>CANIUD010000513.1:0-113551 GCA_947470075.1 Closterium sp. Yama58-4 | reverse complement strand
CCCTCTTCCCCCTTATCCCCTCTTCCCCCTTATCCCCTCTTCCCCTTATCCCCTCTTCCCCCTTATCCCCTCTTCCCCCTTATCCCCTCTTCCCCCTTATCCCCTCTTCCCCCTTATCCCCTCTTCCCCCTTATCCCCTCTTCCCCCTTATCCCCTCTTCCCCCTTATCCCCTCTTCCCCCTTATCCCCTCTTCCCCCTTATCCCCTCTTCCCCCTTATCCCCTCTTCCCTCCCCCCCCTGCATGCCCATCGCACCTCGCCCTGCTCGTTGCTGACGGCCTGGGTGCACGTAGCAAGCACAATCTCCGCAGCACCCTTCCACAGCACACGCACAGTCCCGTCCGCGAGCCTCACAACCGCGCCCATGCGCTTGCGCTGCGAGTTGAAGGGCTGCAGCTTCAGCACCTGCACGCTGCCGCGCACCCCCGCCCACTCGCCGCCCAGGCGCAGCCCCAGCGCGAGCATGGCCTGCTCCGTGGGGGTGCCCAGCAGCACGGGGGGCGCGCCTGCGGGGGCGTCGGCGGGGGGAGATTGCACGTCCCCGCTGGTGTTGAGGAAGAAGTTGAGGAGGAGGGATGTGCGGAGGGACTCGGGCAGATTGAGGTCCTGGGGGAGGGGGGAGGGAGGGGATGGGTGAGGTGAGGCGTGTTTTGAGTTGACTCGAAACACGGCAAGGAGAGGCTGCACGTCTCCGCTGGTGTTGAGGAAGAAGTTGAGGAGGAGAGATGTGCGGAGGGACTCGGGCAGGTTGAGGTCCTGAGGAAGGGAGGCAGGAGGGCATGAGGTGAGCAAACAATGATGCTCGGAGCAGACAGGCATGACGAACACAAGAGCAGCAGCAGCAGCAGCAGCACCAGCAGCAGCACCAGCAGCAGCAGAGACATCAACAACTAACCACGGGAGAGGGCGCAGCAGTGGGGTCTTGAAACGGCAGCACGTGCACAGAGCCAGTGAGCCACGCCTGCACCACGGTCATCTGATTGGCTGTGAGCGTGCCGGTCTTGTCACTGCAGATGGTCGTTGCAGACCCCATGGTCTCGCAGGCCGCCAGCTTGCGCACGAGCGCCTTGTCCCGCATCATCTTCTTCATGGCGAAGGCGAGCGAGAGGGTTACGGCGAGGGGGAGGCCCTCGGGGACTGCCACGACCACGATGGTGACGGCTATGGCAAAGAAATGCACCACCTGATTGGGGAGGGGGAGGGGGAGAGGTGAGTAGTGTGGGGAGAAAGGGGAGAGATTGGGGGCGTGGAATAAGGATGAGGACGGTGGAATGCTTGGAAGTAGTTAGACGCTGGTGAGGTGATGTATGGAGAAAAGCAGCTGGTGGGATGATTGTGTTTCCACGCTCACATGCACGTGCGCGAGCGAGTGAGGTGAGTTTTGCGACATCTCGAAACTGGATTGTGCTTCCACGCACACACACATGCACAGGCACATGCAGACGCGAGCGCACCTGGAGGGTGGTGGTGGAAGGCTATTGCGAGACGTCTCAAGAGAGGGGTGCAGGGCACGCACCTCGAGGGTGTGGTGGAAGGACCAGTCCCAGAGCGAGGTGGAGCGCAGGAGACGGTACATGAGCACGAAGAACACCAGCAGCGCCACGTACAGCCCCACGCGCCCTATCAGCGTCGCCACCCCGCTCAGCTTCACCTGCGCGCCCGCACATGCACAGACAGACAGGCGGGTGGTGCACGGGTGGGAAGGCAGGGGGGTGGGTGGAGAGGGAGGGAGGGAGGGAGGGAGGGAGGGAGGGAGGGAGGGAGGGAGGGAGGGAGGGAGGGAGAGAGGGAGGGAGGGAGGGAAGGGGAGGGAAGGGAAGGGAAGGGGAGGGAAGGGAAGGGAAGGGGGGGGAAGGGGATGGAAGGGGAGGGAAGGGGAGGGAAGGGGATGGAAGGGGATGGAAGGGGAGGGAAGGGGATGGAAGGGGGGGGAAGGGGATGGAAGGGGGGAGGGAAGGGGAGGGAAGGGGAGGGAAGGGGAGGGAAGGGGAGGGAAGGGGAGGGAAGGGGAGGGAAGGGGAGGGAAGGAGATACAGTTTAGCTCCATAGCTGTCAAAGCTATCCCTCCACACAACTGCACAGAACTTACTTCCTCACGCACCAACTCCCCGCTCCTCTCCAAACGGCACCCACAATCCCCCACTACCACAGCCCTTCATCCCCGTCCCACTCCCATCTCCCGTCCTCCAATCCCCCTGCACGCACGCACCTGCAGAGGCGTCTCGTCGTCCTCGCTGTCAGTGAGCCTGCCATGAGCTGCCCCCACTCCGTGTGCATGCCCACGCCCACCACGAGCGCTGCTGCTGCTGCTGCTGCTGCTGCTGCTGCTGCTGCTGCTGCTGCTGCTGCTGCTTCTGCTGTATCATTCTCAGGGCTCAACTGCTGCGTCAATCCTCTAGGCACCCCCAAACTCCTACCTGCAGCGGCGTCTCATCGTCGCCGCTGTCAGTGAGCCTGCCATGAGCTGCCCCCACTCTGTGTGCATGCCCACCCCTTGCGAGACGTCCCAAAAGGCAAACACACACACACACACACACACACACACACACACGCACGCACCTGCAGAGGCGTCTCATCATCCCCACTGTCAGTGAGCTTGGCCATGAGCTGCCCCCACTCCGTGTGCATGCCCACGCCCGTGGCGAGCACGGTGCCATGGCCGTCCTGCACCTTGGTGCCCGCCAGGAAGAACGGTGCCTCCTTGCCCTTGTAGGCTGGTACGCTCTCGCCCGTCATGCTCGACTCGTCCACCACCAGGCTGTGCCCTGCGGGGGGGCGAGGTGAGGGGGTGTAACGGGTTGTGTTCTGTATGTGACAACCAACAGCATGTGGGAGGCACAGGGCACGCCACGAAGAACGGTGCTTCCTTGCCCTTGCATGCCGGCACGCTCTTGCCCGTAATGCTCCACTCGTCCACCACCAGGGAGAGGGAAGAGGGGGCGGGGTGGTGGGGAAGAAAGGGGTGAGATTCGTTTCGGGACACTCGGCAACGTGTGGGGAGCGCAGGATTGGCACGCTCTCGCCCGTCATGCTCGACTCCCTGGCTGAAACTCCCTGGCTGAAACTCCCTGCCCTCGGAACGTCGGAACTAGACCTTGAACGTCGGATCTACCTATTGGTCTTTAGGCAGGCGGGCAGACAGGAGGCCGACAAGAGGCCGTAAGAGGGTGGTACGGGCCCTGGGTAGCGATTGAGAGAATAGAGAGAATCGAGAGAATAGAGAGCGTGCGACTGTTTCTTTCTGCTCTCCACTCGCTGTTCACCCTGCTGCTCTGCTCGGATCCGCTTCACGAGAGACGGCCAGAGGAGGTAAGGAGAGGTGGCGAGATGGTACGGGGATAGTGGTGGTGACTCGTGGGGATAGGAGGAGGCAGCATCATATGGCATGGCACGGGTGTGGTGTGGCACGGGTGTGGTGTGGCACGGGTGTGGTGTTTGAAAGGTGTGGTGGGGAGGAGTATCAAGACCAAGTGGGAGCTGTGGGCACTCTGAGCCTCTTGTGGTGCTTGACTGATCCTCTTGTGCTCTCACACCACTAGTTCGTTCCTCCTCTTCTTTTCGTCCCCACGCCCATGGTTGCTGCTCCTTACCGTGCCATGCCGTCCGTCCGCTGAACACGTTACCACGAGCGAGAGCGCAGCCCGAGGCAAGCGCATCGCGTATGGCGGCGAGGAAAACCAGCGGAACGGCGCGAGCAGTTGCGTGCAGGACTGACCAAGGGGCGCAACTCACGGGGCACGAGGACTAGGCGGGGAAGCGCTCACGTACGCACGCGCGTGCGAGCGGGAGTGAGGATCAGTGAGGGTCAGTGAGGCATCTTACCTTGGATGAGGTGCGCGTCAGCGAGGACAATGTCGCCGGTAAGCGAGGGGGGTTGGGGGGTGGGGTGGTTGGGGGGTTTGCGCTAGCGTGCGGGCGTGAGGCAAGGCACTTAATGAGCGCAGCAGGACGCAAGCGGCACCTTGGACAATGTCACCGGTAAGGGGGAAGTGGTTGCGGGAGGAGAAGGGGGTCGGTGGGGATAGAGCGGGGGGGTGTGCGAGTGTGAGGGAGTGAGCGCGGCAGGCAAGCAGCACCTTGCATGATCAGCGCGCCGGTGGGGACAATGTTGCTGGTAAGCGAGGGGGAGTGGGGGGGTTGCGCGCGAGTGCGCGGGAGTGAGGGTCGGGTCAGTGGGGCACCTTGGATAAGGAGCGCGTTGGCGGGGCGGGGACAATGTCGCCGGTGGGGGGGTTGGGGAGGGGTGGTTTTGGGGGGAGTTGCGCGAGCGCGCGGGGGTGATGTGACGCACGTGAATGAGCAGCGCGTGCGAGAGAGCGAGGCAGGAACGGCACCTTGGACGAAAAAGGAGCGCGTCGGCGGGGACAATGTCACCGATGGGTGGGTTTTGAGACGTCTCAAAACTCACAATGTCGCCGGTGGAGAGCACAATGACGAACACGGACGCCCACAACCAGGTCGGACACGGACAGCAATTTCGACAGCTCTCAGACGCGATCCTGCCTGCCTGCCAGCGACTTTGACAGGCAAAGCACGCACGCGCGCACCTTGGATGAAGAGCGCGTCGGCGGGGACAATGTCGCCGGTGGAGAGCACGATGACGTCGCCCACAACCAGGTCGAACACGGACAGCGCCTGCCGCACGCCCCCGCGCACCACCTCCACCGTCACCTTCTTCTTCTCCGCGTCCAGCAGCCGGAACTGACGCGCGCGCGGGCGGATAGGGGGACGGGTAAGGGTGGTTGGTGGGGGAGGGGAGAGGGGGAGAAGATTTTTTAGGGTTCTCATCAGAGCCTGCTGCACCACCTCCGCCTTCACCTTCTTCTTCTCCGCGTCCAGCAGTCGGAATTGACGCGCGCGCGCGCACGCATGGGGGGATGGGAAGGGAGGGCGGAAGGAGGGGGAAGAGTTCTGTAGGTGCCTCACCTCAAGGCAGCGCCTGCCGCGCGCTCCCCCGCATCACCTCCGCCGGAAACTACTTATCCGCGTCAAACAGCGGAACTGACGCGCTCGCGCAGGGAATGACGGGGAAGCGGAGGGAGACGGGTTGGCGGAAGGGGCAATGTGGGTGGATCGGAGGAGCGGGGAGCAGAGCGGACGACAAGCGCGTGAGATGCGCGGGATTCCCTAAACCCTCGGGACCGGGCAGGGAGCGCGCGCACCTGCAGCGACTGGCGATAGTCGCTGGTGGCGGTGACGAAGACGACGAGCAGGATGGAGAGCAGGATACCCGCGCCGTCGTACCACCCCTCCTGCCACCCCTCCGTGACGATGCCCACCAGCAGCGAAAACACCGCGCACACCGCCAGGATCCACAGCGTCATGTCCTGCGCGAGCGCACATGCGGAGGGGAGAAAGGGTGAGGGTTTGGCAAGAGAGGGGGGAACAGGCTTCGACGATGCCCACGAGCAGCGAGAACACCGCGCACACCGCCAGGATCCACAGCGTCATGTCCTGCGCGCGGTTGCGGGGCGCGGCGACGCGGTTGCGCGCGCGTGAGCCAAACGGGGGGAAGGAGGGGGGAGGGATTGGAGGGGAAGGGGGGGAAGGGACGAGGGGAACGCGTGGGGTGGGAAAGGATGGGGAAGGCGAGGAGAAAGGGGTGAGGGTTTGGCACGAGAAGGGGAGAAAGATCTCGAGAATGCATGCACATCGTCGACAGTGCTTGCGATTGGCTGAGAGGGCGACTTAGGAGTGCCGGTTTAAGCTTGGGTTGCAGGCGGGAGCGCAAGAGAGTCGCGGGGAAGCTTGAGCGGGCGGGAGGGCTGTTACAAGAAATCGATCGCGAACGGCGCAGGCGAGTCACAAAGGACGTAACGGTGGGAAGGAGATGCGGGCGCTTGCACAATGGCGCTTACGCCCACAGTAAGGTGATATAAACGCCGACCTCAAATGCCGACTTTTAAGGCCGACCTCAAGTGCGCCTAAAAAAAAAAGAAGAAAAACCTAAACCTAAATGCCCTGTTCCGCGCGCACCTGCATGGCGTCCCACACGAACTCGAAGAACGTTTTGGGCGGCTTCTCGGGGTACGTGTTCGTTCCAAACGTCTTGACTCGGCGCGCAATGTCGGCCTCCGTGGCCGTGATTCCCTGGTGCAGGTCCGCGTCGAGGCGCCGCGCGATGCCCTCCACGCCGCCGTACGAGTTCTGCAGCCCCGCCGCGTCCTGCCCCGACATGATCCCCTCCAGCTGCTTCGCCGACAGCCCGAAGCCCTCCGCGCGCGCCGCCTTCACCGCCGCGTCGGAGATCCGCGAGAGAACTGCGCGGGGAGGGGGAGTCGGAGGGCGGAAGGCGGAAGGGGAGGATTGGGGGGAGGGGAGCGGGATAAGGAGCGGAAGAATGGGTGGGAAGTGGTTGGAATGTGGAGAGTCGGCTAGATGGATATGACCTGGTGGCAATATCGCCGCCACAGTCTGCCATTTCGCAGCGACCGTCGCATACGTCGCATGAGGCGAGCGCATTAATCCTCTCATCTCAGGTACGAAGAATCTCCCCGTGTGCCCCACTCAATCCTCTCCCCCTCTACCTTCTCAACTCTCCCCCTAACCCCTTCGCCCCGCCCCAACCCCAACCGGCTGTCGCGTGGTGCCCTGCCGGCAGAGAATCAGGCGCACCTGACTTGAAGCGCGTGACGGCCTTAATCGCCGACGCGCCCACGCGCAGGCGACTCGCCACCGACTCCTGCCGCGAGACATTACCGCGGAAGAACGGAAGAACGCAACAAGGCGCAGGGACATTAGATACCGCGCGCTACGATGCAAGTACAAGAGGATCGACAAGGGAGGGTCACAACTGCGGAACGAGGAGAGCGGCCGACACGCAGCACGAGCAGCAACGATCGACATTGGACGCAGAAGCAGCAGCAGCAGCAGCATTTGCAGCCGCAGCAGCATAGGGGTACCGGGCGGAGCCGCCGCGACTCACCCGTGGATCGGGCTGCGAGATGTTGTGCGTGTAGCGGAAGCGACGCGCGGCGTTGCGCACGAGCGACATCTTGCGCCAGCGGCTCTGGTCCTCCTTGGAGTGGTGCTTCGCGTCGTAGTCGAAGTCCTTAAGCCCCGCCTGCAGCGGAAGCAGCGCGTCTCGCCACTTCCACCCCGGCGGCTTCGCCTCGCCCAGCAGCAGCAGCAGCAGCAGCAGCAGGGGCATCGGCGGAAGCACCCGAGTCGACATCCGCGACGGGAGCGCTGGTTGCGGGAGCCTCGGCGGTGGCTGCTTGAAGGAGCGGTTCGCTGCTGGCGGATGAGGCGGGCGCGTTCGAACTGACTGCGGGCGCGTCCGAACTGACGGCGGGCGCGTCCGAACTAACGGCGGGAGCCGTCGATGGCGGGAGTGGCTCCCCCGTGACGGAGGGGCCAGAAACATCCGTGCTGTCCTCAGCCATGGCGGCTGACTGCCTTGAGTGGGGAAACCCAGGCGAGGAACACGGGGCGGCGGTCAAGGAGCAGAAGAAACTCTTGGGAGGAAGAGCACAAGCGGAAGTTTTGCAATGCAGAGAAGTTGTAGATGACTTTGGAGAGGTCCAGGGAAGCGAAAGAAAGGACACGAGAGGCGAAATGCAAAATGACTGTTTGGAAGCAAGAGCTCGCTCTCGACTTCCATTCCATCCAAAAGATGAGTGATCAAGATTTGTCGTGGTCCCGCATCTCGATAAGAGAGCACAGATGGGCAAGTGGGCAAGGACCAACCAAGGTCTCCCCCATTTCGGGAAGTTTGACAAGCTGCTGCTGCACTCGCTGCAGTTTCACCTAAACTTTTAAAGCTTGATGAGTTTGGCTGGTCCCAATATTGTTGTCCCTCGCAACTGCGTGTGAAGCATTTCAGACCTAGCAGAAACAGTAACTTTTAGTGGAAGAATCTCCAGCCGGGTTTCGTACTGCCCTCTTCAAGTGCAAATGCAGGCCGCAAAACCAGGGCGTTGAACTGCAATACATTCGGGCTGTGTAACTTTTTTTTGTTGTGTGTCCTGAAGTTTCTTCAAAGCTGCAGATGATTCATTTAGGTATTTTTTGGGAGCATTCTCACTGCACACCCTTTGATGCACGTTGATTCGCTTGCCCTCCCCTGGAAACGCTCATGCGATGCAGCCAAACCCTGTTGGCGAGTCCCTCACAATTTCGGGAGAAGGTTGGGTTGGAGTGGGTTGAGTGCAACTGAGTGATCTTGCTAATATTGCACCATCTAAGCAAAACAATACAATGCGAGAAGGCATGAGCAAAATGTATTCTATAAATATTCTATAGCGTTATTGTCCATCAACGGTAAATATTCTATATATCCATATAAATGCTTGGGGGAATGTGGCAATGCGATATCTTGCTTTATGTTTGGTGGCTTCGCTTGCTGCTTGTCGGGAGTGCACAGTGTTCTTTTCTAATTTACTATTCGTAACTGTAAGAGGTCCACTAGTGATCCCCGATTGATCCTAGGGAAGGGTTACAGGCACGTTGGCCTGGGGGGTTATGGGCGCACTCACCCGCTATACAAACAAGCCCTTTTATCCCAATGGTTAGTGGTTGGGATTCTGACAGTAACAATATCTATACTACAAGTTACAATTACATTTACAAGCATTTATATAAATCTACATGAAATATATTTTGTAACAGGGACCTCAAAAGGCAATTCAATACTGTTTATTAACCTTCATACTCTGTAATGTATATGTCTGATAAGTTCATTTTGCTGCGATCAGAAGTTGATCGTGGCCTAGGATCTACTCAGGAAGGTTCGCACGCAGTGAGATAGTTTGGTGGGCCCTTGACCTCAATAGCAGAGTGAATGTAAAATGCTTGAGATGAATTAAAACATGCAAAACAAGAAATATAAATATGAGTACAAGGGAATACGAAACGACCTAACTAGCCATGTACTCTAAGGGGTACATTCCCTTATTCAAATACATTCCCAACCGTGCGGCGCGTACAGTTTCGTAACTGTTCCCGCCAAAACCACCTTGCCTGCAGCTGCCCGATGCCGTCTGCTCCGACGGTCCAGATGCGTCCCAACTGTCTGACGCTTCGAGTCAATTCCAACCGTCTGACGCTTCGCGTTCATTCTCGTTACTGCGTGCTTCTCTTGCTGCGGTGAGGAGTGCACAGTATCATCAAATATTACTATTCGTAACACCCCCCTTCACTCCTGGCCGTAGCTCGACTTGACCTGCTTGACCACGCCGCTGAGTTCGGAGCAGTGTTGATACTGCTGGCGTGGCAGTCGCTTCGTGAGGAAGTCTGCTGCCATGTCACCGGTCGGGCAGTAGGTCAAGTTGACCTTGCCTTTGTCCACCTCGACTTTCACGAAGAAGTACCGCAGCGCGATGTGCTTGGTGCGGTTGACGAAACCAGGTTTGTTCGCGATGCGAATCGCGCTCTGGTTGTCGCAGTGAAGGCGGAAGGTCGGCGAAGTCGGAATTTTCGCCTCTTGCAGGAGTTCCTGCAGGTAAAAGGCCTTCGCGAACTGCTGCGGTTGCTGCGATGAATTCCGCTTCGGCTGATGACAGGGCAACCAATTCCTGCTTCTGTGAATTCCAGGAGATTGGTCCCGATGGCTCGAGTCGGAACAGGAAGCCGGTCCTGGACCGTCGATTATCAGGGTCTGCTGCGTGATCGGCGTCCACGTAGCCTACGAGGTTGAAGGATGGAGTTGGTGCAGTTGAGTAGCACAGCCCAATCTTGGGCGTTGAGACGAAGAATTGAAGAGCGCGCTGCAGGTCCAGATGATTCTCAGCCGTTGGTTTGCGTGAGTACTGCGCAAGCTGACTTGCGATGTACGAGAGATCTGGCCTGCAGGTGACAGAGGTGAAGACGAGGCATCCCAACTGCTGCTGGTAAGTCTGGATCCCAGCAGGGGATAGGGCTTTGTTGTCAGGTTTGTGGTTCGGTCCGGGGGTGCGATAGGGAGTTGAGAGAGATGCCGGTGAAATGTTGAACCGCTTCCCCAGCTCCTCTGCGTACTCAGCCGCCGAGAGATGAATGGCCTCAGGCGCGTAGGAGATGTTGAGGCCTAGGAACTGCTTCACCTCGTAATTGCACGTGATGTCGACGCGCCCCGCCAAGGCCTTCTCGAACTGCTCGAGAAGCTCGTTGTTTGAGCCTGTGTAAAGCAGGTCGTCGACGTACACTGTGAGGAGAATGTATTCGCCGCGGAAATCGCGGCGGTACATCCCTGGGTCGTGCGGCATCTGCTTGAACCCGATTTCAAGCAGGATGTTGTGCAAGTACTGCTGCCACAGCCTCGGCGCCTGCTTGATGCCGTAGAGTGACTTCCGCAGCTGACACACGCGCGTGCCTCCTTCGCCATAGGTGTGTGGCTGCTCCACGTAAATCACGGCATCTACCAACGCGTGTAGGAACGCGTTCTTCACGTCGATTTGACGGAGTGGCAGGTGCCTTGCAGCTGCGATGGCGAGCAGGATGCGGACGGAGGTGTGGCGGCTGACTGGGGCAAATGTCTGGTCGAAGTCGATCCCATGCCTCTGGTCATAGCCGCGAACCACCCAGCGCGCCTTGAAGCGCTCGATCGTTCCATCCGCCGCGGTCTTCACGCGGAAGACCCACTTCCCCGAGAGGATCCTTGCGCCCTTGATTGCTGCGCGGTCGACGAGCACCCAGGTGTCGCGTGACTCCAGTGCCTTGATTTCCGCGTCCATCGCCTCGCGCCACTCCTTGCTGTGCGGTCCAGAAAGAGCTTCGCGCGGGTTTCGGGGCTCGATGATGCGCGGCGCCTTCGAGGTTGCGGCGTGAAGGCCGAGTAGCTGCAGTCCCGAGACGGTGCTGTCGTGGCGACGTTGCGGGATGACCTCCTGAACATCGTCGTCGTCGCTTTCAGGTTCAGGTGGTGCTGGTGGTGCTGCGCCTCCGCCGCTTCCGCCCGTTCCGCTTCCGCCTGCTCCGCCAATTCCTCCTCCCGAGGAATCGTCGTCGTCGTCGTCGCTACTGCGCCGATCCTCCCACGCGAATTCCCCCCTTGTGTCCTGCTCCAAGATTGCTGCAGCGGCTTCGTCTTCAGGCGTTGCGTAGCTGTGGCCATTGTTGGCGTAGACGCGATTCGCGTTCGTTTCCTCGTCGCGGCGGAACTGGTCGAGGAAGAGACGCTCGTAGAAGATTACGTCGCGAGCATGGGCGGTCTTCTGGCTGAGGAGTTCTAGGATGATCCATGCGTTGTATTCGTGACTGATGCCGAGGTGAATTCCCCAGCGCGCGCGGCTGGCAAATTTGCCGATGGTTGAGGTTGGCGGACGATACTGCACCATGCACCCCCACACGCGGAGCATGGAGGTGTCCCCCTTGGTTCCTGTCCACTTGACGTGCGGGGACAGGTTGTGTAAGGAGGTTGTGCACCCGTACGGCGTGGTGCATCGCGTAAGTCCAGTAGATCGGCGGCAGCTTTGACTGCTTCATCAGCGCGCGCACCTTCGTCATCAGCGTGCGGTTTGTCCGCTCAGCTACGCCCTGCTGCTGGTGCGCGTAGGGAAGGGAGATGTGGTGCTCGATCCCCTTTTGCGCCAGGAATGTCTGCATCTGGTTGCTCATGAATTCTTCTGCGCCGTCGGACTGCCAAATCTTGAGCTTCTTCCCAGATTGCCGCTCCGCGTGCGGCAGCCAGAGGCGAAATACCTCGTAGGCTCTGTCGCGCGTCTCCACGTTCACGACCCACACGTAGCGCGTTCCAGCGTCGATGAAGGTGAGTGTGTATAGCTCATCCTGTCAAATAATATATATTTGTATTAACTGCCTGTAGCATAACATAGTGTAGTTATCTTGCTTGTTAGGTGGTGCACCTTTCTTCTCATGCTTGTTCTTTCCTATTTGTACCCTTGAGCCTATAGTGAAACCCCTCTCTTTTGGCTAAACTCTCTCGACATTGTGGTTTCACCCCTAAACCCTAGTCCTAAGTTATCTTAGGATATTAACATGGTATCAGAGCCTTGTCCTTCCTAGGACCTATTAATCATGGGCCCACCCGATCCGCCGTCACACATGGCGACCTATTTCTCTGCTGCAGTAGCTGTGCGAACTGATGGCGTCGAACTCGCCTCCCTGCACGGTCCGCGGGCGTTTCGCGCGCGCTTCGGGTGCGCGCGTCGTGCACACGCTTCGCGCACGCTTCGGGACGGCGCTCGCGGCCCTCGTCGTCCGCCTCGTCTCGCGGACCCCGCTGCCTCGTCGCCCCGCCCCACACTACCCGCCCCCCTTGTCCCGTTACGAGCAGCTGCAGCCACGCACGCACAGCCGCGAGCTGCGTACGGCCGCGCGCAGCCGCGTACCGCCGCGCGCAGCCACGTACGGCCGCGTACGGCCGTATGCAGCCGCGCACAGCCGCGCGCACTGCAGCTGCATGCGTGCGCAGCTGTGCGCAGCTGCGCGCGTGCAAAGCTATGCGTACTTGCGCGCGTGGCGGCTGCGCGCGGCTGCACGCGCATCTACAGCCGCATGCGCAGCGCCTACCCCGCCCGCCTTCTCCTCCCGCTTTCTGCTGCGCGTGCAGTAGTGGTGGGGGGGGGGGGGGGGGGGTATGGGGGAGATGAGGGAGTGGCGGTAGGGATGCCGCGCCTGCTGGCGTGGGGGTGAGTGTGAAGGGGTGGCGGGAGTGATTCTGCATCAGCCGCCTCCTCCTCCTATTTGTTTTCCTTCAGCTGCCGCTGGGGGGGGGATGTGGTGAGGGGGTGGCAGGAGTGAAGTTTCAGCACCAGCCGCCCTCCTCCTCCTCTCTCCTCACTCGTTTCTTTCTCTCTGCTACTGTCCGTGCCTGCCTTGACTGCCCTATCTCTCTCTGTCAGTTCTGCTGCTGTAGGGGGGGTGTTTGGGGAGGGGGAGGGGGAAGGTTGAAGGGGGTGGCCGCCGTGAAGCCAGCAGCTCCAGTCGCCCGTGAGCCCGTTGCCCAGTCGCCCGTGAGCCCGTTGCACCAGTCGCCCGTGAGCCCGTTGCACCAGTCGCCCGTGAGTCAGTTGTTGGTGTAAGGGCCTAATAAACTCAAGCTATTAGGACTTAATCAAACTTAAAACCTCTCCTCGGGGTCACCTCCAAGGGTCCCTGGGTGCCTGGTACAAGACCAGCCCCTATCCTCGGGTCCGAGTTTGTAGAGAGAGGGATCAAGAAGGACTTAGTCAAAACAGCAAGAGTACCTTGAACGTCGCGCAGCGTGCCGTGCAGACCGTCGGTCGGATTAAGCTGAGAATTCGCTATATCGAAGCTCGCTCCAAGAGCTTTAAAATGAGCCAAGTTGCCTCGCGAAAAGTTCTGCCATTACTAAGTTCTGGCTCGGACAGCGTTTGCCTAGCGTTGGAGTGCTAGCATACTAGCGTTGACTCGGGTAGCATTCCGCCGTCGAATAGCGCAGAAACGAAATTCCAGCGAGGAAGGAATTCGCTTGAATCAATTTGACTATATTCAGGTACAAACAGAGAAGGATTAAATAGTTCTAGCTAGCAAGGACCTTGGGAATCAACCTGGGAACAACCAGGGATGATCCCAAATAATTCCAAGCAACAGAACCAACCTGGCTGGACAAAATAGCAGGTGGTAGGTTGGTAAACAACCTCTGGTTCTGTTTTTCCAACCTGGGAAAACAACAACCAGGTTCAGGTTCTAAAAACAGAACCTGTTTTTGTCTTTGCCCAACCAGCCAAATGCTGGTTCCGCTGGTTTCCCCTGGCCTTGTAGCATGCAGATACAGACAAACAACATCCAACCTTCACCTAAATTGTACCCCTATAGTGCCTTCCCTGCTACACTATAGTTAACCAAACAAAACAGTACAATTCCGAGTTGGATAGAACTGAATCTGCGCAATCAACTCAACCGAACTGCAAAGCTTCCATCTTGGGTTCCTTTGCGAGCTCGTCCTTTCTGCTTGCACTGTTCATAGCGCATACAATGTTGTGCCGAAGCGCACATTGCGCGAGTACCTGCAAATGCATCAAGCGAAAAATGCGAAAGCAAACAAACACACGAACACACCATTCACACGCAAATGCATTCGCACGCGCATACTCGTACAAACAGACGGCAGGATGTCGTGCAATGTGCATTTGCACCCAACATCAGTTGCTCCAGCCGCTCGTCTAGCCGCTGAGCCAGTTGCTCCAGTTGCCAGTGTGCCAGTTGCTCCAGTTGCCCGTGTGCCAGTTGCTCCAGTTGCCCGTGTGCCAGTTGCTCCAGTTGCCAGTGTGCAAGCAGCTTCAGCCGCCGCCCACCACTTCCTCTCCTCTCATGGTCCATTCTCCTCCTCACTTGCCCTCTTATTCTTCCGCTGCACCTGGTGCACCCCTTCAGGGGGTGTTTCTGCACATGGTTGTTTGCTGCAGGCAGTTAGGGGGTGTTTCAAATAATATATATTTGTATTAACTGCCTGTAGCATAACATAGTGTAGTTATCTTGCTTGTTAGGTGGTGCACCTTTCTTCTCATGCTTGTTCTTTCCTATTTGTACCCTTGAGCCTATAGTGAAACCCCTCTCTTTTGGCCAAACTCTCTCGACATTGTGGTTTCACCCCTAAACCCTAGTCCTAAGTTATCTTAGGATTCTAACACATCCTCGACTCCGCAATGCCCCACGTTCAGGAAATCACTGTACACCTTGTGCAGCTTGGGGTAGCGGTTGGTTCCAGGTTCGAGCAGCGGGAACGGTTGGTGGCTCAGCGCAGCCTCGGGGCAGACGGTGCAATTGCGGGGATGTGTCGCGGCGCTCATTTCGGAGCCATCAGGGCGCAGGAGTGCGCCAGGAGCGAAGACGCCAGCGTCGATGCAGTTTTTCAGCGTCGCGCGGGAAGGATGTCCGAGGCGCTGGTGCCAGAGTGCATCGTCAGCGCGAAAGCCGGAGGTGCGCATATAGCGTGCACGTGCTTCCTCAGGGTCTTCGTCAGGTGCGGGAGCAGGTTCCGCTGCTACTTCCTCTGCTTCTTCTTCTTCTGCCGCGGTAGTCAGCATCAGTGCCAAGAACTCTCTGTCGCGAATTTCAGAGAGCGGGATGTTGGTCCCAGGGATGGTTCCAGGGACGAGAGTAGGCTCGCGTGGCTCAGGGGCAGGTCCGTAGACGGTGCGACGCGGGGTTGACGGCTCGTTGCCCCAGATGATGGTGTCCCACGGGTCGCGATGCGGGGGAATGTCTGCAGGAGGTGGTGCGAGCGGGATGTGGCGCGGGGGACGACCGAGAGGAACGACTCCAGGTGCTGCTTCGGTTTCCTCAGCTTCGTCCTCTTCCCCCCTTCGTTCTTCGCGGGAAGTGCCCCAGCCGCTGTCTGCGGCGGTAGGTGCGGCGCCCCATCCGCCGCTCGCGTTGGCCCAGGTTCCGCCGGTGTTGCCCCATCCGCCAGTATCGCTGGTTCCCCATCCTCCAGCGCTTCCCCACCCCCCTTCATTGGAGGCACTTTCTTCCTCCTGGGCTCCCCAGGCGGCGCAAGCGAAGGTCCCGCGGGCTTCCGCGAGGCTTTGCTGGCGAAGCTCCTCGGCTTCGCGGCGCGCCAGTTCTTGCTCTTGCTCCACGGTGAGTTTCCCCGAGAGGTCGAGCCGGTGAGGGTACACCTTCCGGAATTCCTCGAGAGTGTAGGGACGCGGAACTCCTCGTGAGTCCAAGCTTCCGTGGCGTTGTCCGCGCAGGATATTGTCGAGCCGCTGGGAGGGAGGTCCAGCGTGGGGGCTTTGGTCGGTGCCGAACACGCGACGAGTCGTCTCCTCGACCTCGAGCTGCGACATCCCTTCTTCTGGTGGCGCGTGGCGCTCTGCTTCAGCGATGGCGGCGAGTCCGCGGCCCGCAATCGCGCTTGTGGAAAACGTCGTCGGCGTGTGGCAATCCCTGCATATGCCGTCGGGGTCGGGGTTGTGTAACGCCGTTTCGCGTGGGTGAGGATGATGCGGCACCCACGGCCTGCCGTCAGGGTGCTTCCAGTCCCTGCGGTGGATGTGCTCGAAGCGTAGTGGCACGAGGTCAATCAGCTCGTGCGAATCGCCGCTGCAGTCGGGGATGTCGAAGTCCAGGACGTACACTCCATTTTCGGAGTGTGCTCGTCCGATCTGCCTGCGGGGGAAGTTGCGCGCTTCGTAGTGCAGCAGGATATCTCGCGTTTCGCGGTCCGTGCTGAGGTCGACGCCGCAATCCATGAGCTGTGCGGCGGACAAGAGGTTGAAGCGCAGGTTCTGGACGATCAGCACATCGTTAAGCGTGATGTGCGTGCGGCTTCCGCGTGCTTTGAGCACGACGATGCCTTGCGCGCTTGCGCGCAGGCGCGTGTTGTTCGCCACAGTGACGTAAGTGACGGCAGGGGTGGCGACGGCGTTGGATATGTAACGCTCGGAGCCCACCATATGCTGGCCGCAGCAGCTGTCCAGGTACCAGGTGTTGTAGCGCTTGTTGTCGTCACGTGCGAGCAGCGCCAGTCGCGGCGTGACGATGTGCGGAGTGTCGAACTTCAAAAATTGTTCGCGCGTGAGCCAATCGAGTGGCGCCACCCGCATATCAGGTACGTGCGGGGGACTTTCAAGCAGCGGGACTGGAAGATTCCAGTCCTGGTCGTCGTCGTCGGTGAAGTCGCGGCGCGGACTAAACGGGTTGTTGTTGGTGAACGCGCCAATTGGGTGCGGTGCCGGCTCAGGTGACGGTGAGCGAACGCGGCGACGACGCGACTCGCCTGTCATGGCCATGCTGCTCATGACGTTGCGAACTTGGGCAGTCGAGGACGGCTGCTGCTGCTGATGCTGAACTGCTGGGTTCAGGTTGCGCGCGAGAGGGTTCTGATACCCTTGGGCTGGACGCACGTCGCCTCGTGCGTCTTGACGGCCGGACCAGGTGCTCGGATTGGTCTGGCGAGGGCGAGATCGGTTCTTGCATCGATCCGCCAGATGCCCGAAATTTCTGCAGATCTTGCAGTAGAGGCGCCGTGGCTTTCGCTCTTCGGTGTTGTCGGCGTAGAAGGCGAGCCGTTCGCGTTCTCGTCGTGGCGCTGGTCGCTGCTGGTCCATATCCCTTTGTTCGACGAGAAGGGCGGCGCAAAGGGCGGCCTCCGAGATGACCCCCTGCTGTCGGAGTGACGCCTTGCAGGGCCGCCACTCTGGGCCAAGCCCTTGAAGCACGATGTTGACGAAGATCTCCTCTGAAATCGTGCTTCCCAGCTTCACGATTTGGTAATTGTTGACCTTCTCCCCTGCGGTCATCTTAGTTTCCAGGAGTTCCTGGAGTAGTCGGCTCGAAGAGACAGAGTCCTTGGGCTGGTAGACTCCTGTCAGGTGCCGCCAGGCGTTAAGGGCTGGAGCAGCCGAAGTTTTGTAAGAACGAATGTTGAGCTGCTCCGCCGCCGACATGTTCCGCAGGAGCACCCCGTACGCCATCAGCGACTCGTTGTAATACCGCGCCTTGGCGTCGTCGGTGTCCTCAGCAGGCTCCGCGTAGCTCCCGTCGAAATAGTGGAAGATCTGTGCGTTCTGAAGCAGTAGCTCCAACTCGAAGCTCCAGGTGTAAAAGTCTCTGCCGTCAAAACAGGTACTTGTCTTTATTTTTGATATGCTGAGAAACCTTGATTGAGCGGAGAGAATTGCCTCTTCACTGGGACGGGGAGTCTTGGGGGTTGAGCCATTGGTGTCGAGGGAGAATGTTTGCGGGGTGGCGTTCTGGCTAGTCGGTGCCAGTTGAGAGGGTTGCGAGGATGTTCCCGCGTCGCCGTTCCGCAATGTTTGGAGTCCTTGCTCCAAGCTGGTGAGTCGCTGAAGAAGTTGTGCGAGAACTTCGGAGTTGATTGTCGTCGTGTTCTCGCTTGTCGCAGCCGGGTTGGTGCGAGCTTCAGCCGTCAGATTAGTCTGACCACCAGATCCTCCGGCCATCTTCACTCGTGAGCGTGTGCAGGACGTCACTTTCCGAATGTCGCAATTTTCGGGAGTGGCAGTGCGAAGGATTCCCGAGCCGCTCTCATACCATGCTGCGATCAGAAGTTGATCGTGGCCTAGGATCTACTCAGGAAGGTTCGCACGTAGTGAGATAGTTTGGTGGGCCCTTGACCTCAATAGCAGAGTGAATGTAAAATGCTTGAGATGAATTAAAACATGCAAAACAAGAAATATAAATATGAGTACAAGGGAATACGAAACGACCTAACTAGCCATGTACTCTAAGGGGTACATTCCCTTATTCAAATACATTCCCAACCGTGCGGCGCGTACAGTTTCGTAACTGTTCCCGCCAAAACCACCTTGCCTGCAGCTGCCCGATGCCGTCTGCTCCGACGGTCCAGATGCGTCCCAACTGTCTGACGCTTCGAGTCAATTCCAACCGTCTGACGCTTCGCGTTCATTCTCGTTACTGCGTGCTTCTCTTGCTGCGGTGAGGAGTGCACAGTATCATCAAATATTACTATTCGTAACACATTTGTTGCTAATTGTTTTTAGAAACTGAAACCAAGGCAATTAGCTGTACAGGGCAGATCCAGACATTATAGACAAGGAATGTACTTTGCTAGCAATAACGAGACATAGATGTAGTCTCTTGACTTATCAATTTCCTGATTCATCTTTTGTACATACTCTTGCACAGAATGATGCAGCGGATCTCAATAGCGAGAGAAGTTTCTTTGCGCCCCTTCTCACATCCACCCGCACTTGGCGGATCGCTCCAGCCTTTCGTCCCGTCTACCCTTCGAATCGCTGAGCCTTGCGATGCATGCAACCTCGCGACTCACGGGTGACGACTAGGTTCCTTACGAATGTGCGACACTTCTAGGGAACCTGAACCCTAAGCACACGGCGACAGTCTCGAAAGATCGATACTCACAGGAGGTAGCAGCCTGTACTTCTAATCAGCAACTCCCCCCTTTTTTCCTTATCTCCGACGGACCTTCTCGAGCTCAAGCAGTCAGGACTCTTTTGCTTGCAATCGAAGTGAAACATGGCGCCGTTGCTTCTACTCGTGGTCGTGGTTGTGAACGCGGCGTTCTCGGAGGCCGCAGGAGTGTCAGCAGCAGCGTCAGGGCGTGCGAGGGAAGCGGCAATTCCAGTGTTCGCTACGGGCAGCGAGGGAGCCGCGAGGCGCGCGCGAGACGAGATTGCTTTTACTGGTCAGTAACTCGTGAATCTCTCGCGCGGGAGAGGAGAGCGTGCCTTTTAGTCGCCTGTAAGGCAGCGACAAAACCGTGCGAGGGGGGAGCGCATCAGCTGGATTGTCGCCTCGCGAGCGCGCGCATGCGACTGCTTGCAGTCATAGCCGCCCGCGAAGGCGCGGCGAGTTGATTCTTTGCCAAACCTGGCACTGCCTGGGTTGATATAACATTTTAGTACTCAACTCTAGTGCGTAGGTCGTAAAGGTGCATGCACGCTGCCTCCCTCCGTGCCCGCCCGTCTGCATGTAGCTTGACAGTCGCCTGCGTACCAGAGGTGCTTTCCGCTTTGCAGTCGCAACCAGAGTGCAGAAACTCAGGTCAAGCATGCCGTTCTCGCGACCGTCCCTCACTCTCCGCTCGCTTCTCCTCTCTTCCCCTTGCGCCGTCCCTCGCACCCTCGCCTCGCCCACCCTCAGTGCAGACAGCATGGCCATCGAAACCGTTCGTGCTCTCCTCCATGGCGCCGCTGCCGGATGGCCGCCACGTGGCGGTCGCGGATAGAGTCAACCACACTATCCTCAAGATTGAGCTGCCTCTCTCCGCCAGTACGCGTCTCTATCCCCTCCTCCTCATTCCGCTCACTCTCTCCCGCTCCTTGCCTTCTCAGTCTGTCCCCTCTCTTCCGTTTCCTCTCTCCTTATCACCTCTGCAGTTGTTCTCACTCCCTCCGCCCTCTCCCTCCCTTTCGTCCTCCTCCCTCTGCTGCCTCTGTCGTCCGTCTTCCCCCGCCGCGTCACCTCTCCTCTCCCCAGCGTCCGCCGTGTCTGTTCTGGCTGGGAAGAACGGCACGAATGGCTTTCATGACGGGCCGGGGGAGGAGGCGCTCTTTGACACGCCAACGCACCTGGCGGCCGACTGCCAGGGGAATCTCTTTGTGGTGGACCGCAACAGCTACCTGCGAGTTATCTCCCCACAGGGTAGGGCTCGTGAGGGTCCTCAAATCGCGGCGTCGTCTCCCCACAGGGTGGGGCGAATGAATTTGATGTGATAACACTGGACCGGAGAGCATGATGATTGTATACTGTGCGGTAGACTGCGAAACACACCATATTTTATCACCCCTCTCCACGTTCCTCCTTCCAGTATCAGTCATTTTCTCAATTATTTGCCTCCTCTTTTATATGTATACACTTAGGAAAATACTTCTATTGCTCCTTGCTTTGCATTGGACCCCTCATCTTCTCCCCATCTCTGCCACAAGCTCTCCTCATCTTTCTCATCCATGTACCCCACGTCTCCCCGCCCTCTTCCCTCTCCGTCACTTCCCAGGCGACGTCACCACCATCCGCAGCAGCAGCAGCAATGTGTCTCATCTCGCCCCTCCGCAGCCGCCATTCATGCACTTGGACTCCAAACCGCACCACGCAGATCCGGCAAAGCTGGGCTCTGGTGTGTCGGGCATGTGGTATAACGCCAGTAGCGGCGTGCTCTATGTCGTGGACACTGGCAGGCAGAGGATCGCTGCCTTCGCACCTGCACCTGCACCTGCTGCTGCTGCTGCTGGTGTAACCGGGAATGCTGCCAGTTATGTTGCTGTGACAATGGAGGCTGCAGGGGGGGTTGGTGCTGCCAGCAGTGGAGTCTCGTTTGGCGGCGTTGCAGGGATCCCTGGGTGCTTGTGCAATGCCAAGAACAGCTCGGGAGGAGGAGGAGGGCATGATGGTAGAGACCGTTGTGGGCTTGGCTCTCGGTTCTGTGTCTGTCCTTACCTGTCCTGCATAGCATGGTGCCATCATGCTGTCAGTGCCAGTGCATGTCGTAGCCATGGCAGTAGCATGGCCGCATGTGTGGTGCGCATGGGTAGTACAGGCACCTGCTTGCTCCCGTTCCATGCCTCTGTCCATGCTCCCGTGTGCGTTCCCCCTTTACATTTATCCATCTTTGTCGTGCTACATGTCTTGTTGCTCACCTCACATCCCATAACCGCTTGCATCCACTGCTCCCTTCTTCTTTCCCGCGCCCCTGCCCATCCTGCGCATACCCCATCGTTCGTGCGTGCCCCACTCCCTGCGAGTCAGCTCCGCCGTCCTCCCCATGGCACGTAACGTGGCGAGACACGGAGGTGGCAGGGGGTGCGTTTGCGGCTGGTGTACTGTGTGCTCATGGCAAGGCGGTTTTCACAGCAGCAGCTGCCGGCACGTCCCACGTGAGTGAGACCACGCCACGCATCTGAGTGCCCGCCCTCCAATGCCCGCCCTCCATGCCCACCCCACCATGCCCACCCTCTTTTCAGCCCACCGTTTCTCTCTTGCCCCCCTCTTTTCCCCTCCCTCGCCATGCTCACTTGCAGCATATTCTCCTAACCCTGTGTGCGAAAATACTGCGTTCCAAACATTACAGTGTTCTAGCCACCCGTCAGTCCTCCGTTGAGATTCACACCTTTCCATTCCTTTTCCTTCAACTAAACCACCTCCCCGCCCTCTTCTCATCCTCTCCCCTGTCATGCCCGCACCCCTCTCTGCCCCTCTCTCTGTGTCTCTCGTGCAGCTGGGCTCCGCGCTGTCTCTTGTCATCCATCGCATCGCATCCACAGCGCTTGCAGTGCTCACCTCACTCTCCACCCTTCTTCACTTTTGAGGCGCCTCAAAACTCACTCTCCACCCTTCTTCACCCCTCTCTCTGTGCCACTCCTGCAGCTGGGCTCCGCGCTGTCTCTTGTCATCCATCGCATCGCATCCACAGCGCTTGCAGTGCTGCTGCTGCTCTTCTCCCTCCCTAGTCGCTTCATGCAGCAACCGCAGAGTACCGAGTCTGACAACACCACCAGCAGCAGCGCCACCAGCACCAGCACCATGCAACGGCCCCTCGTCTTGCACGCTTCCGCCAACCAGCAAGGAGGAGGGCAGCGGCGGGAAGAGGAGGGGGGTGTGCCCTCCAAGGCCTCGCTCCTGTCACTTGTGTGGCCTTTCAGATCATCTGCAGCAAGTCCTGAAGCCCCTGCTGCAGCAGAGGAGAACGAGGAGAGTGGGCTACTGATTAGCTTCTCAGACGAAGAAGAGGATGATGATGTGGGGGATGGCCAGGCAGAGGATTCTCCTTCCATTGCCAGTCGATATTCTCATCCTCCCCGCGCTCCAGCAGCCTCGGATTTACCTGTTTCCTTTGGCACCTTGCAGCCGCAAAGCAGCGCAGAACTGCCTGCTACTATCTCTGCCGCTGCTGCTGGTGATTTCCCTGGTGCGAATGGTGGCAGCATTGAATCCCCACCAAGGGCCATGACAGGCATAAAATTCGATCATGCTGTTGCCTCAGGTGATGCTGCTTCTGCTGCTGGAAGCACAGGTGGTGCGGCATTAGGGAGCCAGGGGAATAACACTGCTTCTTTGCCGTTTGCTGCTGATCAAGCCCCCCCTGCTGTGGCCGGAGCTGCTCCTGCTGATGCTTTTGGCAAGCTTGTGAATGAGCAGGTGGTGCACACATGGGTAAGGGAAAAAAGACAGTGACCACAGGTGACGTTTCATTTTGGATAACCATAGAATTATCATATCATACCGTAGTCAAAGGTCTGATTAGTCTAAGTTACTGGGCTATGCACATACCAGGCCCAGTGTTGGGATAGGTGTTGCATTAGTATGGCTTTGCCATGCTAAGACAACTACAAGAACGTAGTTGTTGTGTACCTGCCAAATGATACGCTTTACATATGCATTTGTGACAGTGCTTCAGGTTCGGATGAATGTCTGGTACATCTTTCTTTCTCAGAGTTGGTTGGGAACATGGATTAATGTTTCAGACTGAGAGCGCCTCAGTGCTCCTGAGACCAGCTGTATGTAGTAAGAGTACCTTATATACCCGGTACTAAGTAATAGTGTGAATACACAAAAAAAAACAACACGGTAAGCTGCTTTCTCCTCTAGAACCTAGCTCCTTGCGTCATAGCTGCAAGAGCAGCACCTAGCATAGTGCACGCGACACGATGACCCCCAACCCAGTCAGCAGCTTGGCATGCCCTGGAGCAGTACTTGGCCTCCGTGCACGCAGCACAACACCGGAACTCATGCTCCCTCGTCTCCTGCCGCCCACACTGCGGGTTGGAGCAGGCGTGCAGCACAGGGGATGTACCGGTAGCAGCCGGGGCAGCAGGGGCCGTGGGAGAAAGGTCAAATGCAGCTGCCACACCATGGGAGGGAAGGGCTGGTATGTGGATGCTATGGGTGTTAGAAACTATGCCATTAAGCTTCTGCCATTCCAGCAGGAAAAAGTGGGCGGGATCTGTGGGACGGCAACTCTCGTCTTCTTGCAGCTCCATTAGTTCGGCGAGAGAGGGAGAGCTAGGTTCCCACTCCTTACTGTCTAGGCTATGCATGTCTGTGATGTTGTCAGTGGTGGTGGCATCCGTGGAAGGAGCAGACACACGAGCAGCAGGGTCGACGGATGCTGCTTCAGCATCTGCGCCAGCACCTGCTTCTGCTTCTGTTGCTGCTGCTCCTGCTGGTGCTGCTTCTGCTGCTGCAGATTCTTGGGATGACTCGGCAGGAGCAACGTCACCACACCCTTCGGCCTTTGTAAGCACGCTCTGCAATTCTCCCGATTGAAGAATCTCACGTGCAAAAATCATATCCGCCTCCTCCTGCGCCGCACTGCCCTCTTCCTCCTGCTCCTCCCTGTCTTCCTCCCCCTGCTCCTCCCTGCCTTCCACCCCCTGCTCCAAACGAGAGCCGTCCACGCCGTCACCACCGCGCACCTCTGCGGGCTTCGAGCCGCCCTGCACGACGCCATCAACACGGGCTTTCTCCGCCGTTTCAAGGGCCTCAGCCTCTAGCAGCAGCTGTTGCGCTTGGGCCGCGTCTCGTGGTAACCCGTAACCATCGTGCAGGCAGTACCCCAGTTCGCGCATAGCAGGAGTGTGGCCGAGAGATGCCGCTCGCGCGCAGAGGGCTAGCGCCACGGGGAGGTTCCGCTGCGCTTGCGCCATGCCGCTCCCGTTGAAGTGAACCACGGAGAGCGCGTACATGGCCGCCGCGTGTCCCGCAAGCGCCGCCTTTGCTAGGAGCTTCAGCCCCTCGGCGTAGTTCCCGAAGCTGTAGAACGTGATCATGCCGAGGAAGTACGCAGCGGGCGCGTTCCCCGCGGCGGCGCACGCGGAGAGGAAGCGGTTGGCGCGCGGAGACCACTGGGACGCGCGGATGTGTAGCACGGCGGGGCTGACCGCGGCTAGCGCCTGCTGCGACCAGCAGAGTGCTCTCAAGGCGCGACAGCTGTGGGGGGAGAGAGGGGGGGCAGGGAGAGAGAGGGGTAGAGGGATTGAGAGGAGGCCATACGCGGAGACGGAGTGAAAGCGAGAGAGAAAAGGTTTAGGAGAGGGGAGGTAAGTAAAGAGGAGAGGAGAGGTGGGTAACGAGGAGAGGGAGAAAGGAGGAGGAGTAGATTGAGAGTACAAGAGAGAGGCAAGAGAAAGGGGCCAAAGCGAGCCTCATGGCTGGAAGGCCTGACGGACCTGAGCATGACGTTGCCGATTTGAGCAGGAAAGTGAGCGCGAGAGACGACTTTATCCATGATGACTCGCAGGATATCCGACGGTAGGTCCAGTAGCGGGCTCGCCGTGCTCTCCTGTGACGCCATTGCCATTGCCACTCCGACGCAGCGTGTGTCCGACACACGAGCTCGCTTCGCTGCTGGCACCGCCGCCGGAAGCGCGAGATCCGCGTCTCGGTGGCGTGGCGCGGCTTGGCGAGAGGTTCCTGGACGGTAGGGAGGTCTCACGGCCCTGACGGCATTGCCCGCAGCGGGAGACCTGTGAAGATATTCCCGAGGCCCGGCAGGAGTGGGAGCAGCGGACGCGGAGGCATCTTCAGCTCCGTTGCGAGTCGTTGGCAGGCCCGTTGGCTGGCTGGCGACATATTGGGGCGCGGGAGACGACTGTGCGACCGGCGCAGAGGATTGATACCAGCGCGCGAGATCGGGCGACAGGTTGTGCGACCCATGAGCATGATCGCACCGCAAACCGTGCGACTGGAGGATAGCGGAGTTGAAGAATGTCGAGGGAAGGCTGCTCGTGCACGTCCGAGTGGACACGATGCCACCAGCAGCCGCCGGCGACGCGTCGTAAAAGTCGTGGAGAGAAAGAGCGGTGGGGTGTTCCGTCGGCAGACGAAGAACGGCCATGGGTGACATAATGATGGAATAGTGATGTAATCGACGGTTCACTGGGAGATGGTAGGGGAAACTAGAACCCGCCTGAGTGTGGCAGCGGGATTCGGACGTGAGAAGAGGATCGTGAGCTAGTTAGCTCCCTGTGTCACGGCGCGCGTCGGCGTGTTAGACCGCACTGGAGCATGTGATGAGTTACGGGCTCGAGCTCTGTTGGAGATGGTGTGCCTGGTGGACGCAGAAGGCCTCAAGAAGGGACGATGCGCGAAGCAGTGGTTTTCGGGGAATGCAGTTGTGAAAGACACTGAGTATAGTGGGCTTTTACACAGCAGTGAAGAATGCTAGTTCTCTACACGGTTATGAAGGCCGAGGATCAGTCCGTGGAACTCCTACCGTTCCTGCCATTGCGGCTCGTACGGAGCAATGGTGCGCGTGTATGGATTTGGGGGGGGATACAGAGAGAGTGAGGGAGTGACACGAGACGGGTGGAGTGGAGATCGAGAGGTACGTATGACGAGAGTGATCAACGGTTCTGTTATGTCGGTCTGTAGTTAATAGTACTCACTGTAGTTGAGTGGAGGGATTTGATGGAGCGTTTTGCTCTGGGTTCAGAAAGGACAACGGTTTTGGCCTTGAGCGCATCGAGGAGAGCTAGTATAAAATTCCGGCTTTGTGAATGAATGCGGTAGTGGCAGAAACGTACAGTTTGGTACAGCTGCACTTCGCCTTTCTTCCGAAGGGCGATGGAAGAGTCAGGGCAGCCGTGCGCATGAATGGCTGGAAGAACTGTACATTCCAGCTAGGACTGGGTGTCTCAGGTTGAGCGCGTGCCTGCCTACTGTACGAACGCCATCATGCCATTCCGGATATGGCTTATTTCTGTACTGGTTGCGATTACACATGATTTCCATTGAAGTCCTACATACTTTTGGGTATTTTAGGTGTTTAACGCGCCGGTCAACACTCGCCACAAGTAAAATTGGGTTTGAGAATAACACAAGAGAAAGATGGTTGACTGTTTTGCGTAACAATTTCGGGATACAGATTTGGTGTATTCCGCGCTGCGAGGTAGCTGCGGCTGATATGTTCCACACTTTGCCATCCTTTCTTCGCAAGGTGGCTCGGCGGGTCTGTAAACCGCAAAAGTCACAAAGGCTCTGTACAAATGAGAAGAAATTCAGTTTTAAAAGCAGATGTGCGTGTAACAGGTGAGCATCGGGTGTAAATTCGAGCTTGCCCACGCGATCTTTGTTCGAGACTCACTCTTCCTAGCTGTTGTGGTCTAGCTCAAACCCTGACGAGAAGATCCGCTGATGGTTGGGGGTGGTGGCTGAAGGGGGGGATGGATGGTTGGTGGTGACAGTTCACCTGCAGCAAAGCCCATGACGGCCAATTTCGATGTCACAACGATTTCTGGCCTCGGCCTTTGGACGGTGAGAGAAAAAAATCGTCTATCATTCCGTGCGAGCTGAGAAAATCTGTACTGCTAGGAATAAACGGCCATTTTCAGGTGCATGCAGCTTAGTCGAGACGCGTTATTCAGGTGCATGCCAGGTTGCTTACACTTTTCTCAGGTTAAAAAATGTCTCTCGTAAATTAACACGCAGTTCAAGATTCGATTAAAATTGGCACAAAAGGTCTGAAATAGATGCAATTTCGGGCTACGCAAATTGGAATCGGAATGGTTGGCTCTCGATGCTGCATTTTCTGACGTAACTCAGTGTAATGATTGCATTCTGTCCAATTCATACGCAAATTTCTGCATGCACCTGAAAATGGCCGTAGGAATTTAGCCCCAAACAACACATGATACTTTTCGATGTACTACAACCACTTAGGCGAGATACTGTATCTCGCATTCCTCCATCTCTGCGTGTATCTTGGGCAAGCTGGGTCCCTATCAAGTGGGCTCAAATGCTGAAACTATCTTCTACCCAACCGACACACAAAGGAATGAACAGCAAAAATGTAAGTCGCGCATGCTCTGCGTTTGAAAAGTATCTCCCGAACTTGGTGGCAGTTCATGAATGAGTCGAGAAGTGCGGGTTTGTCAAGTGGTGCTCGTTGACGATGCGGAGATCCGATGACACGCAGCAACGAAGTTTCTTTGATTCGAAGCGTAAGGGCGCCACAGACGGAAACTCAAATCAAAGATCCGCTGTAACCTAGGATCTGATACGTAGTCAGGCTTCTGCCGTTAGTGATCGGTATATAAATTTCCGAAAGAAGACAATTACATGTTTCACAACCCCTGCGAACAACGATTTGCTAGGGAAATAAACCCCATCCGACCTAAACAAATACATAAACGTGGAAATCGATGATATTGTTACACTTCGCGCATTGAAAAAAACGTTCCGTCCTGGAATTTTCTTCGTCCTCTTTGTCGTGTCACGGTCAACAATCCTGCCAGAAGCTGGGCCTGTAAATATAGCAATCTGGAAGCTGGCCAATGAGATACAAAAAGAACCTTCTGGAAATTCTCGTGGCTGTAAAGTATTTCCCGCACGCCGTCACATCGGCTTTCTGCCGACACCAACGCATTTTGTCCCTTGCAGAACGGGCGTTTGGGACAGCTTGAATGCTATTTATGGGGCTACAAAGGGGAAATGTACAAGAAGTTATTTACCAAAGCATCAGAGCATTACAGCAAAAGGATCAGAGCATTATAGCCTGACAATTTTGCCTAGTTCTTAATACGGTTCAAGAATTTTATTCAAATCATAACTTGTATTAATTATGAGCTAATGGTACATTTCAAATCCTGGCCAAACTTCTGGTTAGTCGTCATTACGATCGTGTAAAATTTCTTGTCATTCGTGTTAAATTCAAACTAGACAAGCGACACCGCCCAGGAGTCTTATTAAAACCTGTAATGTACACTAAGGCTCGTATGAATGTCATCCAACTAATAATGGCATTCAGGTTAATTGTAGATAATTAACGAGCCCCGCGAAGTTGTACGAATAGATCGTCGCTATGTGAGTGTAAGTAAAACCAGCTGAATGCGATATCGTCAATACACATCTGAACGTCGCCATCCTTTTTAGACGTCAATGTGAAGGCATGCCGGACTCGATGGTGATTTAAAGGTTGTATGTATCTGCATTTGGGTGCTACGCCATGTGCATGTCTTCGTGAAAGATGTCTGTGTCAAATGTTGAAACATATATGCCCCCAAAAATCATGGAAAAACATCTAGATTACCCTGATTCGAGGATGGGCTCGAAGATTTTCCTTGAAATTAACATTATTTTTACCACTATAGTGCACAGGGTTTCGTGGAATTAATAAGCCTTTCTCAACGCATATGCCCCCCCTCTTGCCCTTTCTTCTTCCTCGTCCTTCCTCCCACGTCCCTGCAGGTGCAGCTGCTTCTCTCCTCCTCCCCCTCTGTTCTCCTCTGTCTGTCCCACCCCACCACGCCCCTCCTGGGCGTGGGTGGGCAGGGTAGCAGACCACAGCACCTCGCCTGTAGCAGCTGAGAGACAATGCACCTCCGATGATGCTGCTGCTGCTGACGCTGATCCAAGCAGGACCGCCACTCGGTCTGGTGAGGAACCGTCAGTGGCCTGAGGGGGGCAAAGGGGGACGAAAAGCCGGAAGGAAAGACGCCAGAAGAGTGGGAGATTGAGACCATAGGGACAGGGAGGATTTGTTGTGAGATGACTGATTAAACAAAACTGATGGCACAAGATCACTCACATCACCGGGGTAATCGACAGTCACATTCCCTGCAGCAGCAGCGGCGGCGGCAGCAGCAGCAG
This sequence comes from Closterium sp. Yama58-4, assembly GCA_947470075.1. NCBI lineage: Eukaryota > Viridiplantae > Streptophyta > Zygnematophyceae > Desmidiales > Closteriaceae > Closterium > Closterium sp. Yama58-4. The sequence goes on along the minus strand of CANIUD010000513.1, from coordinate 84,613 downwards.
CAGCAGCAGCGGCGGCTGCAGCAGCAGCAGCAGCAGCAGCAGCAGCAGCAGCAGCAGCAGCAGCAGCAGCAGCAGCAGCAGCAGCAGCAGCAGCAGCAGCAGCAGCAGCAGCAGCAGCAGCAGCAGCAGCAGCAGCAGCAGCAGCAGCAGCAGCAGCAGCAGCAGCAGCAGCAGCAGCAGCAGCAGGCGTGAGCGCATTTTGAGAAGCGGCCTGTGCCTATAGTGGATACTTCGTAGCGAGAAGCGGCCGGGTTGAAATAGTGGTATACCACCCAGTTCTCTGCCATTACCTGCCCAAAAATAGAGGAGATGAAACAAAAAGACGAGGACAGGATGAGTGAATGAGGGGTTGGGGTGGTATACCACCCAGTTCTCTGCCATTACCAGCCCAAAAATAGAGGAGATGAAAATAGAGGAAAGGATGAGCACAGGAGCCATGTCTGGTTCGGGAAAGACTAGATTAACCGAGTCGACCCAGACCCCTAGTGTGCGTAACCCGAACCCCAATACTCACCGCGTGCACGGGTCCCTGCATGCATTCATGCACCATCCTCTCCACCACCTGCCCTCCCACCGTGTCGATCAAATACACCACCACCGCTCCCCCCTTTTTACACTCCCCTCCCTGCTCCCCCTGCACTGGTAGCAACCCCAACTCCCGTACAAACCCCCCACACTCACCGCGTGCACGGGTCCTTGCATGCCTTCATGAACCACCCTCTCCACCACCTGCCCTCCCACCATATCCACCGGATACACCTGTACATTACAACCCCATATAAACCACGTACAAATCCCCATACTCACCGCGTGCACTGGCACTTGCATGCCTTCGTGAACCACCCTCTCCACCACCATCCCTCCCACCGTGTCGATCAAATACACCACCACCGCTCCCCCCTCCTCCCCTCCCGTTCCCGCTCCAGCAGAAGCAGAAGCAGAGGCAGCAGCAGCAGCAGGAGGTGTGGTGGTGGCGAGGAAGAGAAGGCCCTTGGAAAGCAGCTTGAACTGCACACTGCGATCGCCCAGGGCCCTCACTTGGGTGTGCTGGGACTGCAAGGAGGGCGGTGGAGTGGGGTGGTTGGGGATGATAAAAGTGTGTTCGTTTCGAGGCAACGACAGGGCCGAAGGCAGGAAGAGCAGGTTGTTGGAGAGTAGTTTGAGCTGCACGCTGCATGCTGCGATTACCCAGGGCGCGCACTTGTGTGTGCAGGAACAGAAGGCTCTTGGAAAGCAGCTTGAACTGCACACTGCGATCGCCCAGGGCGCGCACTTGTGTGTGCTGGGACCGAGAGGGGGTGGGGCAGGAGGATCGGCTAGAGTTTTACGTTTTGGGTTTAGGTTTTGTTTTGGGATCTCTGGTACTTAAGGATTGGGGTAGTGACAGGGCAAAGACAGGGAACGACAGGGCATGGACTTGCGTGAGCTGGGACTGAGAGGGTTCGGGAGATAGAAGTGTGGGGGTTGATGGGGGATGGAACTCTTTTGGCACAAATAAGGCAAAGAAAATGCACAACCATGCACACCCATGCAAACCCACGCACACCCATGCACACCCATGCACACCCATGCACACCCATGCACACCCACGCAAACCCACGCAAACCCATGCACACCCATGCACACCCATGCACACCCATGCACACCCATGCACACCCATGCACACCCATGCACACCCATGCACATCCACGCAAACCATGCACACCCATGCACACCCATGCACACCCATGCACACCCATGCACACCCATGCACACCCATGCACACACGCCCACTCACGCAGCAATGCACACGCCCACGCAGCAATGGCTGCAAAGACCTCCGAGTCAGCAGGTAGCACCACCCGCCACACCAACACTGCTCCATACACCACACCCTTTCACAAATGTGCAAGCAACACCGTAATGCTCGTCTTGCCAAGTTGGGGTGATTACCCCAGAGCAGCCCGGGGGCCACGTCTTGCCCAATGCCCATTCCACCCAGCTCAGTGCTCACCCACTCAGCCCCACCTTGATTCTCTCTCCCCATAGAATCTTCTGTAATGTAACTCGTACTACACTGCTGCTGCCCCTGACTCGTATACTGTTGCACACGAATATCTCGTCACAAGCCCACTTCACTCTCGCGGCTAGAAACGAGTAACGCGACAAGGAACGCAGGGATGAAGGGAGAGGGGATTGGGTGGGAGGCAGAGCGACAGGTCTTCTGGTGGGAGGCTGTTGGCTTGCTGCACCGCCCGTTCCAGCAAGGGTTCCAGCAAGGGTGACGGTAATGTCGTTGACGGCAGTGGTAGTGACGGTGATGCTGCCTCGACCGCGCTACCCGTTGCTAGCACCCGATGGAGGGCACGATCAGAGCCGCCAGTGCTGCTGGCCACGGCTGTTTTTTTGCGTGTGTTGTCAGCAGCGCTTCCAGCAGCAGCATCGCCAACCGAAGCATGCTCAGCAGAAGCACGGTCAGCAGCAGCAGCATCAGCAGCAGCAACAACCTGCTGCCTCAAACCCGCCCGCCCGTCTTCCCCATAAGCCCCCCATTGCCACGTAACCCCTGCTCCCTCGCGTTCCGCCGCCCTCCCAATCTCCACCCCTGCCGTCCCCGCCAGCATCAGTGCCACCGCGAGCGCGTGCCAGTACAGGGTCACGGGGAATAGCTGTGCGCGGCGCATGGTCGCACGGGGGAAGTCCGCGCGTACGATGGAGGATGGAACCCGCACGTGGCGGCGAGGGAGGGCACGGTGCCTACAAGTAATATAATAATTAGTGGAAATAGTAGTTTCAGATGCCACAGGGAACAAGATATCAGTAGCGCTGGTTTGTGGCGTTAGCAAGTCCCCTGTAGTGCTGTCTGCTGTGTGCTGTCTGCTGTGTGCTGTCTGCTGTGTGCTGTCTGCTGTCTGCGGTCTGCTGTGTGCTTTCTGCTGTCTGCGGTCTGCTGTCTGCTGTCTGCTGTGTGCTGTGTGCTGTCACGCAACAAGCATGATAATCTGCGTGATGTGGATGGGGATCTAGTGTGGTGCCTGCCTGCATTGGCCGCGCGCGCGCATTGGCGAGTCGCCTCGCTGACTCGCCGGTCGGTGGCTGCTCGGCGGCTGGAGGAACGAGGAATGCTTAGTGCTCCTGCTGCTGCTGCCGGCGATCCCCGATGAGAGCAACATGCGCCGTGCCTTCGGGGTGCAGCAGAGGGGCGCAGATGGGGGAACAGCAATGCGGGGAGAGTGAGAAAAGCAGTGGAGGGAAGAGACGGGCCAGAAGCGAAACCCGTGAGGAAGAATTTGGGGATTTAAAACCCGGGGTCCAGGAGTTTCAAAGTTAGGAAGATTGGGACGTGAAATCCAACTGGCAGGCGAGGAGGTTGGGTTCCCGAAAGTGACCAAAACTGTTCGCCCTTCTTTGGGTGTAGGGTGTATGACAGTGAGCAGGGGGGAAATGGGGTGGGTGAAGAGAGAAAGAGAGTGAAGGGGGAAATGAGAAGGTTGAAGGGGGAAAGAGAATGAGCAGGGTGAGGAATTGGGATGTGTGATAGGGGAAAGAGAGTGAGGCAGGAGGAAATGGGATGATTGGAGGGGAAAGGGAGTGAGCAGGGGAAAATGGGACTTTGGAAGGGGGAAAGAGAGTAAGCAGTGGGAAAATGGGCGCTGGGGAAGGAAATGCGCGGGCGCTGGGGAAGGGATTGCGCGGGTGCTGGGGAAGGGAATGCGCGGGTGCTGGGGAAGGGAACGCGCGGGCGCTGGGGAAGGGAATGCGCGGGCGCTGGGGAAGGGAATGCGCGGGCGCTCGGAAGGTATTGCGCGGGCGCTGGGGAAGGGAATGCGCGGGTGCTGGGGAAGGGAACGCGCGGGCGCTGGGGAAGGGAATGCGCGGGCGCTGGGGAAGGGAATGCGCGGGCGCTCGGAAGGTATTGCGCGGGCGCTGGGGAAGGGAATGCGCGGGTGCTGGGGAAGGGAACGCGCGGGCGCTGGGGAAGGGAATGCGCGGGCGCTGGGGAAGGGAATGCGCGGGCGCTGGGAAAGGGAATGCGCGGGGAAGGACCAAGGAGGCAGGCGCGGATGCATTGTGATGGCGACGCGACGTTTGTGCAGGGTCGACGGCCCATTTCCCCGGGGGAGGGTGATTACTGTTGGCTAAAGCCTGCCCATTCCTACCGAGAAGGTGACAGCGGAAGGCGTTGAAAGCGGGGAAAGCGGGGATATGTGGAAGCCACAGGTGTGCGCGGACTCCCTTTCCCACGGTGCGCGCGCAATGGGCTGGTTTCCGTTCCCTCTTCAAAACCCGCGTTTTTTCACGCACCTGGGCCTCGCTGGATGTATCTCTGTCGCTACGGCTGGCTATGATTGCCAGGACTTCCTACCCTCGCGCCGAACGGGCCGGATTTTCGCGCAACAAGTGAAATCGTCGACCAGGAGATGATGGTCCGGTTCACGGGTCAATATGTACGCTATGGCGTAGTGTTCCGCACGCTAGCCCTAATCCGACTCTTTTTCCACCAGTTGGGGGAAATAAAGGTGAGGCATTTATTATAGAGTGAAGTAAGTGGTAGAGGTGGTAGAGCGCGACGCGACATTGAGTAGAATGATAGCTTGACTGGACTGGAAAATCCCCGCTGAACTCAAGTCGAGTTTCATGTTTTGATGAGCGATTGTTCAAGGCGCTGTGAGTGTCGCTTAGTGTCGCTGCTACAGTTGGTTTGGATGTTGTGGCGACTGCCCACAAGGAGCTGAGAGCGTCGCTTAGTGTCGCTGCTACAATTGGTTTCGATTTTGTGGCGAGGCGACTGCCCAAGGGCTGTGTGATTGATGCGCCGACAGTGGTTTCGTTTGGCGACACCATGATTGCCCTCACACCATAACGACGTGTTGCAATTGCCGGTGCACTGCATCGGCTCGGGACGAATGGAAGGCTCCAGGCAAGCGGGAGGCCAACCCCGGGCAAAGAAACGTTTTGAGATAATGAATAATAGAGTTATTTGCTAAGGTTGTATTAGGACAAAAATTATGTTTGCGCGTTTCCGGTACAAAATTTACGGCCTCGTCTTGCCCGGAGCTATTCTGAACCCGTGCCACGAGCCGAGCCGATGCAGTGCACCGCGAATTGCAACAAGTCCTAAAATTGCACATCCCCCTACATTTTTTCTTGTGGGTACCCCTTACAGTTTTTGGCTTGATGCGATGGACACCCAGAGATTGAGGGACTATTAGTAAACAACGGGCAGGTACTCTCTACAATGGAGCTCGCACTTTGTCTTCGGAGTGAAGGGTTTAGTTAGGTTTAAGTTTCTGGTGCACCCCGACGCTTTGCCAAAGTACGTCGGTCTGTTCCTCCAAGAAATTTCAAAATGCTGGTAATTACGCTATAAAAAACGTTTGACCTAGGGTATGTACCCCAGAGTGTGCGATTAGGGGGTATGAAATTATCAAGAACAGGATGTACATAGGCCTATTGAGGTTTTAGAGACCAACACTCGGGATCCTGAGCTGCTCGAATTCTGGCCCTGATTTTCACGAGGGTGACTTTTTTTTCGCCCTTAACGCTCACGGTCGCATGCCAGAATTACAATTTGAAATCCGAGCTACTCATAAAGTCGTACTTTAGCCTATGTAGCCTATGTTAACATATTAGTTAGCAACAAGACGGAGAAAAGTGACGAATTACCTGCAACATACAGGCTTAGCAATTCTAAATCGACTCTACTTGCATATTGGTTATGCAAGGGAGGGGGGGGGGGGGGGGGGTCGTCGGCAATTCCACTATCAGCAGAAAAAAAGCACAACACACACACACACACACACACACACACACACACACACACACACACACACACACACACACACACACACACACACACACACACACACACACACACACACACACACACACACACACACACACACACACACACACACACACACACACACACACACACACACACACACACACACACACACACACACACACACACACACACACACACACACACACACACACACACACACACACACACACACACACACACACACACACACACACACACACACACACACACACACACACACACACACACACACACACACACACACACACACACACACACACACACACACACACACACACACACACACACACACACACACACACACACACACACACACACACACACACACACACACACACACACACACACACACACACACACACACACACACACACACACACACACACACACACACACACACACACACACACACACACACACACACACACACACACACCACACACACACACACACAACACACACACACACACACACACACACACACACACACACACACACACACACACACACACACACCACACACACACACACACACACACAACACACACACACACACACACACCACACACACACACACACACACACACACACACCACACACACACACACACACACACACACACACACACACACACACACAACACACACACACACACACACACACACACACACACACACACACACACACACAACACACACACACACACACACACACACACACACACACACACACACACACACACACACACACACACACACACACAACACACACACACACACACACACACACACACACACACACACACACACACACACACACACACACACACACACACACACACACACACACACACACACACACACACACACACACACACACACACACACACACACACACACACACACACACACACACACACACACACACACACACACACACACACACACACACACACACACACACACACACACACACACACACACACACACACACACACACACACACACACACACACACACACACACACACACACACACCACACACACACACACACACACACACACACACACACACACACACACACACACACACACACACACACACACACACACACACACACACACACACACACACACACACACACACACACACACACACACACACACACACACACACACACACACACACACACACACACACACACACACACACACACACACACACACACACACACACACACACACACACACACACACACACACACACACACACACACACACACACAACACACACACACACACACACACACACACACACACACACACACACACACACACACACACACACACACACACACACACACACACACACACACACACACACACACACACACACACACACACACACACACACACACACACACACACACACACACACACACACACACACACACACACACACACACACACACACACACACACACACACACACACACACACACACACACACACACACACACACACACACACACACACACACACACACACACACACACACACACACACACACACACACACACACACACACACACACACACACACACACACACACACACACACACACACACACACACACACACACAGAGTCAAAACATAATCGGGTCCTTTCTACTAGTGTCTGATAGTGCGAACCGATGGGGCTGGGTCCCTCCTCGCCAGATTGTGTCGGTTGCCGCATGTTCATTGTGGGTATTTGGAAGTGTGGAGGAGGAAATGAGCCATCTTATACTTTTTTTTGCAACTATAGCGATAACATCAACATTTGAAAGTCCTTACAAAACCTGAGTGGATTGAGTGTGGGAGCTGCGAGGGGGATGGAAGCGAGAAGGGAGGAGTTTGACACTCCGCTACTTGCAGGGCTACTTGTACTCTTTACCGGGAAATCAGGGAAGGGCCTCGAACCAGCCTTGAACGAATCCAGGTTAAGACTCCAATTTTTGAAAACCAGCCTGTACAAACAACGGGCTCCCCTCGAATCCTAACATTAAACCCTAAACCTGAAATTGCCTCAGGTGGTCAAGAGTTTGCCCGGAATGTTCGGGCCGATCAGAGGCGATCAACAACTTCAAAAAATCCCCGAGGCCAATTTAACTCAATCAGGGGCAATCTGTTGATTGTATCAATTGATCGCCCCAACTCGATGAACCGCATCCAACACCCCAATCAATCAAAATCACACACAATTAGTCACGATCACTTGATTGCCTAAGATTGGGGATGTCAGTACTGATCCAGCGGCGCAAGTGATGCAATCACAAGCAACCCGATCTGATCTGCTCGGATCAGATCAGTGCAGATCAGAGGCGGTCTGGGCCACGTCCTAAGAGCAAATGCCCATGAATCGACAGCACTGGTTCATACATCTCAACGTAGTTGTCCGTCGACGTAGTCGTCGGTCCCACCTGCCCCCAGACCGGCGTCGACTTGGGAAATCTCACGAGATATATCAGCTGCTTCAGTAGGACTCCCACTCAACAAGGTAACGCTCTCAACCAAACATAGGAAGCTTGAAGGGCATTTATCTCCACAGTAACACTCATTGAGCTCGAACTCCTCCGACGCAGGCCACGTGTCCAGATCGCCACCGTGGTAACTATCATGCATACGTGGACAACATTATTGCATGTGCATCCGGAATTCCATGCTAGGTTCCAACCAAACTGTACATTGTACATATAGAGTTTTGAAACTGCAAAAAGAAAACAGATTGTCCACGGATACTGCACAGAACATACAATTTGTGCACGAAACAAATATCAACATCGTCACTCGTCGAAAATTCCCACCAAAAGGGCTTATAGAGAAGGGGCTCCACCTACCGGGCATAGGAAGGAGCTACTTGTTTCATAAAACAGGCTCTGTTAGCACGGGCTCTCAATCCGGAACATGGAACATCTACATGCAAACTGGGGCCTGCTATTTTCACTCAGAAGCGCCTCAAATGTTCACAGTTGCAAGCAAGTTGCTAGTTTCACTCCCCAAAATGTACAAGTAATTGACGCGCATGAAACGCTTGATAAGTTGCCGTAAGTATTCCTAAACCATGGTTGGATGTGTTTTTACGAGTTATTTATGAAAAGTGCTTCTAGGTGAACGGTACATAGTTATTTAAGATGCGTTCAAGAAGCGTTCAAAAAAAGAAGATATATAAGGTTCCAAATCACCCTGTTAGTACAGCAATGATATGTACCACATGTGGTGAAGAGGTGGACAAGTCTTGACCACCATTTGACGAACGTCCGTGCATTAACTTGAAGAATACTGTCGTCATAGCAGATAAACAGTACCAAGGTGCTGTTCAAGATGATCAAGTGAATAAGGGATATTGCACGTGGGAAAGTTTTATCGTGAGGGGAGCTCTGATCTTCCGATGGCGAGAAACTCGGCTGTAATACTTTGTTGACTCTTGTGCATGTATTGTAGCCATTAGCAACTGCAAATTTTAATTTGTTCCATAAGTTTATTGGCTGTTCATCATCACTCGTTACATGTCATAGGATGGGCCAAGTTGGATCCAAAACTTCACCAAGCTCACTTGAACAATACAATTTTGTCTGTACAGCAAGGGTGCGCCTATAATGAGTATCGATTTTTTAGGGGGTGCGCTTTTAATTAAGGATCGCTCATAAGCGCATTGCTCCAGATAGAAGCGCACGCGCTTCTAATAGGCCTGCGGTTATATCTGGGGCTATATGGTAGTGTACTGTGTACAACAGAACATTTAACAGAAATCGGCCAACTTGTCAGATACGATATCACGGTACTTTCAGAGGCGGATTGTACTGGTTATTAGTGTCAGAAACTAACGAGCAGGAATGATCGCATTGAGCAGAAATGTGGTTACAAGTGCTAACCCTAAACTGGGTTGTACCCTATATGGGCTACCCCACTACAGCCTACACAGCACAAGCATCATTATAGTTTCACACACCCCCATAGGCAAAGTGGGGGAGAACCAGTGGTCACAAGACTAGTCAAGAAAAGCAAAGCAAGCTCAGGGTGGATCACGAAGTCACCACACATTCTGAGCACAAGCAAATGGCCACAAGGCCAGTTCACATGCGGAGTTATATAAAAGAGAGAGCAAACAATGCAGTGATCACTACCTAGCAAGAGTAAGCATGCAGGTACATATATAGATCACAGTACAAGCAAAGTCACGCAGTGAGCAAGTGAGACGAAGTAGGCACAAGGCCTAAAGCAGTACAGAAACGTTGATGATCACCAGGCGGAAGTGCCTTGGTGAATATATCAGCAGTGTTGGCCCAAGTGGCCACGTAAGCAAGGTGGAGCTGACCACGCTGCTGCAGCTCTCGAGCAAGGAAGTAACGAAGAGTGACGTGCTTCATTCGGCCTTGTTGTCTACGTACAGAACTGGAAGAGAACGAGGCCGCTCTCCCAAGTCGGTCAGCAGATAGGTGAGCCAGCGTAACTCCTATGCAGCCATGGCTGTGGCGTAGATCTCAGCCTCACAATTGGAGCTGAGAACAGAAGACGAGCGGGTGGACCGCCAAGAAACAGAGCCAGAGACAAGGCTGAATGTGTAACCCTATGACGGCCGCTGAGTAGCCAGGTCGTCAACCCAAGACGCGTCTGAGTGTCCAGTGAGGACAACTGGACCCCGTCCTCCAAGCACGAGCCCCATGCCCGATGTACTGCACAAGTAACTCAGTACCCTCTTCGCAGCATCCCGGTGCACCTTTCGGTGTCTACTGGGAGCCACGTAGCATGCCAGAAGGCCAAGAGGGTACGCAAGGTCAAGACGAGTGCAGGTCATCAGGTACATGAGGCAGTCCACAAGCTCTGGATACGGGCCACTCGGCTCTACAGACTCGTCCGAAGGTGGAGCTGAGAGCAAGTGACCTGTAGCTAGAGGAGTGGACTGTGGCGAGGACCAAGTGAAGCCAAAGCGCTGAAGGACCTGGTGCACCATGTGTGACTGAGTCAGGGTGATGGTGCGCCGTGCTCTGTCCTGGGTGATCTGCAAGCCAAGGTAGCTGCGCAGCTCACCCAAGCCTGTGCACGTGTGTCTCTTCTGCAGCTCCGACTTCACAAGGGCGAGTGCCTCTGTGAGGATCTTAGGATCGAGCTCAGAAAAGAGAATTCGAATTGAATGATCACCTGGGTACAACACGAGGCTATATATAGGCTCGACACAAGGGGCAGTAACCAGGTGTTACGCGAAGGTTCTGCGGGTCGCGAAGCGTCCCGAACAGACCCTTCCCGAATTCGGTAGAAAGCAGTTCGGTGGCAACCGAATAGCTCCGAATTCGGTGTAACCTAGCAGCACCTAGCCTAGGAATCAAGCAATTCATGCATGCAGAAAATAAACCTAAGCTAGAAATAGCGTAAGGGAATTAGAGCAAGCATGAATAACAAGCATAAGCCGTCGTACTCTCACACGTCCCCCCCTCAAAGCTGGGTGGCGTGAGATACACCCTGCTTGACAAGATAGTCCTTGAGAGCACGGCGTGCGTTGCCCATATCAGCTTCTGGTACCCAACTGTCCTCAGTGGGGTCGTATCCCTTCCAGCGTATCAGGAACTCGAGGGTCTTGCCGCCGCGGTGCCGATGAGTGAGAACGCGCTCGATCTCGTACTCCGGTTCATCCTGCACAAGAACAGGTGGTGGTGGCGGTAGCTGCCGTCCCTGGAACTGTTGGTTGGGGTCCTTGTAGGGCTTTAGTAGCTGAACATGGAAAGCATTGTGAAGCTTCCACGTATCTGGTAAGCGCAAGCGGAATGTAACTAGTGTCACCTGTGCCTCCACGAGAAAAGGACCACAGAAGCGAGGCCGGAGTTTGGACGGTAGGTGAGACAGGTTCAAGTTGCGCGTGTCGAGAAGCACCTGATCTCCGACTGCTACTGAGTGATCTCGTCGTTGGCGATCGGCATACTGCTTCTGGGAGTTCTGCATCGTGGTGAGACGCCGCTGAGTCTTCTCCCATAGCTGCTGCATGGTGGTGACGAAGTCATGTGCGGCTTGGACGTGTGCCGGTGTGGTTGGCTGTTGTGGTGTGAGTGGTTCCCGTCCGTAACACAGGAAGAAAGGAGTTTTTCCTGTGGCCGCATGTGAGGCGTTGTTGTAAGCGAACTCTAGGGTCGGTAACTGTGTATCCCAGTGGCTGATGTCGTCTTTGCAAGCTGTGCGCAGTAACTGTTCAACCACCTGATTGAGTCGCTCTGTCTGTCCGTCAGTCTGGGGGTGGTATGCTGAAGACATCGCAAGCTTAGTCCCCAACAGTCCCATAAGCTCCTTCCAGAACTTACTCGTGAATTTTGGGTCTCTGTCTGAGATGAGTGTAGCGGGGATGCCGTGGATGGTGATGATGCGGTCGAAGAAGAGTCGAGCAGTTGCTTCAGCTGTAGCTGTGGCGTTGGTCGGTATGAAGTGACCCATTTTGGAGAACTTATCGATGACTACGAGGATGGAATCGTCTCCCCATGAGGTCGAGGGAAGTCCTGTGATGAAGTCGAGATCAACGACCTGCCATGGCTGCTCCGGTATGGGTAGAGGCTGAAGTAACCCTGCTTTCTTCTGCTTGCTACTCTTCATCCGCTGGCACGTGTCGCAGGAGGTGACGAACTGCTGCACGTCTGCTGCCATCCGAGGCCAGTAGTAATACTTTGCTATTCCCGCTAACGTCTTGTTGCTCCCGAAATGTCCCGCGTATGGTACATCGTGAAACTCCTCTAACAGGATCTGCCGTAGCGGGGCGTAGTTCGGTACCCAAATCTTTCCTGAACCCTTCCTTACCGCTAAGTCTTTCTCCCACTGTAACAGCTTCTGTTTCTCTGCTGTAGCGATCTCGCCGTCCACGGAGTACCCATGTTGGAATAGACCCTTGAGCAGAGGGTTCATCCCGTCGAGCTGGATGCCTGCTACATGACCGGGGCGGCTCAATGCGTCAGCTTTGTTGTGGAGCCCGGGCTTGTAGACGATGTCGTAGTGGAAGTGGGTCTCCAAGAAATCCACCCACCGCACCTGTCGTCGTGAAAGCGTCGGCTGCGACTTCAGGTACTTGAGGCTGCAGTGGTCTGTATAGACTGTGGTCTTGGCTCCCTCTAGGTAACACCTCCATGCCTTGAAGGCTACGACTATAGCTAAGGCTTCCTTGTCGTGAATGGGGTAGTTCAGTTCTGCTCCGTGCAGTTTCTTACTGAGGTAGGCGATAGGCTGTAAACCGTTCCCGTGATCCTGCATCAGTACTGCTCCGACTGCCTGGTCACTAGCGTCCGCTTCAACTACGTAGTCCTTCTCGGGGTCTGGTAGGATGAGTACTGGTGCTGTGGTCAGTGCTGTCTGTAGCTGTTCCATGGCTTGCTGATGAGGAGCACCCCATTTGAAGGGCGTGTCCTTTTTTAGTAGGTCTGTCAGTGGCGCTGCTATCTTAGCGTACTGCGGCACAAACCTGTTGTAGTAGTTGGCGAAGCCGAGGAACTGCTGCAACTCCTTCACGTTCTCCGAAACCTTCCACTTTTTAACAGCTTCGATCTTCCGCGGGTCCACGTGTACGCCCTCGGCACTCACCATGTGCCCGAGAAACTGCACCTTCTTCAGTGCGAAGTCGCTCTTTGACAGCTTCACGTAGAACTTGTTTTTCCGCAGGATCTCGAACACCTTCCGCAGATGCTCCACGTGCTCCTTCATGTTCTTGTGTACCCCCTATAGGCTAACCCACTGTAGCCTAAACAAACACAACATATATAATGTTTGACACACCCCCATAAGCAAAGTGGGGGAGAGCAAGGGGTCACAAGACCAGTCAAAGCAAAGCAAAACAAGCTCAGGGTGGATCTCAAGGATGCCACACAAATTCCGAGCACAAGCAAGTGGTCACAAGACCAGTTCACATGCAGGTTGATAATATAACAAGAGATACAGTGATCACAACCTAGCAAGTGTAAACATGCAGGCATATATATAAAGATCACAGTACAAGCAGAGTCAAGAAGTAAGTAAGTGAGGTCCAGTAGGCACAAGGCCTAGAAGAGTACAGAAACGCTGATGGTCACAAGGCTGAAGCGCCTTGGTGAACACATCAGCAAGGTTGGCCTCAGTGGCCACGTAACGCACACAAAGCTGACCACGCTGCTGCAGCTCTCGAGCAAGGAAGTACCGCAGGGCGATGTGCTTCGTTCTGTGCTCCAGTCTGTGCTCCTCACACAAGGCAATGGCAGCCTGGTTGTCGACGTACAGCACTGGAGGAGAACGAGGCCGCTCTCCCAAGTCGGTCAGCAGGTAGGTCAGCCAGCGTAGCTCCTGGGCAGCCATGGCTGTGGCGTAGATCTCAGCCTCACAACTGGAGCTGAGAACAGAAGAAGAGCATGTAGAACGCCAAGAAACTGAGCCGGAGCCAAGGCTGAAGGTGTAACCCTGAGACGACCGCTGAGTAGCCTGGTCGTCCGCCCAAGAAGCGTCTGAGTGTCCAGTAAGTACAACTCGGTCTCGCCCTCCAAGCACTAGCCCCATGCCCGACGTACTGCACAAGTAGCGCAACACCCTCTTAGCGGCATCCATGTGCTCCTTCCTGTGACGGCCAGGAGCGACATAGTGTGCAAGGATGCTAAGAGGGTATGCAAGGTCAGGTCGAGTGCAGGTCATCAGGTACATGAGACAGCCCACAAGCTCTGGATACGGGCCACTCGGCTCTACGGACTCATCCGAAGGCAGAGCTGAGAGCGAGTGACCGGTAGGCAGAGGAGTGGACTGAGGCGAGGAGTACGTGAAGCGGAAGCGCTGAAGGATCTGCTGCACCATGTGTGACTGAGTCAAGGTGATGGTGCGCCGTGCTCTGTCCCGGGTGATCCGCAAGCCAAGATAGCTTGTCAGTTCACCCAGGTCTGTGCACGTGTGTCTCCTCTGCAGCTCCGACTTCACGTGGGCGAGTGCCGCAGTGTCAGCAGTGGCAAAGACCAAGTCGTCGACGTACACGAGGATGTAGAACGGCGGCAGCGAGGTGTCTGTGCGTAGAAACAGTGACGGGTCAGCAGTAGAGGGAGCGAACCCAAGAGCCGCAAGTGTCGTCCTCAGTGTGTCATGCCACTCACGCGGTGCCTGGCGGAGACCGTAGACCGGCCGCTGGAGCCTCCACTGGGTACCAGGAGGAACCGACCCAGTGAAGCCAGGAGGGTTTAGTAGCCAGATCTCCTCGTGCAGGCTGCCCTGCAAGAAAGCAGTGCTGAAGTCAAGTGAGTGAAGCTCGTAGTCGCGCTGAGCGGCTATGTGCAGCAGCACCCGAAGAGTGGTCATCTTCGGGGTGGGGGAGAAGGTCTGGAAGAAATCAACTCCCTCTCGCTGACTGAAGCCTCGAGCCACGTAGCGCGCCTTGAAGACAGGAGGAGAACCCGGTGGCCGCTTCACCCTGAAAATCCACATGCCACTGACGATGTTCGCCCCAGGGGGGGGAACCTCGTCGACGTAGGTGCCTGTGGACTTCCAGGAAGCCATCTCTGCGTTCATGGCTGTCTGCCACTGAGAGGAGTAGGGACCCGCCATCGCCTCAGCGTAAGTGCGTGGGGTCGGGATGTCTGGTGCATCCGGGTCTCCCTCAGGGGCAACTAGCATGGACACGAGGTGGGGCAAAGCAGTAGCAAAGCACTGGAACTCCTCCTGTCTGTCCTCAAAGACGTCCGTGCCAAGAGCACACTCACCCCCGACGGACGGAGGACAGACAGACTCAGACTCAGACTCAGCAACAAGGCTAGTGGCGTAGTCTAGACGACACCGGGCAGCAAAGTCTATCAACTCAGCGACCAGAGCAGACGCAGCAGAGGACTCAAAGGTAGGGTCAGTGACAACAGTAGCGAGGAGACGGGTGACAGTGGGACTGACAGCACGACGGGAGTCAGACTCCGGATCAGGAAGAGTAGGCAGAGAGGACGCAGGAGGAGACGGCAGCGGGATACGCTGAGGAGCAGTGGAGGGACGCAGAGTCATGTAGTGAGTGCCAGGGACAGGAGGAGGACGCTCACGGGGGACACGACGACCAGTGCGAGCAGTACGAACAGGCGACGTAGGACGAGACGCAGGCTCACGACGCTCTGCAAGACCTCCTGTGGGACCAGTGTAAGGAGAGGGACCAGGAAGAGGCGAGGCAGGCGGTAACTGTGACTGCAACTGGACAGGCGGAGGACACTCTACAGAGGGAGGAGGACGAGGAGGAGGAGCCTGACCAAGAACCTGCTGAAGGAGCGGTACGAAGTACGGTCGTGGCCGCGTAGCGTCTCCAGAAGGAGCAGAGACACCAGCGCCCGGGTCCTCAGCACCAGTAGCAGCTCCACCGCCCGGGTCCTCAGTACCAGCAGCAGCTCCACCGCTCGGGTCCTCAGTACCAGCAGCAGCTCCACCGTCCGGGTCCGCAGCACCAGCAGGAACTCCACCAGCCGGGTCCTCAGCACCAGCAGGAACTCCACCAGCCGGGTCCTCAGCACCAGCAGCAGCTCCAACGTCCGGGTCCTCAGCACTAGCAGTAGCGCCACCGCTCGGGTCCTCAGCACCAGTAGCCGCGCCACCGCTCGGGTCCTCAGCACCAGCAGCAGCTCCACCAGTCGGGTCCGCAGCACCAGCAGCAGCTCCAACGTCCGGGTCCGCAGCACCAGGAGCACCACTCCGAAGACTGCAGCGCCTCATGTACTACTCTCGGATCTGCTGGAGGGGGGGGAGCTCCCGGGCAGGAGGGGAAGCACCGCGACCAGCTCCAGCAGTACCTCTCCGGAGGCGGCAGTACTGTAGGTACCGCTCCTGCAGCCGCTGTGAGGAGAGGGCTCCTCCAGGTGTAGTACCCCCAGACTCAGCACCCCCAGACTCAGCACCCTCAGGCTCAGTACCCCCAGACTCAGCACCCCCAGACTCAGCACCGTCAGGCTCACTACCCCCAGGCTCAGCACCCCCAGGCTCCGCACCTCCAGACTCAGCACCCCCAGGCTCAGCACCCCCAGACGCAGCACCCCCAGGCTCAGCACCCCCAGGCTCAGCACCCCCAGCAGGACGAGAGTCAACAGCTACCTCGACAGGCTCACCCGGGTCTACCTGGGACACACCTGAGGGAGCGGCACCCTGAGGGGGGAGGGGGTCTGGTACCTCAGCACCTGGAGCCAGGAAGAGAGGCGGGGGGGGGAGTGGGGCAGTGCGGTAGGGGAAGAGGCGGTAGTAGGGGACGGACTCGTCAAAAGTGACGTCCTGAGAGGCCAGGACACGACGCGAGGTGGCGTGGTAGAACTGCCAACCAGGCGCGTCCGGGACAAAGCCAAGGAAGACACAGGGGACAGCGCGACGGGAGAGCTTGTCCGCGGACGTGTCGCGAACAAAAGCTCGGGATCCCCAGACCCAAAAACGCGACGCATCGCCAGCCTCTCCCGTCCAACGCAGTGTCGGAGAAGTCTCCGGTAAGGAGACACGGGGCCAAAGGTTGAGCTGATGCGCAGCGTATCGGACTGCAAACGGCCACAGAAAGTGGGGGGCAGCCGCATGAACCAAGGAGGTACGAGCGACCTCCATGACCAAGCCAATGCGGCGCTCAGCAACCCCGTTCTGCTGTGGAGAGGCCAGAAGCGTGAACGACTGCTCAATGCCCTCCTACTGACAGAAGGCCTCCAAGAGGCCAGAGGAAAACTCCCCACCTCTGTCAGAGTGCAGACGCAGGACAGGGAAGTCGGAGCGGAAACGCTCACGGAGCTGGAGACGAGATCTGCGGATCCAAGGGATCAAGACATCAGGGACGTCACCCTTGGTGCGCAAGGGGAAGACCGTGGTGTAGCGCGAGAAGTCGTCAACAACAATCAGGAAGTACCTCTCCTGACCCTGACCACGGACGCGGGCTGGGCCCCACACGTCCATGTGGAGCGTCTGCAAAGGAGCAGTCGTCGGGGGAAAGGAGGAGGAGTGAGGAGCGGCGCGCTGCCGCCCCTCGACACAGGGAAGACAGGGAGGAGCAGGCGAGGGTGGGAGGGGAGGGAGAACCCTGGGAAGACCAGCAACAAGGTCCCGTTTGTGCATGGCTCGAAGGCGCTGCACAGACGGGTGACCAAGGCGGTGGTGCCAGAGGATAGTCTCATGCGCCAGAGAGCGACACGAGCAGGGGGCGGACAGCTGACCTGACGCAGACGCAGACGCAGCTACCTGAGGGGACTCAGTGGTCAGTGTGTACAGGTCCGACCCCGGCTCTCGAGTGAAGGTAGCCAGGTGGCGGCCCGTCCGAGCACACGTGCAGTGTGTCACGCGCTCGTATGCAGGGGTGAACTGGTGAACACCCCCGTCCTGGAGCGCACGACCTGCCACCAAGTTCGTAGAGAACGAGGGGAGGTAGAGACCTGACAGTGTGCCTGACGGGACCGCAGGACAAGGAAGGACAGTGGAGGAGGTCGCAATGACCGGACCCCCAGAGGGGTCAGCGAGGGAGACAGCAACTGGCCGAGTGAGTGGCTCAAGGACAGTGCGGTCACGAAAGAAACAGCGAGAAGCACCAGAGTCCAGTGTGAAGGTGTGAAGTGCTGCAGTCGACTCAGTACCAGGGGGGACCGACTCACGAGCACCTAGAGCAGCAGCCTCACCAGGACCTGGGGCAGCAGACTCACTAGCACCTAGAGCGGCAGCCGGACTGGTCAGAATGCCCGGGTCGGGCGGAACACGCAAGTACTGAGCACCCTCTCCACTAGTAAACATCGCATACATGGCAGTGAGAATAGCATCAAAGTCTAAGGCCCAGATATCAACTCCCTTCCTCTCCAGATCACCCCAGCGGGGAAGCTCAGCGCCGCCAGGGAACTGAGCGCGCCAAGCGTCGGTAAGGCGCGAGAAACAGCGGTGCGTGGGGTGCGGCCTCCCACACGTCTGGCCAGTGCGGTCACCAGTGCGGATGACGTACGTGCAGGTAAAGCCACCCGCCCCCCCCTGTTGCGAGTACCACTCACGTGCCTCCTGGAGCGACGGGGCGTGCTGTTGGCTCTGGCCACCGCCAGCGCCTCCACCGCCACCACCACCGCCTCGGCCACCTCCACCCCTGCCGCCGCCACGACCACCTCCGCCTCCGCTGCCGCCTCCGCCCCTGCCACTGCTCCCGCCGCTGCTGTCACCACCCCCACTGCCGCCACTAGCCTCTCCAGTCCCACCTCCACCCCCACCGCCACCACCCCCGCCTCCCCCGCCACCACCTCCACCCTTGCCCCCCTTGCTCCTGCGGCGCCCGCTCGGAGCAGACGCGGTCCCGACCTTCTCAGCACCAAGGAGGTCGACAGCAGCAGCAGAGGCGACAGAGGGGAGAAGGGGGGAAGGGGAACACCCCTCAAAGAAGGGGGTGCGGGGCTCGCCACGAGAGGCACCTACGGCGACGATGCTCGCCTCAGCTGCAAGTAGGTCCTTCTCGAGGAGGGCAATGGTGAGCTCAGTAGGGGAGCGAGCTAGAAAGGAATCCCTGACTGCGCGCAGAGAGTCAGGGAGGCGGGTAACAATGTGGTAGAGAGTGAGCCAGAGGGGGGGGGGGTTGGTAGCAAGGAACTCGGCAGGCATAGCAACTACGGCTGTGTACAGTTCCTTAGCAGTTTTGCACTGGCCGAAGTGCTCGCGCTCGTCTAGCGGTAGGGAGTTGCGAATAGCGAAGCGAGCGTGCGCGTCACGAGTCTGCCACTGGGAGCGCAGAGTGCTGTCAGCAGAAGTGTCAGGGGCAGTAGCATGGCCTAGGGCGTGGTCGTACAGTGAGATATCCTCCTTGGCAGTGAGCTGTAGGAAAAGGTGCAGGTCATCTAGCCAGGTTTCGAACTTCACTGGACGGCCCTCGGCATCGAAAGCGAGTACGGTAGGACTAGCCATAGTGACAGTAGCAGTAGTAGTAGAAACAGTAGTGGTAGCAGTAGTAGCAGTAGTAACAAGGCCGCTTGAAAGGTGTGCGCAGGGTCAACGGGGCCGGCGGGGCCTCTATGCGGAGGGCGGGCGGGGTCGATAGGTCCGGCGGGGCTACTAGGTGGGACGCAGGCGGAATCGACCGGCCGGCGGGGCCGCTAGGAGAGGCGCGGGCGGGGTTGACGGTCGGTAATGGCGCACGGGCGGCAGTAGTAGGGAGCGCGGCAGCAGGAGCTGCAGCGGCGCACCGGCGGCAGCAGCGCGCGGGCAGCGGCAGCAGCAGTGGCACACGGGCGCACAGGCGGCAGCTGGCGACGGGCGGCTGCAGTAGCGGGCGCGTCAGCGAGCGCGGCAGCGAGCGCACAGGCGCGCGGGCAGCGGCGCACAGGGAGCGCGCGAGCAGCTTGCGGGCAGCGCGCGGGGCCGCACGCAAAGAAACGGCGGCGCGCGGGCGGCTAGCGGGTCGCGCGCGAAAAATCGACCGCGCGCGGGCAGCTATCGGGTCGCGCGCGTTAAAAAAAAAGACGAGCCGCACACGGGTGGCTGGCGGGCTGCACGCACGCGGTAGGTAGAAGGCGCACGAGGGCGCGTAGGCGTACGAGGACGCTCGGTAGGTAGGTAGGTAGGTAACGGTGGGCCCTAAAACGGTCCTAGTGACGGACCTGCTCTGAAACCATGTCAGAATGAACGGACAGGAATGAATGAACTAACAGTGAAATCAGTACAAGTACCTAACCCTAGAATTGTGTACCCCCTATAGGCTAACCCACTGTAGCCTAAACAAACACAACATATATAATGTTTGACAGATGAGAATGTCGTCCAGGTACACCACTACGCACTCGTCCAGCAGGGGCCGTAGGATGTGGTTCATCTCCGCCTGGAACGTCGCTGGTGCGTTGCAGAGTCTGAACGGCATCACCAAGTATTCGTAGGAGCCGTATCTCGTACGGAACGCCGTCTTGTGGATCGAGTTATCCGCCATCTTGATCCTGCAGTAACCCGACCGTAGGTCCAGCTTCGAGAAGACTGTTGCACCACGCAGTTGGTCCAGTAAGTCGTCGATGCGCGGTATGGGGTATTTGTTTTTAACTGTCTGTTTGTTCAGTGCGCGGTAGTCGATGCATATCCGCAAACTGCCGTCTGGTTTTGGGGTGAAGAGAACTGGTGCACCGTAGGGAGAGGTGGATGGTCGGATCAGTTGTCTGCCCAGTAGATGTGTTAAACTGTATTATGCTTGTAGGCTGTAGTGGGGTAGCCAATATGGGGTACAACCCCAACTAGGGTTTCATATTTGTACCCAAACTCCTGTTAGTTCAATCATTCTTGCCTAGTGATTCTGACATGGTATTCAGAGCAGGAGGTCCCTAGGACCTACCGATCGTTTTTAGGGCCCACCACCGCTCGCATGCGGTTACCACGCTACCCCGTTCCCTAGCCTCGTAGCGCCCTCGTGCGCCCTCGTTAGCGCCCTCGCGCGCACCCTCGTTAGCGCCCTCGCGCGCACCCACGTCAGCGCCCTCGCGCGCCCCTTCGTTAGCGCCCTCGCGCGCCCCTTTGCTAGCGCCCTCGCGCGCCCCTTGCTAGCGCCCTCGCGCGCCCCTCACTAGCGCCCTCGCGCGCCCCTCACTAGCGCCCTCGCGCGCCCCTCGCCGAGCCGCCCGCTCGCAGCCCGCCCGCCCGCTCGCTGCCCGCTTCGCGGCCCGCTCACTACGCAGCCCGCCCGCCCGCTCGCTGCCCGCTTCGCGGCCCGCCCGCTTCGCAGCCCGCTCGCTCGCTGCCCGCTTCGCGGCCCGCCCGCTTCGCAGCCCGCTCGCTCGCTGCCCGCTTCGCGGCCCGCCACTTCGCAGCCCGCCCGCCCGCTCGCTGCCCGCTTCGCGGCCCGCCCGCCTCGCAGCCCGCTCGCCCCGCTGCCCGCTTCGCGGCCCGCCCACTTCGCAGCCCGCCCGCCCGCTCGCTGCCCACTTCGCGGCCCGCCCGCATCGCAGCCCGCTCGCCCCGCTGCCCGCTTCGCAGCCCGCCCGCCCGCCCGCTGCTCGCTTTGCGCCCCCCCCCCCTCGCAGCGTCGCCCGCCCACCGTGCTGCCCGCCGCGCTGCCCGCTTTCCGGCCCGTCCGCCGCGCTGCCCGCTCGCAGCGTCGCCCTCCCGTCGCACTGACCGCTTGCAGCGCCGCCTGCCCGTAGCGCCAGCCTCGCCCGCTGCTCTCTATCCGTGCACAGTCGTCTTCCCCTGCTGCGGCAGTTTTCGTTACTCTGTCACACTGTCGCTATGGCTTCCATTCGCGTGCTGTCGTTCGATGCTGAGGGCCGCCCTGTGCGTTTCACCGCTTGGCTAGATGACCTGCAGCTGTTTCTCCTGAGCGATAGCAAGGAGCATGTGTCGCTCTATGACTACGCGTCTGGTGCTGCGCCTGCCCCTCCTGCCACAGCTGAGCTTAGTGTTCGTTCCCACTGGCAGACTCGTGACGCAGCTGCTCGCCTAGCCATTCGCAGTCACCTGCCGTTAGCTGAGCTAGAGCATTTTGGCGACTGCAAATCCGCTAAGGCCCTGTACGACGCTGTCGTCGCTCGCTACTCCTCGCCTGCCACAGCCGAGCTTAGCCGCCTCATGCTGCCGTACCTGTTCCCCGATCTGTCCACCTTTACTACAGTCGCCGATCTTATCACCCACCTTCGCACTAGTGATGCTCGCCTGCGTGCCGCCCTTCCCACCGAGTTCTGCGCTAAGAACCCCCCTCCACTGTACTGGACACTCCACTTCATAGTCACCCGTCTCCCTGACACCCTCCGCTCAGTTCGAGACCACTTCCTTGCTCGCTGTCCCACTGAGCTCACAGTCGCCCTCCTAGAGGAGCACCTGCTCGCGGCCGAAAAGAGCATTGTAGCTGTCGGTGCTGCTCGTGGCGCTCCTCGCACCCCCATCTTTGAGGGGTGTTCTCCCTCTCCCCTCGCTCCCTCCTACGCTGCTGCTGCTGCTGTTGACTTCCTTGGTGCTGAGTCTGTTGGCGCTGCTTCTACTCCTGGTGGGAGGCGCCGCACCGGCAAGGGCAAGGGGGGCAAGGGTGGTGGTGGTGGCGCTGGGGGGGGAGGAGGTGGGGGAGGTGGGGGGGGAGGCGGTGCTGGAGGGAGCGGTGGCGGGAGCGCTGGTGGGAGTGGGGTCGGTGGTGGAGACGGGGGCGGCGGAGGGACCAGTGGCAGTAGTGGCGGCGGCGGCGGTGGCGGCGGTGGCGGTGGTGGCGGTGGTGGCGGTGGCGGTCGGAGCGGTGGTAGTGGTGGCGGCGGAGGTCGGAGTGGAGGCACTGGCTCTGGCCAGAGCTCCCAGCAGCAGCAGCGTCCCCAGACGACCCAGCAGCTTCGTGAGTGGCTTGCTCAGCGTGGGACGTCGGGGGCCAGTGCCCGCTGTTCTTATGTCATTCGCACAGGTGACCGCAAGGGACAGACGTGTGGGAGGTTCCACACCCCGTACCGCTGCTTCTCCCGCCTTGACGACGCTTGGCGTGAGGAGATGGGTGCGGATGTTGAGCGCCCCCGCTGGGCTGAGCTCATGAGGGCTGGTGTTGATGTCTTTGCTCTTGACTATGATGCTATTATTGCTGCCATGTATGCATTGACTGTTAGTGCCGAGGGAGACTGTTACTTGTGTGTGCCGCCTGACCCAGGTATAGAGCCCGCTGCCCTGGGTACTAGTGAGTCTGCTCTCTCTGGTATGGTGCCCCGTGTACTTGCTCCCTCCAGTGCTGTCCCGACTGGTTTCGAGTCTGCTCTCTCAGGTACAGCACCCACAGAGACTGCTCTCTCAGGTACCGCACCGGCTGAGGCCTGTCACACCTTCACCCTTGACTCAGGTGCTTCCCGTTGCTTCTTTCGTGACAGTACTGAGCTCACACCGCTTCCTGCACCGGTCCCAGTCTCCTTGGCTGACCCCTCTGGGGGCCCAGTCCTTGCCCAGTCCACCACTGTCCTCCCTTGTCCGGCGGTTCCATCTGGCTCGTTGTCGGGTTTCCACCTCCCCTCGTTCTCGACGAACCTGGTGAGCAACGCTGTCCTCCAGGATCAGTGGGTTGACACCTTTACCCCTGGCGGACAGCGTGTGGCGATCTGCACGTGCTCCAGGACTGGCCGTCACCTGGCTACGTTCACCCGTCGGCCGGGGTCGAGTCTCTACACACTGACCACTGCGTCTCCCCAGGTAGCTGCTGTCGGTCAGGTGTCTGCGTCAGGTCTGGTGGCCCACGCCTGTGAGTGTCGTTCCCTGTCGCACCAGACTCTTCTCTGGCACCACCGCCTGGGTCACCCCTCCTTGCCACGCCTTCGTGGCATGCACCGTCGCCTCCTTGTGTCCGGTCTTCCCAGGTCCCTCCCTCCCCTCCCTGCCTCGCCTGCGCCGCCCTGCCTTCCTTGCGTCGAGGGGCGGCAGCGCGCCGCTCCTCACTCCTCCTCGTTCCCCCCGACAGAGGCTCCTCTGGAGACCCTCCACCTGGACGTGTGGGGCCCAGCCCGCGTTCGTGGTCAGGGCGGTGAGCGGTATTTTTTGCTGGTTGTCGACGACTACTCGCGTTACACCACGGTCTTCCCCTTGCGCACCAAGGGTGAGGTCCCTGCTGTTCTGATCCCTTGGATCCGCACGGTTCGTCTCCAGCTCCGCCGCCGTTTCCGGACGGATCTTCCTGTCCTGCGTCTGCACTCTGACAGAGGTGGTGAGTTTTCCTCCGATCTCTTGAGGACCTTCTGTCAGGCGGAGGGCATCGAGCAGACCTTCACGCTTCCGGACTCCCCACAGCAGAATGGGGTTGCTGAG
The DNA here is from genome assembly GCA_947470075.1 of Closterium sp. Yama58-4. Taxonomy (NCBI): domain Eukaryota; kingdom Viridiplantae; phylum Streptophyta; class Zygnematophyceae; order Desmidiales; family Closteriaceae; genus Closterium; species Closterium sp. Yama58-4. The sequence continues at coordinate 60,094 of CANIUD010000513.1, read as the reverse complement.
CGCCGCATTGGCCTGGTCATGGAGGTCGCTCGTACCTCCTTGGTCCACGCGGCGGCTCCCCATTTTCTGTGGCCGTTTGCTGTCCGGTACGCCGCGCATCAGCTCAACCTCTGGCCCCGTGTCTCCTTGCCGGAGACGTCGCCCACACTGCGTTGGACGGGGGAGGTTGGCGATGCGTCGCGCTTCCGGGTGTGGGGTGCTCGTGCCCTTGTCCGCGATACGTCCGCGGACAAGCTCTCCTCCCGCACGCTTCCCTGTGTCTTCCTTGGCTTTGTCCCTGACGCACCTGGCTGGCAGTTTTACCACCCCACCTCGCGCCGGGTCTTCGCCTCTCAGGATGTCACCTTTGACGAGTCGGTCCCTTTTTACCGTCTCTTCCCCTACCGCACTGCCCCCCTCCCTCCCCCGCCGCTTTTCCTTGCTCCTGGTCCCCCTCCGGTAGACCCCCTTCCCCCTCAGGGTCCTGCTCCTTCAGGTGTCTCTCAGGTAGACCCTCCTCCCGTCGCTGAGCCTGTCGAGGTCACAGGTGACTCAGGTGCTGCTGCGGGTGGTGCTGCTGGGAGTGCGGAGCCTGGGGGTGCTGAGCCTGGGGGTGCTGAGCCTGGGGGTGCTGGGCCTGGGAGTGCTGGGACTGCAGGTGCTGGAGCTGAGGGTACTGTGCCTGAGAGTTTGCTGTGCCTGGGGGTGCTGAGCCTGGGGGTGCTGCGACTGGGGGTACTGAGCCTGCGGGTACTGAGCCTGGGGGTGCTGCTACTGAGCCTACGGAGCCTCGGGTTACTGCGTCTGGGGGTGCTCCGGTTCGGGGTGCTGAGCAGTCTCTCACACCGCAGCAGCTTCGCGACTGGTACGTCCGACGCTTTCGCCGTCCTAGTGGCTCGGCTGGAGTTTGGGGTGCTGGAGCTGCTCGTCCTGGGGGTGCTCGTACTGGGGGTACTGGAGCTGCCGGGACTGGCTGTTCTGGGAGCACTGTGACTGGAGCTGCTGGAGCTGGGGACTCTGGCGCTGGCGGTGCTAGCGGAGTTGGAGCTGCCGACTCTGGGGGTGGCGCTGCTGCTGGTGCTGAGGAGTCGGACGGTGGAGCTGCTGCTGGAGCTGGGGACCCGGCCGGTGGAGCTGCTGCTGGTGCTGTGGACCCGGACGCTGGAGCTCCTACTGGTGCTGAGGACCCGGCCGCTGGAGTCCCGTCTGCTTCTGGAGACGCTGCGCGGCCGCGACCGTACTTCGTACCGCTCCTTCAGCAGGTTCTTGGGCAGGCTCCTCCTCCTTGTCCTCCTCCCTCCGTAGAGTGTCCTCCGCCTGTCCAGCCGCAGTCACAGTTACCGCCTGCCTCGCCTCTCCCTGCTCCCTCTCCTTATACTGGTCCCACAGGAGGTCTTACAGAGCGTCGTGAGCCTGAGTCTCGTCCTGCGTCGCCTGTTCGTCCTGCTCGCACTGGTAGTCGTGTCCGTCGTGAGCGTCCTCCTCCTGTCCCAGGCACTCACTACATGACTCTGCGTCCCTCTACTGCTCCTCGGCGTGTCCCTCTACCGTCTCCTCCTGCGTCCTCTTTGCCTGCCGTTCCGGACCCTGAGTCTGACCGGTATCGCGCTGAGCACCCTACTGTCACGCGTCTCCTTGCTACTGTTGTCACTGACCCCACCTTTGAGTCCTCGGCTGCGTCTGCTCTGGTCGCTGAGTTGGTTGACTTTGCTGCTGCCTGTCGTCTAGACTACGCTGCTAGCCTTGTTGCTGAGTCAGAGTCTGCGTCTGTCTGTCCTCCGTCCGTCGGGGGTGAGTGTGCTCTTGGCACGGACGTCCTTGAGGACAGGCAGGAGGACCTTGACTCTCTTGCGGCTGCTGTACCTCATCTCGTGGCCTGGTTGCTTGCCCCTGAGGGAGACCCGGATGCACTAGACATCCCCACTCCGCGCACTTACGCAGAGGCGATCTCGGGTCCCTACTCCTCTCAGTGGCAGACAGCCATGGACGCAGAGATGGCATCCTGGAAGTCCACAGGCACCTACGTCGACGAGGTTCCCCCTCCTGGGGCGAACATCGTCGATGGCATGTGGATTTTCAGGGTGAAGCGGCCGCCAGGTTCTCCGCCTGTCTTCAAGGCTCGTTACGTTGCTAGAGGCTTCAGTCAGCGTCAGGGGGTCGACTTCTTCCAGACCTTCTCCCCCACCCCGAAGATGACCACTCTTCGGGTTCTGCTGCACGTTGCTGCTCAGCGTGACTACGAGCTTCACTCTCTTGACTTCAGCACAGCGTTCCTGCAGGGCAGCCTGCACGAGGAGATCTGGCTGCGCCGCCCACCTGGCTTTACTGGGTCGTTTCCCCCTGGTACCCAGTGGAGTCTCCGCCGGCCAGTCTACGGTCTCCGCCAGGCGCCACGTGAGTGGCACGACACACTGAGGACTACTCTTGCGGCTCTTGGGTTCGCGCCGTCTACTGCTGACCCGTCGCTGTTTCTGCGCACAGACACGTCGCTGCCGCCGTTCTACATTCTCGTGTACGTCGACGACTTGGTCTTTGCTACTGCTGACACTGAGGCACTCGCTCGTGTGAAGTCGGAGCTGCAGAAGAGACACACCTGCACTGACCTGGGTGAACTGCGTAGCTACCTTGGCTTGCAGATCACCCGGGACAGAGCTCGCCGCACCATCACCCTGACTCAGTCACACATGGTGCAGCAGGTCCTTCAGCGCTTCGGCTTCCAGTTCTCCTCACCACAGGCCACACCTCTGGCTACCAGCCACTCGCTCTCAGCTCCACCTTCGGACGAGTCCGTAGAGCCGAGTGGCCCGTACCCAGAGCTTGTAGGCTGCCTCATGTACTTGATGACTTGCACGCGACCTGACCTCGCGTACCCTCTTAGCATCCTTGCTCGTTACGTTGCGCCTGGGAGACACAGGCGAGAGCACTGGGAGGCTGCTAAGAGGGTGCTGCGTTACCTGTGCAGTACATCAGGCATGGGGCTGGTGCTTGGAGGACGCGACAGAGTTGTCCTCACTGGTCACTCGGACGCCTCTTGGGTGGACGACCTGGCTACGCAGCGGTCGTCACAGGGTTACACCTTCAGCCTTGGCTCAGGTTCTGTCTCGTGGCGGTCCACCCGCTCTTCCTCTGTTCTCGGCTCTAGTTGTGAGGCTGAGATCTACGCCACAGCCATGGCTGCACAGGAGTTACGCTGGCTCACCTACCTGCTGACTGACTTGGGAGAGCGGCCTAGTTCTCCTCCAGTTCTGTACGGTGACAACAAGGCGGCTCTTGCCTTGTGTCAGGAGCACAGACTGGAGCACAGGACGAAGCACATTGCTCTTCGCTACTTTCTTGCTCGAGAGCTTCAGCAGCGCGGTCAGCTTCGACTTGTGTACGTGGACTCGAAGGCCAACACTGCTGATATCTTCACCAAGGCGCTCCCGCCTAGTGATCATCAGCGGCACTGTACTTCTTTAGGCCTTGTGTCCACGTTTCCTCACTTGCTCACTGCTTGACATTCTTTGTACTGTACTTTATATATATCTTGTTGCTTGCTTGCTAGGTTTTGATCACTGTGTTGCTTGTCTTGTACTATATCTAGCACTGCATGTGAACTGGCCTTGTGGCCTTTACTTGTGCTCGGAGTGTGGTGACGTTGTGATCCACCCTGGGCTTTGCTTTGCTTTGCTGGACTGGTCTTGTGACCCTTTGTTCTCCCCCACTTTGCTTATGGGGGTGTGTTAAACTGTATTATGCTTGTAGGCTGTAGTGGGGTAGCCAATATGGGGTACAACCCCAACTAGGGTTTCATATTTGTACCCAAACTCCTGTTAGTTCAATCATTCTTGCCTAGTGATTCTGACAGTAGATACTCGATCTGTTTCTTCATGTCTGTCAGTTCGGTCGGACTCAGTCTGTAAGGTGCACGTGAGACGGGTTTCGCACCTGGTTCCTCCACGATCTCGTGCTCGTGGGTGCGTGGTGGAGGAACGCCTGCAGGTAGGTCGTCGGGCATTATGTCCTTGTACTGCTCCAAGACCTCCTTTACTGCTGCAGAAAGCTCCGAACTTGGCTTCTCCTCCTCTGCTGCTGCCATGACCAGTGCTAAGTAACCCGTGTTGCTCTCGTTTACCGTCTGTTCGAACCGTGCCAGTGTCGTTTCAGGAACATCCCCTGTATCCGTCCAGCTTCTCAGCTCCACTCGTTTCCCGTTGTTGTAGATGCAAACCTTTCTGTTGACCCAGTCGATCTCGGGGTTGAACCGCTTCAGGAAATCTCGCCCCAAGATGAAATCTAACCCTTTGATGTTCGTGATCGGCAACGTCGGCTTCCATCGTAACGCACCTATATGCAGCTGCAGTGATGCTTCGCCGTGGATGGGAAGCTTCGTACCGTCCACCATCGTTGCTGAAAATTGGGTCTTCTCTGCTTTCTCTCCAACTTTCTCCATCGTCCTGCGGTCACACACCGAGTGGGATGCACCGCTATCCACCAGTGCCTGGAGGCGTCGCCCGTTGCAGATCACCTCGAGGAGTAGTGGCTGCTGCTGCTCCGAGTAACCGTAGATGGTCTCGCTTACAGGATCATAGGGTACGTCGAATAGATCATCCCGAGGTCCTGCGCTCGAAGCTGCTGACTGAATATCAGTCTTCAATTGAGAAGGGTTGGAAGGATTTATCCGAGGCCGATTCAGCTTCGTCTTGGCCTGGAACCTTCCCCTAAGCCGTTGCAGCTGTGTAGGCTTCTCCTGTGGGCAATGGGGAGCCTTAACACTGTGCTGCGGGGAGACAACATTAACTCCTTGGAACGCACGACCCGTTTCAACGCTCCGGAGTGGTTTGCCCAACTTGTCAGGTACCTGAATAATCTTTAAGGGCTTTTTCTTAGCCTCTAAATCTCCCCTGAAGGCTTGAAAATCACGAGAAGTAATATTCTTAGTTAAAGTATCTTTGTAGGATAACTTTAACGAATTCTTACTTTTGTGGGTGTTCGGCTGGAGTTTCCCGGTCGGTGCAGAGTCTTGTTTCGCGGAGCCTCCATTTGTCTCGGCGATTTCCCCTGGTGCCGGCCGGTCGTGACGTTTTGAATTCGCGCCATCATGTCCTCCTTTTTTCGCCCTCTCCGAAGTCGCCACGTTTGTTGACTTCGTGGGTGCCGCACTGTTGTTGCCCTGCAGCTCTGCTCGTGCCTTCTTCATTTTCCAACACGCCAAGAGTCGATGTCCCGCTGCGCCGCAAAATTCGCATTTTGTCGGCTGCTGCTTCGCGTCGATCTTGTCGATATCCAAAGGGTCGGCGGTCGTGGGTGGTGCCGATCGCTTCGTGTCGAATGATCTGTTCGCCACGTGGCGTCGTGTCTCGGGTTGACCATGTCAGCGCATCGAATCTCTCTGCTGCGCACACCTTGTTGTGATAGTTGTTGTAGTTCGCGGCAATCACCTGTCGTTGTACTTCCGTTTTTAGCCCCTCAGTATACGCTTGGATTTTTTCCCCTTCGGTCAAGTCGGTATTATGGTTGAAGAGGCTCTCCATCTGTTGCGTGTACTGTGTTACACTGCCGTACTGTTTGTGCCGATGAATCTGCTGCCGCGCCATGTAGCAAGAATTGATCGGTTCGAAACGTTGAATTAAAGCTGCCCGAAACTGCGTCCATGACCCCTCGCCTCGGATCTCCTTACTGTTGTAAATCCACTCGAGCGCCGGGCCTCGTAACAGTGTTGCTGCGAGCCGAATCCTCATTGCATCGTGTGTCGGGGTCGTACAGCCAACGGCCTCGAAATAAATTTCGAGTGTCGCAATGAATCGACGGACGTCGGCGTCTCTCGCATTCGGATTAAACGCCTCCGGTATCCTCGGACGTGCCGCCTCAAGATTCATTGTGGCTGCTGCTTGGTGAAGTGTCGGTGTCGCCGTTGCTGCTGCATTCGCCGCTGCGTTTGCTGCTGCCGTGGCGGCTGCCGACTGGTTCGCGAGGAGCTCCTCTAATCGCTGGAGTGCCGCTCGCATCTGGTCCAGGTCGGTGCGTAACTCCGTAATTTTTCGTACGGAATTCTCACCGTTTTCCTCCATTTGGCGATTTACAGGAAGATATGCGACAGAAACTATTAAAAACTAGGCGCCGGTCGACTTACTGCGAATAAAATCGTATCTAGAAATGTAGAGCGCCGTTTCTGCTAGTTGCGTAATTCTCCCTTTATCGAATTTCGCGTCAGATCTCGGCCGTTCAGCTACAATTCGATCCGACGCCCCAAATTCCAACTTTTTTGGGCGAAATTCTGAGGGCCGTTGATGTCGAAATCGATCCGACGGCTGAAATTCCAACTTTTTTTCGCCAATGGACCTGAGGAGGGTTCGAAAAACCGGTTCGAGGGGAACGTTAAAAACTAACGCGGAATTGGTTTACGTACCCGAAATCGGCGCGTTCGTCGTCGCCCCCGCGGTTTTAAAAGCTAGGATTGAGCTGTCTAAAAACTCGCGTGTAAACAGGCTCTGATTACCAAGTGTGAGGATCTTAGGATCGAGCTCAGAAAAGAGAATTCGAATTGAATGATCACCTGGGTACAACACGAGCCAATATATAGGCTCGACACAAGGGGCAGTAACCAGGTGTTACGCGAAGGTTCTGCGGGTCGCGAAGCGTCCCGAACAGACCTGTAAGGAATTAGAAATTCCTTACTGTACTCGCATTTTAGCGAGTACAATCCGAACACCACGCGTCAGCCTGGTTCGGCCTACTTTTCCGCCCCGAACCACTTCCGAGTCGCCACCGCTCCAATCGCAACACTTCCCGATCCATCCTAGCCCGACCCCTTCGCCTAGCTAGGATTCCCCTTATAAAACCTCGTCAATTTCCTTGTATCGTCATCGAGTAGTTCATTCATTCTCGTTATTCGTTTTACTGCGCACTCTGCAAGTTCATTCATAACACCTGGTATCAGAGCTACTTTCCTAGCCTACCCCGCTTTTTAGAGTGTAATACCCCTCGGGGGGGGGGACGAGGAAGGATGTCTTGGGGTCCAGGAGTTGCGTAGGCCGGCCAAGAGAACTAGTTAGTTGCTCTTCGCGGCGATGTTTTTACGGGCACTCCTTGGGCACCGCCAGATCCTTAGCTCGAACGGTCGCGATCGACCGTGACCTCCCTCCCCCCGGGCAACGGACAGCTGGAGCTGTCGCGACATTGAACGTGAGTTTTTTCCGCTGCGTCGCGACGATTTCGGAGTTATTTTCGTGTGGCAGCTGGCGTTAGCGGACCTGCGTCGACGGCTGCACGAAGATTTCGGAGTCGTCGTCTTGTGCGGCAGTTGACGTGGGTCGTCGTCAACTTGCGCGCGACATTTTCGGAGTGTTGCACCTGTTGACAACGGACATGCAGCACTGTGGGCGACAATTTCGGAACTGTTGAAGTAAAAACAAGGGGCAACTGTACGGACTCGCCAGGCGCTAAAGTAATTGCGTCTGAAAAAGCTGGTGACGAGGAGAGACGCCACGAGGACTGCCCGATTTATGCGGGAGTCAACTGCCGTCCCGCCCGACCTGTTAAGTGCAGCGGCCTTTACTGTCAGAATGCTATTATTGTCTAGCCTGCAGTGGGGTACTCTATAGCGAGTACAGCCCAATCTAGGGTTTGCTATTTGTACTCAACTGCCTGCTAGTTCAAACCCTCTCTCCTTTCAATCATTCTTGCCTAGTTCTTCTGACATGCTATCAGAGCAGGTCGACCCTCCTGGGTCGATCCTGTGGGTGGGCCCACCACCTAAGCCTTCCGCTGCTACTGCTACTGCTACTCCCTGTCCGCCGCGCGCCCCGTGGTGCGCGGCGTCGAAACTAGGGTTTTCAGCCCGCCGTGCGCCCCGAGGCACGCGGCGGTTTTCTGCCCGCCGTGCGCCCCGAGGCGCGCGGCGGTTCTCTGCCCGCCGTGTGCCCCGAGGCGCGCGGCGGGTTCCTGCCCCGTCACTCGGCACGTCGCCCCCGGGAGGCGCTGCGACGGGCGACGGGGACCCGCGCGTCGCCCCCCGTCGCCCGTCGTGGCCTGCGCGCGGCCCGTACACCCGGCACGCGGCCCGTACGGGCTGCGCCAGGCCTGCGCGCGGCCCGTACGGGCTGCGCCAGGCCCGCGCGCGGCCCGTACGGGCTGCGCCAGGCCCGCGCGCGGCCCGTACGGGCTGCGCCAGGCACGCGCGCGGCCCGTACGGGAAGCGCCAGGCCCGCGCGCGGCTCGGGCCGCCTGCGCGCGGTTCGGGCGGCTCTACCAGGCCCGTGGGCGGCCCGTTCCTCGCTGCTCCTGCCCTCTCCACTGTCCCCCGTGCTTCTACCGGCGCCTCACCCCTCCTACAGCCCGTTCTCCTAAATTAGGGTTTGGGGGTGAAGAGTGTGGGGGTGGCGGCTATGGGGGTGTCGGTTGTGAGTTCCTCCCCCTGCTCCTCCTCCTCCCTCGTCTCCCTCTGCTACAGCTGCCGCTGAGGGGGGTGGTGTGTGGGAGCCTAGGGTTTGGGGTTTAAGGGGGGTACCGTCGGAGTGGAGCTAGGGTGTCAGCAGGGGGTGTGTGAGAGGGGCGTGGGACGGTCGGGGGAGATTGCGTGGAGGTAGCCGTCGTGACGCCAGCAGCGCCAGTAGTCCGGATGCCCTCGCGCGTTTCGGTAGCCCAGCGAGCCTGCTTCGCCAGTCGCCTGTGGGTCCGTTGCTCCTGTGTGTGCTCGTCGTAGCCGCGGAGCCAGATACTCCCGTAGTCCGGTGCCCTCGTGCGCTCGGTAGCCACTGTGCGCGCCGCTCCTGTTGCCCGTGTGTCTGCAGCTTCAGTCGGCGCCTTTCATCTTCTCTCCTCTCGCCAGCCCTCCTCCTCCTCGCTTGCCCTCTGTGACTGCCTCTAGCTTTGCTCATAACTGTGAACTTTAAACTATTGCTTCTTGAACTTGTGCTCAGAATGTGTGGTGACATTGTGATCCACCCTGAGCTTGTACTGCTTTGCTTGCTCTGCTGATTACACCCCACTTTGGCTATGGGGGTGTGTCAGAATGCTATTATTGTCTAGCCTGCAGTGGGGTACTCTATAGCGAGTACAGCCCAATCTAGGGTTTGCTATTTGTACTCAACTGCCTGCTAGTTCAACCCCCTCTCCTTTCAATCATCCTTGCCTAGTTCTTCTGACATTTACTGCATTGGCGGGCGCGTCATCAACGTTTTCGGCAGAAGTGCATGTGGACAGACGGGAGCTTTGGACCCGCCGACACTTACGGGCTGCAACAAACAACGGAGTGGCTAAATCGCACTCAGCGGAGTGGGACGCAGGCGGCGAGGGCAATTTGGGCCGGACACTCGAAAAATCCTCGTTCGACGCTGCGTGCCTGGAGTTGTTGCCAGCTGTTCGACCGTTTCGAGATCGGTTTCCCCGTCCCGGGAAGTCGTTTTCGGGGACAGCCGCAACAGCCCACGATTAAACGGTGTTCAACGTACTACCCCGCCAATTTCGGAGGTGTGTGGTACAGGCCGCCGGGACACACGAGAAGAAACTGCCCAACGGCTAAGCGGGGGTTGAAGAACGGGGTGGGGAGCAGATTAAACGCCGGTGGAACCGATCTGCGGCCCTACTTCGCCCGAACCTCACCATCCCCACCGATTACTGGTTCCGACTCATGCAGTCGACCTTTTTCGGATGAATAACGGGGGTGAACACGTGCCTACCCTGTGCTGGTTAAAGGAACCTGGATTGGTGCTCGTTCGACAGCTGCACGAAAATACCAAAAAAAAGGAGTTCGCGGCACTGTTCTACTCCGACAAAAGCGGGCTGGGTGAACGGCACGCGAAAAAGTCGGGGAGCTGCGATGACAACAACGGTGCAGTTTACTGGTTTCTCCTGACCCGGGCGTCTACATGAGTTGACTGTGTCAGAATGAACGGACAGGAATGATGAACTAGCAAGGATTGTGAGTACAAATATGAAACCCTAATGTTGTGACCCCCCTGTAGGCTAACCCACTACAGCCTACACAAATACAACAAGTATAATGTTTGACACACCCCCATAGGCAAAGTGGGGGAGACCTAGGGGTCACAAGACCAGTCAAGGCAAAGCAAGGCAACAACAAGCTCAGGGTGGATCTCAAGGACTCCACACAAATTCCGAGCACAAGCTAGTGGTCACAAGACCAGTTCACATGCAGGTTTATAACAGAGCAAGAGATACAGTGATCACAACCTAGCAAGAGTAAACATGCAGGTATAGATATATATAGTGATCACAGTACAAGCAAAGTCAAGAGGTAAGTAAGTGAGGTCCAGTAGGCACAAGGCCTAGAAGAGTGCAGAAGCGCTGATGGTCACGAGGCTGAAGCGCCTTGGTGAACACATCAGCAGTGTTGGCCTCAGTGGCCACGTAGCGAATAGAAAGCTGACCGCGCTGCTGCAGCTCACGAGCAAGGAAGTACCGCAGGGCGATGTGCTTCGTTCTGTGCTCCAGTCTGTGCTCCTCACACAAGGCAATGGCAGCCTTGTTGTCGACGTACAGTACTGGAGGAGAACGAGGCGGCTCTCCGAGGTCGGTCAGCAGGTAGGTCAGCCAGCGTAGCTCCTGGGCAGCCATGGCTGTAGCGTAGATCTCAGCCTCGCAACTGGAGCCGAGAACAGAAGAAGAGCGTGTAGAGCGCCAAGAAACTGAGCCAGAGCCAAGGCTGAAGGTGTAACCCTGAGACGACCGCTGAGTGGCCTGGTCGTCTGCCCAAGAAGCGTCTGAGTGCCCTGTGAGAACAACTCGGTCTCGCCCTCCAAGCACAAGCCCCATGCCCGACGTACTGCACAAGTAGCGCAACACCCTCTTAGCGGCATCCATGTGCTCCTTCCTGTGACGGCCAGGAGCGACATAGCGTGCAAGGATGCTAAGAGGGTATGCAAGGTCAGGTCGAGTGCAGGTCATCAGGTACATGAGGCAGCCCACAAGCTCTGGATACGGGCCACTCGGCTCTACGGACTCATCCGAAGGCAGAGCTGAGAGCGAGTGACCGGTAGGCAGAGGAGTGGACTGAGGCGAGGAGTACGTGAAGCGGAAGCGCTGGAGAACCTGCTGCACCATGTGTGACTGAGTCAGGGTGATGGTGCGCCGTGCTCTGTCCCGGGTGATCCGCAAGCCAAGATAGCTTGTCAGCTCACCCAGGTCTGTGCACGTGTGTCTCCTCTGCAGCTCCGACTTCACGTAGGCGAGTCCTGCAGTGTCAGCAGTGGCAAAGACCAAGTCGTCGACGTACACGAGGATGTAGAACGGCGGCAGCGAAGGGTCGGTGCGCAGGAACAGCGACGGGTCAGCTGTAGAAGGCGCGAACCCAAGAGCCGCAAGTGTAGTCCTCAGTGTGTCGTGCCACTCACGCGGAGCCTGGCGGAGACCGTAGACCGGCCGCTGAAGCCTCCACTGGGTACCAGGAGGAAACGACCCAGTGAAGCCAGGTGGGCGGCGCAGCCAGATCTCCTCGTGCAGGCTGCCCTGCAAGAAAGCAGTGCTGAAGTCAAGTGAGTGAAGCTCGTAGTCGCGGTGAGCGGCTATGTGGAGCAGCACCCGAAGAGTAGTCATCTTCGGGGTGGGGGAGAAGGTCTAGAAGAAGTCAACTCCCTCTCGCTGACTGAAGCCTCGAGCCACGTAACGCGCCTTGAAGACAGGCGGAGAACCCGGCGGCCGCTTCACCCTGAAAATCCACATGCCACTGACGATGTTCGCCCCAGGAGGGGGAACCTCGTCGACGTAGGTGCGTGTGGACTTCCAGGAAGCCATCTCGGCGTCCATGGCTGTCTGCCACTGAGAGGAGTAGGGACCCGCCATCGCCTCAGCGTAAGTGCGCGGGGTCGGGATGTCTGGTGCATCCGGGTCTCCCTCAGGGGCAACTAGCAAGGACACAAGACGGGGCAAAGCAGCAGCAAGACACTGGAACTCCTCCTGTCTGTCCTCAAGGACGTCCGTGCCAAGAGCACACTCACCCCCGACGGACGGAGGACAAACAGACTCAGACTCAGCAACAAGGCTAGCAGCGTAGTCTAGACGACAGGCAGCAGCAAAGTCAACCAACTCAGCGACCAGAGCAGACGCAGTCGAGGACTCAAAGGTAGGGTCAGTGACAACAGTAGCGAGGAGACGCGTGACAGTAGGGTGCTCAGCACGATACCGGTCAGACTCAGGGTCCGGAACGTCAGGCAAGGAGGACGCAGGAGGAGACGGTAGAGGGACACGCTGAGGAGCAGTAGAGGGACGCAGAGTCATGTAGTGAGTGCCTGGGACAGGAGGAGGACGCTCACGACGGACACGACTACCAGTGCGAGCAGGACGAACAGGCGACGCAGGACGAGACTCAGGCTCACGACGCTCTGTAAGACCTCCTGTGGGACCAGTGTAAGGAGAGGGAGCAGGGAGAGGCGAGGTAGGCGGTAACTGTGACTGCGGCTGGACAGGCGGAGGACACTCGACGGAGGGAGGAGGACAAGGAGGAGGAGCCTGCCCAAGAACCTGCTGAAGGAGCGGTACGAAGTACGGTCGCGGCCGCGCAGCGTCTCCGGAAGCAGAGGAGACTCCAGCGGCCGGGTCCTCAGTACCAGTAGGAGCTCCAGCGTCCGGGTCCACAGCACCAGCAGCAGCTCCACCGGCCGGGTCCTCAGCACCAGTAGTAGCTCCAACGCCCGGGTCCTCAGCAGCAGCAGCAGTGCCACCGCTCGGGTCCTCAGCTCCAGTAGCAGCTCCACCGTCCGAGTCCTCAGCACCAGCAGCAGCTCCACCGTCCGGGTCCTCAGCACCAGCAGCAGCGCCACCGCCCGGGTCCTCAGCTCCAGCAGCAGCTCCAACGTCCGAGTCCTCAGCACCAGCAGCAGCGCCACCCCCAGGGTCCGCAGCACCAGGAGCACCACTCCGAAGACTGCAGCGCCGTGTGTACCACTCGCGGATCTGCTGAATGGGGGGGAGCTCCTGGGTAGGAGGGGAAGTACCGGGACGAGCTCCAGCAGCACCTCTCCGGAGGCGGCAGTACTCGAGGTACCTCTCCTGCAGCTGCTGGGAGGAGAGGGCTCCCCCAGGCGCAGCACCCCCAGACTCAGCACCCCCAGACTCAGCACCCCCAGGCTCAGCACCTCCAGGCTCCGCACCTCCAGGCTCCGCACCCCCAGGCTCCGCACCCCCAGGCTCCGCACCCCCAGACTCAGCACTCCCAGGCTCAGCACCCCCAGACGCAGCACCCCCAGGCTCAGCACCCCCAGACGCAGCACCCCCAGGCTCAGCACCCCTAGCAGGACGAGAGTCAACAGCTACCTCGACAGGCTCACCCGGGTCTACCTGGGACACACCTGAGGGAGCGGCACCCTGAGGGGGGAGGGGGTCTGGTACCTCAGCACCTGGAGCGAGGAAGAGAGGCGGGGGGGGGAGCGGGGCAGTGCGGTAGGGGAAGAGGCGGTAGTAGGGGACGGACTCGTCAAAAGTGACGTCCTGAGAGGCCAGGACACGACGCGAGGTGGGGTGGTAGAACTGCCAGCCAGGGGCGTCCGGGACAAAGCCAAGGAAGACGCAGGGGACAGCGCGACGGGAGAGCTTGTCCGCGGACGTGTCGCGGACAAAAGCTCGGGATCCCCAGACCCGAAAACGCGACGCATCGCCAGCCTCTCCCGTCCAACGCAGTGTCGGAGAAGTCTCGGGCAAGGAGACACGGGGCCAGAGGTTGAGCTGATGCGCAGCGTATCGGACTGCAAACGGCCACAGAAAATGGGGGGCAGCCGCATGGCTCAAGGAGGTACGAGCGACCTCCATGACCAGACCAATGCGGCGCTCAGCAACCCCATTCTGCTGTGGAGAGGCCGGAAGCGTGTACGACTGCTCAATGCCCTCCTGCTGACAGAAGGCCTCCAATAGGCCAGAGGAAAACTCCCCACCTCTGTCAGAGTGCAGACGCAGGACAGGGAAGTCGGAGCGGAAACGCTCACGGAGCTGGAGACGAGATCTGCGGATCCAAGGGATCAAGACATCAGGGACGTCACCCTTGGCGCGCAAGGGGAAGACTGTGGTGTAGCGCGAGAAGTCGTCAACAACAATCAGGAAGTACCTCTCCTGACCCTGACCACGGACGCGGGCTGGGCCCCACACGTCCATGTGGAGCGTCTGCAAGGGAGCAGTCGTCGGGGGAAAGGAGGAGGAGTGAGGAGCGGCGCGCTGCCGTCCCTCGACACAGGGAATACAGGGAGGAGCAGGCGAGTCGGGAAGGGGAGGGAGCACCCTGGGAAGACCAGCAACAAGGTCCCGTTTGTGCATGGCCCGAAGGCGCTGCACAGACGGGTGACCAAGGCGGTGGTGCCAAAGGACAGTCTCATGCGCCAGAGAGCGACACGAGCAGGGGGCGGACAGCTGACCTGACGCAGACGCAGACGCGGACGCAGCTACCTGAGGGGACTCAGTGGTCAGTGTGTAAAGGTCCGACCCCGGCTCCCGAGTGAAGGTAGCCAGGTGGCGACCCGTCCGAGCACACGTGCAGTGTGTCACGCGCTCGTAGGCAGGGGTGAACTGGTGAACACCCCTGTCCTGGAGCGCACTACCTGCCACCAAGTTCGTAGAGAACGAGGGGAGGTAGAGACCTGACAGCGTGCCGGACGGGACCGCCGGACAAGGAAGGACAGTGGAGGAGGTCGCAATGACCGGACCCCCAGAGGGGTCAGCAAGGGAGACAGCAACTGGCCGAGCGAGTGGCTCAAGGACAGTGCGGTCACGAAAGAAGGAGCGAGAAGCACCTGAGTCCAGTGTGAAGGTGTGAAGTGCTGCAGTCGACTCAGTACCAGGGGGCACGGACGCACGAGCACCTAGGGCTGCAGCCTCACCAGGACCTGTGGGAGCAGACGCACTAGCACCTAGAGTGGCAGCCGGACTGGCCTGAATGCCCGGGTCGGGCGGAACACGCAAGTACTGAGCACCCTCTCCACTAATAGACATCGCATACATGGCAGTGAGAATAGCATCAAAGTCTAAAGCCCAAATATCAACACCCCTCTTTTCCAGATCAGCCCAGCGCGGCAACTCAGTGGCAGCAGGAAACTGAGTGCGCCACGCGTCGTTAAGGTGCGCGAAGCAGCGCTGCGTGGGGTGCGGCCTCCCACACTGCTGGCCGCTGCGGTCACCTGTGCGAATGACGTACGTGCAGGTAACGCTACGCTGCGCATACCACTCACGGGCGGCCTGAAGCGTCGGGGCGGGCTGCTGACTCTGCCCTCCGCCAGTGCCTCCACGACCACCACCCCCACCGCCGCCTCCCCGGCCACCTCCACCCCTGCCGCCGCCACGACCACCTCCGCCTCCGCTGCCGCCTCCGCCACCACTCCCACCGCTGCTGTCTCCTCCCCCACTGCCGCCACTAGTCTCCCCAGCCGCGCCTCCACTCCCACCGCCTCCACCCCCACCTCCTCCGCCGCCACCCCCACCCCTGCCCCCCTTGTTCCTGCGGCGCCCGCTCGAAGCAGACGCGGTCCCGACCTTCTCAGCACCAAGAAGGTCGACAGCAGCAGCAGAGGTGACAGAGGGGAGGAGGGGGGAAGGGGAACACCCCTCAAAGAACGGGGTGCGGGGGTCGCCACGAGAGGTGCCTACAGCGACGATGCTCGCCTCAGCTGCAAGCAGTTCCTTCTCGAGGAGGGCAACAGTGAGCTCAGTGGGGGAGCGAGAGAGGAAGTGGTCCCTGACTGCGCGCAGAGAGTCAGGGAGGCGGGTGACGATGTGGTAGAGAGTGATCCAGAGCGGGGGGGGGGTTGCTAGTGAGAAACTCGGCAGGCATAGCAGCGCGAAAGCGGGCCTCACTAGTCTTAAGGTGGGTGATGAGGTCTGCGACAGTGTGAAAGGAGGCTAGGTCGGGGAACAGGTAGGGGAGAGTGAGGCGGCCTAGCGTGGCAGAAGCGGGTGAGGAGTAGCGGGCAACTACAGCGGTGTAGAGGTCCTTAGCAGTCTTGCACTGGCCGAAGTGCTCGCGCTCGTCTAGCGGCAGGGAGTTGCGAATAGCAAAGCGAGCGTGCGCATCACGGGTCTGCCACTGGGAACGCAGAGTGCTGTCAGCAGACGAGTCAGGGGCAGTGGCATGGCCTAGGGCGTGGTCGTACAGTGAGATATCTTCCTTGGCAGTGAGCTGTAGGAACAGGTGCAGGTCATCTAGCCAGGTTTCGAACTTCACTGGACGGCCCTCGGCATCGAAAGCTAGAACTGGCGGACTAGCCATAGCGACAGTAGCAGTAGCAGTAGTAACAGTAGTAGTAGGAAGCAGGCCGCTGGAAAGGTGTGCGGAGGGTCAACGGGGCCGGCGGGGCCGCTAGGCAAGGCGCGGGCGGGGTCGACTGTCCGTAGTGGCACACGAGCGGCAGTAGTAGGTAGCGTGGCAGTAGGAGCTGCAGCGGTGCACTGGTGGCAGCTGCAGTGGCAGCAGTGTGCGCGGTAGGTAGAAAATAAACAACAGTGAGAGCGAGTGCCTCGCGGGCGGCGGCTGCAGAAGCGCACGGGCGGCAGCGGCGCACGGGGAACGGCGGTGCACGGGCAGCGGCAGCGCACGGGCAGCGGCAGCGTAGGAGCAGCGACGGCGCACGGGCAGCGGCGGCGCACAGGCAGCGGCGGCGCTCGGGAGGCAGCAGTGCGCAAGCAGCAGCGGAAGCAGCGGCGTACGAGCGGCTGCGGGCAGCGGGGCGTGCACGAGCAGGCGACGGGCGGCTGCGGGGCGTGCGCGAGCAGGCGACGGGCGGCAGCGGGCGGGCGGCTGCGGGCGGGCGGCCGCTGCGACAGCGGGCTGCGGGCCTGCGGGACGTGCGCGAGCAGGCGACGGGCGGCTGCGGGGCGTGCGCTAGCAGGCGACGGGCGGCTGCGGGGCGTGCGCGAGCAGGCGACGGGCGGCTGCGGGGCGTGCGCGAGCAGGCTACGAGCGGCCGCGGTGCGTGCGCGAGCAGGCGACGGGCCGCGCGCGAGGGAAATAAGGCGCGCGCGGGCAGCAGGCGGGGCGCACGTATGAAAAAAAAAAAAAGACCGCGCGCGAGCGGCTAAGGGGCGGCGCGACGGGGCCTTAAGGGGCGGGTCGCGGGTCGCGGGAGGTAGGGGCCGTAAAAAAAAAATTCGAGGCGCCCTAGGTAGGTAGGTAGGTAGGTAGGGAACGGTGGGCCCTAAAAAAAACGGTCCTAGCGAAGGACCTGCTCTGAAACCATGTCAGAATGAACGGACAGGAATGATGAACTAGCAAGGATTGTGAGTACAAATATGAAACCCTAATGTTGTGACCCCCCTATAGGCTAACCCACTACAGCCTACACAAATACAACAAGTATAATGTTTGACACACCCCCATAGGCAAAGTGGGGGAGACCTAGGGGTCACAAGACCAGTCAAGGCAAAGCAAGGCAACAACAAGCTCAGGGTGGATCTCAAGGACTCCACACAAATTCCGAGCACAAGCTAGTGGTCACAAGACCAGTTCACATGCAGGTTTATAACAGAGCAAGAGATACAGTGATCACAACCTAGCAAGAGTAAACATGCAGGTATAGATATATATAGTGATCACAGTACAAGCAAAGTCAAGAGGTAAGTAAGTGAGGTCCAGTAGGCACAAGGCCTAGAAGAGTGCAGAAGCGCTGATGGTCGCGACGATTTCGGAGTTATTTTCGTGTGGCAGCTGGCGTTAGCGGACCTGCGTCGACGGCTGCACGAAGATTTCGGAGTCGTCGTCTTGTGCGGCAGTTGACGTGGGTCGTCGTCAACTTGCGCGCGACATTTTCGGAGTGTTGCACCTGTTGACAACGGACATGCAGCACTGTGGGCGACAATTTCGGAACTGTTGAAGAAAAAACAAGGGGCAACTGTACGGACTCGCCAGGCGCTAAAGTAATTGCGTCTGAAAAAGCTGGTGACGAGGAGAGACGCCACGAGGACTGCCCGATTTATGCGGGAGTCAACTGCCGTCCCGCCCGACCTGTTAAGTGCAGCGGCCTTTACTGCATTGGCGGGCGCGTCATCAACGTTTTCGGCAGAAGTGCATGTGGACAGACGGGAGCTTTGGACCCGCCGACACTTACGGGCTGCAACAAACAACGGAGTGGCTAAATCGCACTCAGCGGAGTGGGACGCAGGCGGCGAGGGCAATTTGGGCCGGACACTCGAAAAATCCTCGTTCGACGCTGCGTGCCTGGAGTTGTTGCCAGCTGTTCGACCGTTTCGAGATCGGATTCCCCGTCCCGGGAAGTCGTTTTCGGGGACAGCCGCAACAGCCCACGATTAAACGGTGTTCAACGTACTACCCCGCCAATTTCGGAGGTGTGTGGTACAGGCCGCCGGGACACACGAGAAGAAACTGCCCAACGGCTAAGCGGGGGTTGAAGAACGGGGTGGGGAGCAGATTAAACGCCGGTGGAACCGATCTGCGGCCCTACTTCGCCCGAACCTCACCATCCCCACCGATTACTGGTTCCGACTCATGCAGTCGACCTTTTTCGGATGAATAACGGGGGTGAACACGTGCCTACCCTGTGCTGGTTAAAGGCACATGGATTGGTGCTCGTTCGACAGCTGCACGAAAATACCAAAAAAAGGGAGTTCGCGGCACTGTTCTACTCCGACAAAAGCGGGCTGGGTGAACGGCACGCGAAAAAGTCGGGGAGCTGCGATGACAACAACGGTGCAGTTTACTGGTTTCTCCTGACCCGGGCGTCTACATGAGTTGACTGCGCAGCGGCGAAGCTGAGACCCGGAACCTGCGGTATTACGTGGCGTGATAGGCTGGTGGGCTGCAAAGCGGTCGGGTGCGAGCTTTTTAAATAAAACTGCCCCGACTCCGATAGCATTTGCGCCTGCACCGTAGCCGGATTATCGCGCGGGCATCTTCGACAATACCCCATCCGACAAAAGCGGACGCTGGGTGAACGGCGGGAAGCGAAATTGTCGGGGGGTGAAGACAAAAAAAAAAATGTTGTGGAGGGAAAGTTGTGGGTGATCCAGCAGATCACTTGAGTGAGAGGTTGAGAACGTGCACCACTCCACCGCGAATTTCGGAGTCTATTCCGTAGACCTTCGAAAGGGTTTGATATTTATACATGGAGGCGCGGCGAGGGGTGCATCGCCAAGGATACCTGGGATTCGTTAAGTGGCTTCGACGGGTATGAAGATGGGTGAACATCGGAGTACCAGGGTTAACGGCGGAAACGTCGGGGCTACACGGCGGAAAATAACTTCGGGACTGCTGCCTCAACCGCGATTTTCGGGTGATTAGGACACAAAAAAAATGGGTGGAATCGAGGGTGTTCAATAACACGCCTTAGGAAATTCTTCGGTATACGTGGGAGCAGCCGGAAGCTTCAAAAAATTCCTGCCAACGACGAGCAATCTGCCACGTCTGCAAAGCGCTGGCGGGAGAATCGTGGTTTTCATTTAAACAACATCGGCAGGGGCAGTTCGACAACGGGGTTGACGGCGTTGAGGCGCGCTAGGCTCCGTGAACGACGGTCTCGGAATAACCCAGGGCAAGTCCCCGGTTCCCGATTATACCCGCATGCTGGGTTCGGGTGAACTGACGGAAACTACTGGTGACTGAGTGGGCGGCTATACTACGACCGAAAATTTTGGAGGAGAACTACACCTGCAGCCGAGAATTTACGGGGGTTTCGACAACGATATTTGCGGAGTTTTACGGACGAACTTACCGGTTACGGCGGGAAGCGCCGACATTTTCGCGGGATTTCTTGGCTTTTGGTTACACGCGCGCGACAACAACGTGAGACAAAAACGCGGGAACTACACAGAGTTTTTCAGGGGTACGAGCGACTTACGACGAACTGGAGGTGGCAGCAGCAACAGTGGAAGGGGGGAGAGACAGCTGTAATTTTTTCATCTCTGCCCAGGAGTCACCGGCGCATTACGACAAAGCGTTCGACGAGTCTGGACAAACCCGCCGTGGGTGATGACGTCATTTGACAAGAACACCGCATTCGGCAAATTCGACCGGAGGGATTTTCGATACGGTTGCTACTTCGAAGACCATCGCCAACTCTCGTCTTCAAATTCGCGACTAATCGCCTTCACCACCGAATTTTCGTATCATCCCCGATTTTACTGCCAGAGGATTCGGAATACAACCGCTCCAATTCTACTAACGACAACCCGCTCAACTCGACCCGACAGCGACAAACGATCTGATTTCACCACGTCAAGTGCTGCCCACTGTAGCTACGGAAAGTACCATCGAAATTCTGGTGGTGTAACGACAAAATTTGACAGTTCGAGCAACGACGATTTTTCATCGCGGTTTCAAGTCTACTTCGACAAGTTCGCCCTTGAGAATTTTGGGGCCCTTAACACCTGGTTTCTTCACCATTTTCCCACACCGACGCCCTTTCGCCTAATCATCCGTGCTTTTACGTGCGACTTAACGGCTGGTTTTGTTTGTTTTCTCACCTCGGCGCAGCTCTGAAAGTTTTTGTGACAGTTTTCTTGGGAGGGGGGAGAAAGTGCGCTGCACTGTTTTCCTTCGGCATTTTCTTCGGCACGATTTCTGACCTTGTCAGAATGCGTCAGCACGACGTACGACTGCGATTGCCTTCAGCGAAATCGATGGTTCCTGTACATCGCGACTGATCACCGCGTCAGCAGGTTCCCCCCAAGTTCGCGTCATCGTCGACCGTCCGATCGCTTTCAAACTGCATCAACGGCTTCAATTCCAACTTTCAATTCGAATTGGTCAACGGCTCACATTCCAACCTTCTCTTCAATTTCGCCCAAGACATTTCAACCGTCAGATTCAGCTGAAGAAAGATCAACGGCATCCTCGCTAGTGTGGGGTTCTTCTAAGTACAAGACTGCCTTCTTTGGAAGGTGGGAGAGTGTAAGGAATTAGAATTCCTTACTGTACTCGCATTTTAGCGAGTACAATCCGAACACCACGCGTCAGCCTGGTTCGGCCTACTTTTCCGCCCCGAACCACTTCCGAGTCGCCACCGCTCCAATCGCAACACTTCCCGATCCATCCTAGCCCGACCCCTTCGCCTAGCTAGGGTTCCCCTTATAAAACCTCGTCACTTTCCTTGTATCGTCATCGAGTAGTTCATTCATTCTCGTTATTCGTTTTACTGCGCACTCTGCAAGTTCATTCATAACAAGACCCTTCCCGAATTCGGTAGAAAGCAGTTCGGTGGCAACCGAATAGCTCCGAATTCGGTGTAACCTAGCACGGTGCTTATAACTATAATAAAATATAGAAAAGCACCTAGCCTAGGAATCAAGCAATTCATGCATGCAGAAAATAAACCTAAGCTAGAAATAGCGTAAGGGAATAAAAGCAAGCATGAATAACAAGCATAAGCCGTCGTACTCTCACAGCCTCAGTGTCAGCAGTGGCAAAAACCAAGTCGTCGACGTACACGAGGATGTAGAACAACGGCAGTGAAGTGTCGGTGCAGAGAAACAACGACGGGTCTGCAGTCGAAGGAGCAAACCCAAGTGCCGCAAGTGTCATCCTCAGTGTGTCGTGCCA
Source organism: Closterium sp. Yama58-4 (assembly GCA_947470075.1). Lineage (NCBI taxonomy): Eukaryota > Viridiplantae > Streptophyta > Zygnematophyceae > Desmidiales > Closteriaceae > Closterium > Closterium sp. Yama58-4. The sequence continues at coordinate 38,652 of CANIUD010000513.1, read as the reverse complement.
CTCACGAGGCGCCTGGTGGAGACCGTAGACTGGCCGTAGAGTTGTCGGCGGAGGCTCCACTGGGTACCAGGAGGAAACGACCCAGTGAAGCCAGGTGGGTGGCGCAGCCAGATCTCCTCGTGCAGGCTGCCCTATAAGAAAGCTGTGCTGAAGTGAAGAGAGTGAAGCTCGTAGCCCTATAACAAAGCAAAACAAGCTCAGGGTGGATCTCAAGGATTCCACACAAATTCCGAGCACAAGCAAGCGGTCACAAGACCAGTTCACATGCAGGTTTATAACAAAGCAAGAGATACAGTGATCACAACCTAGCAAACGTAAACAAGTAGGCACATATATATAGTGATCACAGTACAAGCAAGGTCAAGAGGTAAGTAAGTGAGGCCCAGTAGGTACAAGGCCTAGCAGAGTGCAAAAGCGCTGATGGTCACAAGGCTGAAGCGCCTTGGTGAACACATCAGCAGTGTTGGCCTCCGTGGCCACGTAACGCAGACAAAGCTGACCACGCTGCTGCAGCTCTCGAGCCAGGAAGTACCGCAGAGCGATGTGCTTCGTTCTGTGCTCCAGTCTGTGCTCCTCACACAAGGCAATGGCAGCCTTGTTGTCGACGTACAGCACTGGAGGAGAACGAGGCCGCTCTCCGAGGTCGGTCAGCAGGTAGGTCAGCCAGCGTAGCTCCTGAGCGGCCATGGCTGTGGCGTAGATCTCAGCCTCACAACTGGAGCTGAGAACAGAAGAAGAGCGAGTAGAACGCCAAGAAACTGTGCCAGAGCCAAGGCTGAAGGTGTAACCCTGGGACGACCGCTGAGTAGCCTGGTCGTCTGCCCAAGAAGCGTCTGAGTGCCCTGTGAGAACAACCCGGTCTCGCCCTCCAAGCACAAGCCCCATGCCCGACGTACTGCACAAGTAGCGCAACACCCTCTTAGCAGCATCCATGTGCTCCTTCCGGTGACGGCCAGGAGCGACATAGCGTGCTAGGATGCTAAGAGGGTATGCAAGGTCAGGTCGAGTGCAGGTCATCAGGTACATGAGGCAGCCCACAAGCTCTGGATACGGGCCACTCGGCTCTACGGACTCATCCGAAGGCAGAGCTGAGAGCGAGTGACCGGTAGGCAGAGGAGTGGACTGAGGCGAGGAGTACGTGAAGCGGAAGCGCTGGAGAACCTGCTGCACCATGTGTGACTGAGTCAGGGTGATGGTGCGCCGTGCTCTGTCCCGGGTGATCCGCAAGCCAAGATAGCTCGTCAGCTCACCCAGGTCTGTGCACGTGTGTCTCCTCTGCAGCTCCGACTTCACGTGAGCGAGTGCCGCGGTGTCAGCAGTGGCAAAGACCAAGTCGTCGACGTACACGAGGATGTAGAACGGCGGCAGCGAGGTGTCGGTGCGTAGAAACAGCGACGGGTCAGCAGTAGAGGGAGCGAACCCAAGAGCCGCAAGTGTCGTCCTCAGTGTGTCGTGCCACTCACGTGGCGCCTGGCGGAGACCGTAGACCGGCCGCTGAAGCCTCCACTGGGTGCCAGGAGGAACTGACCCAGTGAAGCCAGGGGGGCGACGCAGCCAGATCTCCTCGTGCAGGCTGCCCTGCAAGAAAGCAGTGCTGAAGTCAAGAGAGTGAAGCTCGTAGTCGCGGTGAGCGGCTATGTGCAGCAGCACCCGAAGAGTAGTCATCTTCGGGGTGGGGGAGAAGGTCTGAAAGAAGTCTACTCCCTCTCGCTGACTGAAGCCTCGAGCCACGTAGCGCGCCTTGAAAACAGGCGGAGAACCCGGCGGCCGCTTCACCCTGAAAATCCACATGCCACTGACAATGTTCGCCCCAGGAGGGGGAACCTCGTCTACGTAGGTGCCTGTGGACTTCCAGGAGGCCATCTCTGCGTCCATGGCTGTCTGCCACTGAGAGGAGTAGGGACCCGCCATCGCCTCAGCGTAAGAGCGTGGGGTCGGGATGTCTGGTGCATCCGGGTCTCCCTCAGGGGCAACTAGCAAGGACACGAGACGGGGCAAAGCAGCAGCAAGGCAGTGGAACTCCTCCTGTCTGTCCTCAAGGACGTCCGTGCCAAGGGCACACTCACCCCCGACGGACGGAGGACAGGCAGACGCAGACTCAGACCTAGCGACAAGGCTGGCAGCGTAGTCTAGGCGACAGCGAGCAGCAAAGTCAACCAACTCAGCGACCAGGGCAGACGCAGCAGAGGACTCAAAGGTCGGGTCAGTGACAACTGTAGCGAGGAGACGCGTAACAGTGGGACTGGCAGCACGACGGGAGTCAGACTCCGGGTCAGGAAGAGTAGGAAGAGAGGACGCAGGAGGAGACGGCAGCGGGACACGCTGCGGAGCAGTGGAGGGACGTAGAGTCATGTAGTGAGTGCCAGGGACAGGAGGAGGACGCTCACGTGGGACACGACGACCAGTGCGAGCAGTACGAACAGGCGACGCAGGACGAGACTCAGGCTCACGACGCTCTGTAAGACCTCCTGTGGGACCAGCGTAAGGGGAGGGAGCAGGGAGAGGCGAGACAGGCGGTAACTGTGACTGCGGCTGGACAGGCGGAGGACACGCTACGGAGGGAGGAGGACTAAGAGGAGGAGCCTGACCAAGAACCTGCTGAAGGAGCGGTACGAAGTACGGTCGCGGCCGCGCAGCGTCTCCAGAAACAGCAGGGACACCAGTGGCAGCCCCAACGCCCGAGTCCTCAGCACCAGCAGCAGCTCCAACGCCCGGGTCCTCAGCACCAGCAGGAGCTCCAACGCCCGAGTCCTCAGCACCAGCAGCAGCACCACCGGTCGGGTCCTCAGCACCAGCAGCAGCTCCAACGCCCGGGTCCTCAGCACCAGCAGCAGGGCCACTGGTCAGGTCCTCAGCACCAGCAGCAGCGCCACCGGTCGGGTCCTCAACACCAGCAGCAGCTCCAACGCCCGGGTCCTCAGCACCAGCAGCAGCTCCAGCCCCCGGGTCCTCAGCACCAGCAGCAGCTCCAGCGTCCGGGTCCTCAGCACCAGCAACAGCACCACCGCTCGGGTCCGCAGCACCAGGAGCACCACTACGAAGACTGCAGCGCCGCGTGTACCACTCGCGGATCACCTGAATGGGGGGGAGCTCCTGGGTAGGAGGGGAAGTACCGGGACGAGCTCCAGAAGCACCTCTCCGGAGGCGGCAGTACTCGAGGTACCTCTCCTGCAGCTGCTGGGAGGAGAGGGCTCCTCCAGGTGGAGTACCCCCAGACTCAGCACCCCCAGACTCAGCACCCCCAGACTCAGCACCCCCAGACTCAGCACGTCCAGACTCAGCACCCCCAGACTCCGCACCTCCAGGCTCCGCACCTCCAGGCTCAGCACCCCCAGGCTCCGCACCTCCAGGCTCAGCACCCCCAGGCTCCGCGCCTCCAGGCTCAGCACCCCCAGGCTCCGCACCTCCAGGCTCAGCACCCCCAGACGCAGGACGCGAGTCAACAGCTACCTCGACAGGCTCACCCGGGTCTACCTGGGACACACCTGAGGGAGCGGCACCCTGAGGGGGGAGGGGGTCTGGTACCTCAGCACCTGGAGCGAGGAAGAGAGGCGGGGGGGGGAGTGGGGCAGTGCGGTAGGGGAAGAGGCGGTAGAAGGGGACGGACTCGTCAAAAGTGACGTCCTGAGAGGCCAGAACCCGGCGCGAGGTGACGTGGTAAAACTGCCATCCAGGCGCGTCGGGAACAAAGCCAAGAAAGACACAGGGAACAGTGCGACGTGAGAGCTTGTCCGCAGACGTGTCGCGGACAAAGGCTCGAGATCCCCAGACCCGGAAACGCGACGCATCGCCAACCTCTCCCGTCCACCGTAGAGTCGGGGAAGTCTCCGGCAAGGAGACACGGGGCCAGAGGTTGAGCTGATGTGCTGCGTACCGGACCGCAAACGGCCACAGAAAGTGGGGAGCAGCCGCATGGGTCAGGGAGGTACGAGCGACCTCCATGACTAAGCCAATGCGGCGCTCAGCAACCCCATTCTGCTGTGGAGAGGCCGGAAGCGTGTACGACTGCTCAATGCCGTGCTCAGCACAGTAGGCTGCCAAGAGGTCGGAGGCGAACTCACCACCCCTGTCAGAGTGCAAGCGCAGGACAGGAAAGTCCGAGTGAAAGCGCTCGCCTAGCTGGAGACGGGCTCGGCTGATCCAGGGGATCAAAACACCAGGGACGTCACCCTTGGCGCGCAAGGGGAAGACCGTGGTGTAGCGCGAGTAGTCGTCAACAACTATCAGGAAGTACCTCTCCTGACCCTGACCACGGACGCGGGCTGGGCCCCACACGTCCATGTGGAGCGTCTGCAGGGGAGCGGTCGTCGGGGGAAAGGAGGAAGAGTGAGGAGCGGCGCGCTGCCGCCCCTCGACACAGGGAATGCAGTCAGGAGCAGGGGAGTCAGGAAGGGGAGGGAGCACCCTGGGAAGACCAGCAACAAGGTCCCGTTTGTGCATGGCCCGAAGGCGCTGCACAGACGGGTGACCAAGGCGGTGGTGCCAGAGGACGGTGTCGTTCGCCAGAGAGCGACACGAGCAGGGGGCGGACAGCTGACCTGACGCTGACGCAGACGCAGCTACCTGAGGGGACTCAGTGGTCAGTGTGTACAGGTCAGACCCCGGCTCTCGAGTGAAAGTAGCCAGGTGGCGGCCCGTCCGAGCACACGTGCAGTGAGTCACACGCTCGTAGGCAGGGGTGAACTGGTGAACACCCGAGTCCTGGAGCGCACTACCTGCCACCAAGTTCGTGGAGAACGAGGGGAGGTAGAGACCTGAGAGTGTGCCGGACGGAACCGCTGGACACGGAAGGGTGGTGGAGGAGGTCGCAAGGACCGGACCCCCAGAGGGGTCAGCAAGAGAGACAGCAACCGGCCGAGCTAGAGGCTCAAGGACAGTGCGGTCACGAAAGAAAGAGCGAGAAGCACCTGAGTCCAGTGTGAAGGTGTGCAGTGCTGCAGTCGACTCAGTACCAGGGGGCACAGACGCACAAGCACCTAGAGCAGCAGCTGCAGTAGTACCTGTGGAAGCAGACACACTAGCACCTAGAGCAGCAGCGGGGCTGGCCTGAATGCCCGGGTCGGGCGGAACACGCAAGTACTGAGCACCCTCTCCACTAATAGACATCGCATACATGGCAGTGAGAATAGCATCAAAGTCAAGTGCCCAAATATCAACACCCTTCCTGAGCAGATCAGCCCAGCGCGGCAGCTCACCCCCACCAGGAAACTGGGTGCGCCACGCATCGTTGAGGCGGGCGAAGCAGCGCTCCGTCTGGTGCGGCCCCCCACACATCTGGCCAGTGCGGTCACCTGTACGAATAACGTACTGGCAGGTGACGCTGCGCCGCGCATACCACTCACGGGCGGCCTGAAGGGTCGGGGAAGGCTGCTGACTCTGACCGCCCCCCGGGCCTCCACGACCACCACCCCCTCCGCCTCCGCCCCGGCCACCTCCACCCCTGCCGCTGCCACGACCACCTCCGCCTCCGCTGCCACCTCCGCCCCTGTCACCACTCCCAACACCGCTGTCACCTCCACCACTGCCGCCACTAGTCTCTCCAGTCGCACCTCCACCGCCACCACCTCCACCCCCGCCTCCTCCGCCACCACCCCCACTCCTGCCACTCCTGCCCCTGCGTCGTCCGCCTGAAGCAGACGCAGCCCCGACCTTCTCAGCACCAAGGAGGTCGACAGCAGCAGCAGAGGCGACAGAGGGGAGGAGGGGGGAAGGGGAGCACCCCTCGAAGAAGGGGCCGCGGGGGTCGCCACGAGAGGTGCCTACAGCGACGATACTAGCCTCGGCTGCAAGCAGTTCCTTCTCGAGGAGGGCTATGGTGAGCTCAGTGGGGGAGCGAGAGAGGAACTGGTCCCTGACAGGGCGCAGAGAGTCAGGGAGGCGGGTGACAACGTGGTAGAGAGTGATCCAGAGCGGGGGGGGGTTGCTAGCGAGGAACTCATCAGGCATGGCAGCGCGAAAGCGGGCCTCACTAGTCTTAAGGTGGGTGATGAGGTCTGCGACAGTGTGAAAGGAGGCTAGGTCGGGGAACAGGTAGGGGAGAGTGAGGCGGCCTAGTGTGGCAGAAGCGGGTGAGGAGTAGCGGGCCACTACAGCTGTGTAGAGGTCCTTAGCAGTCTTGCACTGGCCGAAGTGCTCGCGCTCATCTAGCGGCAGGGAGTTGCGAATAGCAAAGCGAGCGTGCGCGTCACGGGTCTGCCACTGTGAGCGCTCAGCTGGGGGGGCAGTAGCGAGTGGGGCGGTCGCATGGCCGAGAGCGTGGTCGTACAGTGTAATATCTTCCTTGGCAGTGAGCTGTAGGAAAAGGTGCAGGTCATCTAGCCAGGTTTCGAATTTGACCGGACGGCCCTCGGCGTCGAAAGCTAGAACAGGAGGACTAGCCATAGCGACAGCGGCAGTAGTAGAAGCAGTAAAGTCACTGAAAAGGCGTGCGCAGGGTCAGCGGGGCCGGTGGGGCCTACGGACTGTAGTGGCGCACAAGCAGTAGTAGCAGAAAGTGTAGTAGTAGGAATGCAGTGGTGCACAGGCGCAGCAGGCGGCAGCGAGAGCCGGCGTAGTAGGGGCGGGCTCAGCAGCGGTGATTCGCGGGCGACGGCGGGCGCAGCAGCGGCGGTGCGCGGGCGGCGGCGGGCTCAGCAGCGGTGGTGCGCGGGCGGCAGCGGGCGCAGCAGCGGCGGTGCGCGGGCGGCGGCGGGCTCAGCAGAGGCGGTGCGCGGGCGGCTGCGGGCTCAGCAGCGGTGGTGCGCGGGCGGCAGCGGGCGCAGCAGTGGTGGTGCGCGGGCGGCTGCGGGCTCAGCAGAGGCGGTGCGCGGGCGGCTGCGGGCTCGGCAGCGGCGGGCCGGGAGCAGTGCGGGCAGCGTGCGGGCCGGCGGCGGTCAGCGCACGAGCCGCGCAGGCTCAGCGCGGGCTGCGCGGGCTGCTCGCGGGCTGCGTAAGCGGGTCGCGGGCGGCTCGCGGGGGTTCGCGGGCAGGTCGCGGGCTGCTCGCGGGCAGTTCGCGGGCTGTGCGCGGGCTGCGCGGGCTGGTCGCGGGCTGCGCAGGCGGTTCGCGGGCTGTGCGTGGGCGGTTCGCGGGCTGTGAGCGCGGCGCGCTGTGCGGTTCGCGGGCGGCGTGACGGGGCCGATCGGGGCGCTAAGGGGCGACGCGACGGGGGCCGTGAGAGGCCGCTAAAAAAAAAAAAAAATTCGAAGGGGCCGCAGGGCCGCTAGATCGTGCTAGATCGACGGGGCCATCGGGGCCGAAAAGAAGCGAAGGTAAGCAGGTAGGTAAGTCGGTGGGCCCTAAGAACAGTCCTAGCGAAGGACCTGCTCTGAAACCATGTCAGAAATAACTGAGCAGGAATGAATGAACTAGAACAGAGTTTGGTACAAGTAGGAAACCCTAACTTTGTGTACCCCCTAAGGTGTAACCCACTACAGCCTAGACAATATAAACATGCAATGTTTGACAAGTCATGCTGAGCGGCAACGTGCAGCAGCACCCGAAGAGTGGTCATTTTCGGGGTAGGGGAGAAGGTCTGGAAGAAGTCAACCCCCTGTTGCTGACTAAAGCCTCGTGCAACGTAACGAGCCTTGTAGACAGGCGGAGAACCCCGCGGCCGCTTCACCCTGAAAATCCACATGCCATCGACTATGTTCGCCCCAGGAGGGGGAACCTCATCGATGTAAGTGCCTGTGGATGTCCAGGACACCATCTCTGCGTCCATGGCTGCCTGCCACTGAGAGGAGTAGGGACCCAAAATCGCCTCTGCGTAAGAGCGCGGGGTCGGGATGTCCAGTGCATCCGGGTCTCCCTCACGTACAAGACACTCAAAGTTCTCCTGCCTGTCCTCAAGGACGTCTGTGCCAAGAGCACACTCACCCCCGGCGGATGGAGGATAGACAGACTCAAACTCAGCGACAAGTCTAGTGGCGTTGTCGAGACGACAAGCAGGAGCAAAATCAACAAGGCAGACGCAGCAGCAGACTCAAACGAAGGGTCGGTGACAATAGTGGTCCGGAACGTGTGGAAGCGAGGGCGTTGGAGGAGACGGCAGGGGAACACGCTGTGGAACAGAGGAAGGACGAAGTGTCATAGTGTGAGTGCCAGGGACAGGAGGAGGACGCTGACGAGGAACACGACGACCAGTGCGAACAGCGCGAACAGGCGAGGCAGGACGAGACGCAGGCTCACGACGCTCTGTAAGCGAGTCAGTCTGCTCAGTGTAGGGAGAAGGAGCAGGCAGTGGGGAGCCTGGCTGTAACGGGAGACCAGTAGAAGACGGGAGGCTAAGAACCTGGCGAAGCATCGAGTCAGGCGGCGGCAGAGTCGGCGGTGACGGCGGAGCGAAGAAGCAACGCGGCTGTGCAGTACCACCAGCACCAGCTCCTCTAGCACCAGTACCGCTAGTACTAGTACCAGCAGCCCCAGGGCCTCCAGCAACTCCAGCACCTCCAGCTCCCGGGTCACCAGCTCTAGTGCCTCCAGCTCCAGCACCTCCAGCTCCAGCACCTCCAGCTCCAGTGCCTCCAGCTTCAGCGCTTCCAGCGCCAGGGCCTCCAGCTCCAGTGTCTGCAGCACCACCAGCTTCGCCAGCTCCAGTACCTCCAGGACGAGTACCCCTGGGACGCAGCACCGGCACCTCCGGCTCCAGCAGTAGAACCACGAGCCTTGGCAGCTCCAGTACCTCCAGTACGAGCACCTCTAGGACCAGCAGCTCCAGAGCCTCCAGCTGCTCCAGAACCTCCATCTCTCCAGCGCCTCCAGCTCTAGCACCTCCAGCTCCCGGGTCACCAGCTCCAGTGGCTCCAGCTCCAGAGCCCGCAGCACCACCAGCTCCGGCAGCTCCAGCACCTCCAGTGTGAGAACCTCCTGGACCAGCAGCTCCAGCTCCTCCGGTACCTCCAGCTCCAGCGTCTCCAGCCGCAGTGCCTCCAGCTCCAGTAGCGCCACTCCGAAGACAGCGGCACCGAGCGTACCACTCGCGTAGCTGCTGTGGTGAGGGATGATCACCTCCAGTACGAGCACCTCCGGGACCAGCAGTGCCAGCACCACCAGCACCACCAGACTCAACACCCCCAGGCCACGCTTAGGCTCAGTACCTCCAGGCTCCGCACGCTCAGGCTCAGCACCCCTAGGCTCCGCATGCTCGACTCCCCCAGGCTCAGCACCAGCAAGCTCAGCACCAGCAAGCTCAGCACCCACAGGCTCTGCACTCGGCTCCAGGCTCAACACCCCCAGGCTCCGCACCCCCAGACGCAGCACCCCGAGCAGCACCAGAGTCACCAGTGACCTCGACAGGCTCAACCAAGGGGAGTGGGTCTACTTGAGACACACCTGAAGGAGCAGGACCCTGAGGGGGGAGGGGGTCTACCGGAGGGGGACCTAGAGAGAGGAAGAGTGGCGGGAAGGGGGGGGGGAGGGGCAGTGCGGTAGGGGAAGAGACGGTAAAAGGGAACCGACTTGTCAAACGTGACGTCCTGAGAGGACAGGACACGGCTCAAGGTGGTCTGGTAAAACTGCCAACCAGGCGCGTCAGGGGGGAAGCCAAGGAAGACACAGGGAATGGCGCGGGAGGAGAGCTTGTCCGCGGAGGTATCGCGGACAAAGGCACGAGCGCCCCAGACCCGGAACACCGACGCATCGCCAACCTTCCCCGTCCAACGCAGTGTAGGCGAGGTCTCCGGCAAGGAGACACGGGGCCAGAGGTTGAGGTAATGCGCAGCGTACCAAACCACAAACGGCCACAGAAAATGGGGAGCAACCGCATGCATCATGGAGGTATGCGCCACCTTCATGACTAAGCCAATGCGGCGCTCAGTAACCCCATTCTGCTGCGGGGAGGCCGGAAGCGTGAACGACTAGAGGATGCCCTTCCCCCTAACAGAAGTCCCAGAAGAGGTCAGAGGAGAACTCACCACCTCTGTCAGAGTGCAGACGCAGGACAGGAAGGTCCGTGCGGAACTACTGACGGAGCTGGAGACGAACAGCGCAGATCCAAGGGATCAAAACATCAGGGACCTCCCCCTTGCTGCGCAAGGGGAAGATCATGGTGTAACGCGCGAAGATGTCAACAACCAGCAGAAAGTATCGCTCGCGGCCCTGTCCCTGAACGCGGGCTGGGCCCCACACGTCCATGTGGAGAGTCTGCAGGGGAGCCTCTGTCGGGGGAAACGAGGAGGAATGAGGAGCGGCAAGCTGCCGTCCCTCGACGTAGGGAAGGCAGGGCGGGGCAGGCGAGCGCGGGAGGGGGGGCAGAGACCTGGGAAGGCCAGAGACAAGGAAGCGGGTTTGCATGCCATGGAGGCGTGGCAAGGAGGGGTGACCAAGACGGTGGTGCTAGAGGAGAGTCTGGGGCGAGAGGTGGCAACACGAGCAGGGGGCTGCTACCTAACCTGCCGCGGACACCTGACCAGACGCAGCTACCTGGGGAGGCTCAGTAGTCAGTGTGTACAGGCTCGAGCCAGGCTCACGGGTGAACGTGGCCAGGTGGCGGCCAGTCCGTGTACACGTGCAGTTCGCCACACGCTGACCCCCAGTAGTGGTGGTAGTGACCATCGCATCATGTAGGGCAAAAGACTCACCAAGTTCGTAGAGAACGAGGGGAGGTGAAGACCTGACAGTGAGCCAGACGGAACCGCCGGACACGGAAGAACAGTGGTGGAACATGCAAGAACTGGACCCCCTGAGGGGTCAGCCAGTCTGACTGCAACGGGTGCAGGGAGTGGTGTGACTGTGGTACTGTCGCGAAAGAAACAGCGGGAAGCACCTGAGTCAAGCGTGAAGGTGTGCAAGGCCTCAGCAAGCGCAGTACCAGAGAGAGCAGAATCACTAGCACCTAGAGAAGCAGCCTCTATACCAAGGTCGGGCGGCACACATAGGTAACAGTCACCCTTAGAGTTAACAGTCATAGCATAAATGGGAGTAAGGATAGTGTCATAGTCTAGAGCAAAGATATCCACCTTGTTCCGAAGCAGCTCTAGCCATCGGGGGAGCTCAACCTCGTCACCAAACACTGCACGCCAGGCATCGCTCAGACAGACGAAGCAGCGAGCTTGTGTGTGACCAACAGTCTCGCAAGTCTGACCAGCTCGATCACCTGTGCGAATGACGTACGGGCAGCGGACAGTACTCCAAGTCCTCCCACTCTGAGCGTACCACTCACGAAGCTGCTGGGACGTAAGGGTCTCGCGCGGACGCCGCTGCAGCTGCATCTGGCCACCGCCAGAAACTCTGCACTGAACAGCTCCACCGCGGTTGCCACTACGGCCGCCGCCACCACACCTACTGGTGTACCACTCACGGAGCTGCTGGGAAGTAAGGGTCTTGCATGTCAGAATATTATGCTCTAGCCTGCAGTGGGGTGCTCTATAGCGAGTACAACCCTTCTAGGGTTAGCTATTTGTACCACCATTGTTGCTAGTGCAAACCCCTCTCCTTTCTTCATTCTTGCTTCCAGTCCGTTCATTCTGACATGCTATCAGAGCAGGTCGACCCTCCTGGGTCGATCCTGTGGGTGGGCCCACCACCTAATGCTTCCGCTGCTTTACTTCCTGCCGGGCGCCTCGGGCGCGCGACGACTTCTTCCTGCCGTGCGCTCGAATTTTTTCTAGGGTTTCGGCGGTTTTCATCCCGCCGTGCGCTCGGGGCGCGCGGCGGTTTTCTGCACGCCGTGCGCCCCGAGGCGCGCGGCGGTTTCCCACCGTCGAAGTGCCCCCCGTCGCCCGTCGAAGCGCCCTCCCCCCGTCGCCCGTCGAAGCGCCCCCGTCGCCCGTCGGAGCGCCCCCCGTCGCCCGTCGAAGCGCCCCCGTCGCCCGTCGGAGCGCCCCCCGTCGCCCGCCAAAACGCCCCCGTACGGGCTGCGCCAGGCCCGCGCGCGGCCCGTACAGCCCGCGCGCGGCCCGTACGGGCTGCGCCAGGCCCGCGCGCGGCCCGTACGGGCTGCGCCAGGCCAGCGCGCGGCGCGGGCAGCCTGCGCGCGCCTCGTCCGTCCCCCTCTCGCCGTCCCCCGCGCTCCTGCCCCTATCCCACCCGTTTTAGGGTTTGGGGATGTAGAGTGTGGGGGTGGCGGGTGTGGGGGTGCCGGTTGTGTGCCCCGTCCCCTCCTTCTCCTCCTCCTCCGTCTCCCGCTGCTGCAGCTGCCGCTCAGGGGGGTGGTTGTGTGGGGAGCCGAAGGAGTGGTCCTAGGGGGGTGAAGGGGGAGTGGAGCTAGGGGCGCAGCAGGGGGTGTGTGTCGAGGGGTGTGGGACTGTTGGGGGAGGTTGAGCGGAGGTTGCCGTCGTGTCGTACGCAGCGCCTGTACTCCGGGGCACTCATTCCCGGTAGCTCAGAGAGCCGGTTGCGCCGTCGCCTGTGGGTCCGTTGCTCCTGCCGCGCATATTAGCCGCGGAGCCTGTTACTCCTGTACTCCGGGGCACTCATTCCCGGTAGCCACGTTGTCGCACCAGAGCCGTCTGTTGCCCGTGTGTCTGCATCTTCAGTCGTCGCCTCCTATCTACTCTCCTCTCACCAGCCCTCCTCCTCCTCACTTGCCCCCTGTGACTGCCTCTAGCTTTGCTCATAATTGTGAACCTTAAACTATTCCTCTTGCTTGTGCTCAGAATGTGTGGTGACATCGTGATCCACCCTGAGCTTGTACTACTTTGCTTGCTCTGCTGATTACACCCCACTTTGACTATGGGGGTGTGTCAGAATATTATGCTCTAGCCTGCAGTGGGGTGCTCTATAGCGAGTACAACCCTTCTAGGGTTAGCTATTTGTACCACCATTGTTGCTAGTGCAAACCCCTCTCCTTTCTTCATTCTTGCTTCCAGTCCGTTCATTCTGACATCGCACGGACGCCGCTGCAACTGGATCTGGCCACCGCCAGAAACTCCGCACTGAACAGCTCCACCGCGACTGCCACTACGGCCGCCGCCACCACTCCCACTGCTGCCACCACCGCCGCCACCACTCCCACCGCTACCACGAAGAGAAGTCATAGCGGGCCAAGTAAGGAGGCGTGCGACCAGCAGGGCAGCACTTAGTGAGGGCAGGGCGGCGAGCAGGCCCTAGGGTAGAGCGTAGGGTGGGGCGTGCGGCACATGGTCACGGAAGGGCAGCGTGTTAAGAGTCTACTTGAAGCCATTGCTAGAGAGGATGGTTCAAGTGATAGACTAACAAGAATGTCGAGATACAAATGTTGGAAACCCTAAATAAACTTAAGGTGTGTTCAGTTCGCGCTAGAAACTAAGAAATAAACCTTAACTAAACCGAAAGTGTATCTTGCTCTGAACATGGCGAAATGACAAAAAAATACCATGATAAATGCCAGAGCGAGCTCTAGCCTACTCCATCACATCGCCCAGCCAGAGTAGGGTGGCGCGCTCACGAAAGGGCAGCTCGTTGGCAGGCAATGACAGTGCGCGGGCTGCAGAGGGCGGCGCGCGGCCGCGCGCGGGCTGCAAGGGCAGCACGAGAGCTTGCAGGGGCGACGCGCGGGCAGGCAGGGCAGGCACGCGGGCAGGCAGGGGCAGCGCGCGGTTCGCGCGGGCTGTAGACGGGCGGCGCATGGGCCGGTAGGGGCTGCGCGCGGGCAGGGCAGGGCGTGCGCGGGGCAGCGCGATGCGGGCAGGGTGAGCGCGGGGCAGCGCGACGCAGGGCAGGGCGTGCGCGGGGCAGCGCGACGCAGGGCAGGGCAGGGCGTGCGCGGGGCAGCGCGACGCAGGCAGGGCAGGGCGTGCGCGGGATGGTGCGACGCAGGGCAGGGCAGGGCGTGCGCGGGCAGCGCGACGCAGGGCAGGGCGTGCGCGGGCAGCGCGACGCAGGGCAGGGCAGGGCGTGCGCGGGCAGCGCGACGCAGGGCAGGGCGTGGGGTAGCGCGGCAACCATAGTCGGTCACTAGCTAATAGTGGGCCCAGAAAAAAAAAAAAAAAAAAGAACGTCAAAAACTAACGAGCAGGAATGATCGCATTGAGCAGAAACGTGGGTACATGTGCTAACCCTAAGCTGGGTTGTACCCAGGGCTCTGGTTAGTTTTTGAACTTCTCTTTCACGTAAGGCCAACACCCCTATTTCACTTTTTCTGTAAGGGTAGATCACAAAAACTACTCTTTCTGGTAAGGGTGCAAATAGCAAACAACATTTTCACAACAGGAAAATATCCTAATGGACCAGTTGCTGGGTTGTAGTCTGTTGCATCGAGGAATTCCCTGCAGAGAACCCGAAATCGAGACCTGATGTGAGCACAATTTCGAGGGATTTTGCTATACTCCGTAAGATGTAACTCAATATCATCAGTGTTACTGCACCACCTATGTTATGAATGAACTTGTCAGAGTGCGCAGATATCGAATAACGAGAATGGTTGACTACTGAATGACGATACAATGAGAAAGGCACGACTAAATAGGGGAAATCCTAGCTAGGCGAGGGTTCGGGATGGGATGGCTTGGTGATGGTTGCGGTTGGAGCGGAGGCCGACTCGGGGGTGGTTCGGTGCGACGAAATAGGCCGAACAGGTTCGTCGCGACACCTTCGGGATGTACTCGCTAAAGTGCGAGTACAGTAAGGAATTGTAATTCCTTACACTCTCCCACCTTCCAAATAAGCCCTCCCTGTATGTAGACCGAAGCCTTCCGTAGTGAGTACGTCGTTGATCTGTCTTTCAGCTGAATCCGACGGCTGGAATTTGTCAGAACTAGCTGTAGAAAGTAAGAATGAAGAAAGGAGGGTTTGCACTAGCAGCAGTTGGCATACATATAGGAAACCCTAATTGGGTTGTACTCGCTATAGAGTACCCCACTGCAGGCTAGAGCATAATATTCTGACACACCCCCATAGCCAAAGTGGGGTGTAATCAGCAGAGAAAGCAAAGCAGTACAAGCTCAGGGTGGATCACAATGTCACCACACATTCTGAGCACAAGTTTAAGAAGCAATAGTTTAAAGTGCACAATTATGAGCAAAGCTAGAGGCAGTTACAGAGGGCAAGTGAGGAGGAGGAGGGCTGGCGAGAGGAGAGAAGAGTGGAGGCGACGACTGAAGCTGCAGACACACGGGCAACAGACGGCTCTGGTGCAACTCTAGTGGCTACCGGGAGCAAGGGCCCCGGAATACAGGAGTAACAGGCTCTGCGTCTGATCAGCAGCGACAGGTGTCAGAATCCCAGCCACTAACCACTGGGATAAAAGGGCTTGTTTGTGTAGCGGGTGAGTGCGCCCATAACCCCCCAGGCCGCCATGCCTGTAACCCTTCCCTAGGATCAATCGGGGATCACCAGTGGACCTCTGACACCCCCCCGCACTGGGATGCCCGAGGTGCACACACCGGGAATCGAACCCGAGACCTTCGCTCTGATACCATGTCAGAATCCCAGCCACTAACCACTGGGATAAAAGGGCTTGTTTGTGTAGCGGGTGAGTGCGCCCATAACCCCCCAGGCCGCCATGCCTGTAACCCTTCCCTAGGATCAATCGGGGATCACCAGTGGACCTCCGACAGGAGCAACGGACCCACGGGCGACAGGTGCAACCGGCTCTCTGAGCTACCGGTGGCTATCAGAACCCCGGAATACAGGCGCTGCAGACGACACGACGGCTGCCTCCACCCAACCTCCTCCAACTGTCCCACACCCCCCAACACACACCCCCTGCTGAAACCCTAGCTCCACTCCCATGGCACCCCCCTTAAACCCTAAACCCTCGGCTCCCACACACCCACCCCCCTGAGCAGCAGCTGCAGCAGTGGGAGACGGAGGAGGAGGAGGAGCAGTGGATGGCTGACAGAGACGGCACCCCCATACGCTCCACCCCCAAACCCTAATTCAGGAGTACGGGCAGCAGCAGGGGTGGGGCGCCGTCAGAAGCGCGAGGGACGGCGTGCAGCTCAGTGGGAGAGGAGACCGGGCGCCCGCGGGCCAGGCGCAGCCCGTACGAACCGCGCGCAGGCGGCCCGAGGCGCGCGCGGGCCAGGCGCAGCCCGTACGGGCCGCGCGCGGGCCTGGCGCAGGCCGTACGGGCCGCGCGCGGGCCTGGCGCAGCCCGTACGAGCAGCGCGCGGGTTGTACGGGCCGCGCGCAGGCCTGGCGCAGCCCGTACGGGCCGCGCGCGTGCAGGACAGGCCGCGCGCGGGCCTGGCGCAGCCTGTACGGGCCGCGCTCGTGCAGTACGGGCCGCGCACGGGCGACGGGGGCGACGCGCGGGTCCCCGGGGGCGCTTCGGCGGGCGACGGGGGGAGAAAACCGCCGCGCGCCTCGGGGCGCACGGCGGGCAGAGAACCGCCGCGCGCCTCGGGGCGCACGGCGGGCAGAAAACCGCCGCACACCTCGGGGCGCACGGCGGGATGAAAAATCCGTCGCACGCCACGAGGCGTGCGACACACAGAGTAGCAGTAGCAGTAGCAGTAGCAGCGGAAGGCTTAGGTGGTGGGCCCACCCACAGGATCGACCCAGGAGGGTCGACCTGCTCTGATAGCATGTCAGAACTAGCTGTAGAAAGTAAGAATGAAGAAAGGAGGGTTTGCACTAGCAGCAGTTGGCATACATATAGGAAACCCTAATTGGGTTGTACTCGCTATAGAGTACCCCACTGCAGGCTAGAGCATAATATTCTGACAGAATTGTCTTCAACAATTTTGAAGAAAGGTTGGAATATGAACCGTAGATGTAGTTAGATCTCGATCTGACGGTTGCGGATGAACTGGACCAATTCGAATTGAAGGTTGGAAACAGGGCCGTTGATGAAATCGATGTTCGATCTGACGGTCGAAGGCTGACGCGATTTTGGAGGGAGTAGTCTGACGCGAAATTCAAGCGCGACTGCTCAGGAACGTTGATTTTGTTGTCGCGATCTTGACCGTCTGCCGTGCTGCTGCATTCTGGCAATGTCAGAACAGTACCGAAGAGAAAACGCCGAAGGAAAACAGTGCAGCGCACTTTCTCCCCCCCTTCAAGAAAACACACCAGAAAAGTTCCCGATGCTGCGCCGAGGTGAAAACAAACAAAACCAGGTGTTAATTCCCACTGAAAACGAACGTTGAACGTAGAAGTCCAGGTGAAAACTGCGTCGGTGTGGAAACTCGATTAGGAAACCATGTGTTAAGTGCCCCGAAATTTTCAAGGGCGAACCAGCGAAAGTAGACCAGAAACTCCGTTGAAAATTCGTCGTTGCTCGAACTGAACCTGTGCTGTCGTCATGTGCCAGAATCCTGCAGTATCTTCGGCAGTTGCAGCTGGCAGCACTTGACGTGGCTGAAATTAAATCGTTTGTCGTGGGCGGGTCGAGTTGGGCGAAGTGTCGTTAGTAGAGTTGGAGCGACTATCCCGAAATTCTTCTGGCCGTAAAATCGGGAGTGTTACGAAATTTCGATCGTGAAGGCGATTGGTCGCGAAGGTGAAGACGAGAGTCGGCGATGGTCGTCGAAGCAGTAACCGTAGCGAATGTCACTCCGAAAAATATTGTCGAACACGAATCAGTGTCAGATGATGTCAGCACCTCCGGCGGGTTTGTCCATACTCGCCGAGCATTTTGTCGCAATCCGCCGATGACTCCCGGGCAGAGATGTAAAAATTACAGCTGTCTCTCCCCCCTTCCACTGTTGCTGCCGCCTTCTTCAGTTCGTCGTAAGTCGTTCGTACCCCTTGAAAACTCTGTGTAAATCTCGCGCTGTTGCCCGCCGTCGTTGCCGCTCGCGTTTAACCAAGCTCCAATGAAATCCCACGAAATTGTCGGCGCTTCCCGCCGTAACCCTGTAAGTCCCCACGTAGAACTCCGAAAATGTCGGTCAAATCAAACCCCGAAAATCCGCAGTTGCAGGTGCAGTTCGCCTCCGAAATCTTCGGTCGTACTATAGCCGCCCACCCGGTCACCATCAGTTTCCTTCGGTTTACCCGACCCCAGCATGTGGGTTCAATCGAGAACCGGGGACTGCCCTGGGTCTTCCGAGACCGAATTTCACGGAACCTAGTAGCATCAACGCCGTTGACTCCGAAGTCGAAAACCGCTCCCGCTGATGTCGCTTAACAAAACAACCTATTTCTCCCACCAGCGCTTTGCAGATGTTTCACCCATCGCTCGTCGCCGGCCGATAAGTTCCCGAAGCTACGACTGCTCCCACGCTTCCCTTTTTTGAAGAATTTCCCGAGGTGTGCGTTTAAACACCAGGGGTCCTAGGTATCCCTGCCGCTGTGTTTCTTGCCAGGCAACTTCGAAAAGCGCCCTTCAGGCGAAGTCCCCCAGCGACTCAACCGCACTCCAAGAAACGAAGAAACACCCTCAGCTTCATATTTTTTTTTGTCGTTTCACCCCCCGAACATTCCACTTCCCGCCGTTCACCCAGCGTCCGCTTTTGTCGGATGGGGTATTGTCGGTGTTGCCCTGCGCGAACCCCAGCCACGGTGGAGAAGAAAAGACTATCGGAGTCGGGGTTGCCTTAGTTAAAAGGAAATCAGTCCCAACCGCTTCGCAGCCCACCGTGCCCGTCGCGCCACTAAAATTCCACAGCTTCCGGTCCCAGCTTCGCCGCTGCGCCGTCACCTCGTGTAGACGCCCGGGTCAGAGGAAACCTGTAAACTGCACCAGTGTTGTCCTGCGGCGCCCCGATTTTTTCGCGTGCTGTTTCACCCAGCCCGCTTTTGTCGGAGTAGAACAGTGCCGCAACTCCCCTTTTTTGTCTTTTCTGTACAGCTGTCGAACGGGCACCAAACCAGGTGCTTTTAACCAGCGCAGGGTAGGCTCGTGTTCACCCCCGTTATTCATCCGAATAAGGTCGACTGCATGAGTCGGAACCAGTAATCGGTGGGGATGGTGAGGTTCGGGCGAAGTAGGGCCGCAGATCGGTTCCACCGGCTTTTATCTGCTCCCCACGACGTTCTTCAACCCCCGCTTAGCCGTTGGGCAGTTTCTTCACGCGTGTCCCGGCGGCCTGCACCACACTCCGAAATTGTCGGGGTGGCACGTTGAACACCGTTTAATCGTGGGCTGTTGCGGCTGTCCCCGAAAACGGCTTCCTTGAACGGGGAAACCGATCTCGAAACTGTCGAACAGCTGGCAAGCAGCTCCAGGCACGCAGCGTCAAACGAGTGTTTTTCGGGTGTTCAGTTCCGATACGCCCTCGCGCCTGCGCCCCACTCCTGCTAAGTGCGATTTAGCCACGTCGTTGTCTGTTGCAGCCCGTAAGTGTCGGCGGGTCCAAAGTTCCCGTCTGTCCACAAGCACTTCTGCCGAAAATCGTCGACGACTCGTCCGCCAGTACGGTAAGCGCCGTACTATCCGGTCGGACGGGATGAAACTCAACCCCCGCTAAATTCGGGCGGCTTGAGCGTCTATCTCTCCCAGCCGTCGGGGTCTTCTGACGCAAAACTCCATTTGCGCCTGGCGAGTCCTTCGAGCTGCCCTTTTCTTCACAGTAGAAACCTCCGAAATTGTCGCCCATGCTGACGCAGGCCCGTTGTCTTCAGCTGCCGAAGATTCTCCCGAGAATCTCGCGCACAAGATGACGGCGAGCCACCGGCGCCACTTGCCGCGTGCAGACGATCCCGAAATCTCCGCGCACTGGTGACGTAGATCTGCCGACGCCAGCTGCCACATTTGCTGACGAAGTCGAGGCCGTTCATGCAGATGCCGACGCAGATCCGCTGACGCCAACTGCCACACGAATAGACCTACGAAATCGTCGGGAAATCGCAGCGGAAATTACTTACAAAAACGTCGCGACAGCTACTGCTGCCCGTCGCCCGGGGGGAGGGAGGTCACGGTCGATCGCGACCGTTCGAGCTAAGGATCTGGCGGTGCCGAAGGAGTGCCCCGTAAAACCATGGCCGCGAAGAGCAACTAACTAGTTCTCTTGGCCGGCCTACGCAACTCCTGGACCCCAAGGCATCCTTACTCGTCCCCCCCCCCCGAGGGGTATTACACTCTAAAAAGCGGGGTAGGCTAGGAAAGTAGCTCTGATACCAGATGTTATGAATGAACTTGTCAGAGTGCGCAGATATCGAATAACGAGAATGGTTGACTACTGAATGACGATACAATGAGAAAGGCACGACTAAATAGGGGAAATCCTAGCTAGGCGAGGGTTCGGGATGGGATGGCTTGGTGATGGTTGCGGTTGGAGCGGAGGCCGACTCGGGGGTGGTTCGGTGCGACGAAATAGGCCGAACAGGTTCGTCGCGACACCTTCGGGATGTACTCGCTAAAGTGCGAGTACAGTAAGGAATTGTAATTCCTTACAACCTAGCTCTGAAATATCAGTGTAGTATAATCGAACACTTTTTTTTGTAAGGGTAAAAAGAACGACCACTCCGATAAAAAAGGGTGCATAGTCAAATCCAGCCTTATAGTAAGGGTCATAAGGGTGAATCACCCTGTTAACCAGAGGCCTGGTTGTACCCTATTTGGGCTACCCCACTACAGCCTACACAGCACAAGCAACATAACAGTTCGACAATCAGTTCATCACAACCAACCAATTCACGTAAAGTGTATTTTTTGGTTGAGCAGGAATTACACCAGGAGAACTTGGAAACAAAACATGAGCACACAACTTGGGAGTTCCAACTATGAACGCGACACAATGAAAACATGATTAGTCAAGCCACACATGGAGCACAAACTACCAGTTACAATGGGGAAAATGAGGCGTTGTAAAGAAAGAGCGCAAAGGCGAGGTCTAGCATGACAGTGCAGTTAAACTTGAAGGAACCCCCTGGCGGGATGATCATTGCATCATCAGGAGCGCCTAGTGGAGGGAGTACCTGCAAGTGAAAATTCCGAACGTTGAAGTTAGGAAACGAAATCGCAATGTAAGAGTGGATGGAGATCTCTGGAAGAGTTGGAAAGAGAGAGAGCGAGAGAGAGAGAGAGAGAGAGAGAGCGAGAGAGAGCGAGAGAGAGAGAGAGAGAGAGAGAGAGCGAGAGAGAGAGAGAGAGAGAGAGAGAGAGAGAGAGAGAGAGAGAGAGAGAGAGAGAGAGAGAGAGAGAGCGAGAGAGAGAGCGAGAGAGAGCGAGAGAGAGAGAGAGAGAGAGAGAGAGAGAGAGAGAGAGAGAGAGAGAGAGAGAGAGAGAGAGAGAGAGAGAGGGGGATCAAGGGAGGCAGACCTTGAAGACACTCATGGACTGGAGGGAGTTGCTCTGTAAGGGCCGGAGGCGCGGCAGAAGCATGTAGGAGCGCAGCTGCACGCCCATCATGCTGACGCTCATTGCAGCTACGGCACGTTGCCGACACTTGTTGCTCACCGTGACCTGCATGTGGAAGGTTGAGGTCAAAGTAGGGGGAGAGGGAGGGGGAGGAGGAAGGTGAGGGAGGGTATGGTGGAATGGATGTGGCAAAGAGTGGGGTTGAGGAGACCAAGATGAGATCTTCAGGAGAGAAATCAATGCGAGAAGAGGAAACGTGCGTGTTTGGAGGTGGCAGTGTTAAACCATAGAGGGTAGGAAGTACCTCGTAAGGATAGAGGGAGAGCAAGGACGCGGAATCTGGAAATTGATATTCATGGCGGACGGTCTCCACTGTCACTGCTGCTGTGGCCCTGTCGTCCCTGCACTCTGCTCCAAGAGGTGGGAAGGGATGAGGGCATGGAGAAGAGGCGAGACAGAAAAAGAGAGTGGAGCACGTGGAAGGTGCCGGGCAGGAGAACGACGGAGAGGAATGTTGAAGAGAAAAGAAAACGGAAGGAGGAAGGCTTGGGGCAAAGCGTATGGTGACAGAAGTTTGAAAGGAAGTTGGACTGTGTGAAAGACCGTGGTTGAGTGTGGAGAGAGGTGGAACACCAGGAGAAGGAGGGATAAGTGTGTGGAAGGAGAGAAGAGGGAGAAGGGAAGGTGGCACAAGGGAGGAGGACGAAGGGAAGAGGGAACATGGATGAAAGGAGAAGGGATTGTGGGAGGCAGAGCGACTGGTCACCTGGTGGGAGGTTGTTGGCTTGCTGCGATTGTTGTCCGAGAGAGGGCGAAGGCAGTGGTAGTGACGGTGATGCTGCCTCAACCGCACTACCTGCCGCTAACACCCGATGGAGAGCATGATCAGAGCCGCCAGTGCTGCTGGCCACTGCTGCTGCCTCGGGTGTGTCGCCATCGCCGTTGCCAGCATCAGCAACGCCAGCTGAAGCACTGTCAGTAGCAGCAGCAGCAGCATCGTTGGCAGCATCAGCAGCAGCAGCAGCAGCAGCAGCAGCATCGGCAGCAGCAGCAGCAGCAGCATAAGCGGAAGAAGTTGAGTCGTGTGGGATAGCTTTAATGTTGCCAGCACCAACAACCTCTGCTCCAGTGTGGCTAGTATTCCATCCTTCCACACCATCACTGCTCCTCCGCTGCTCCCCTCTCTCCCCTTCTCCCTTATCTTCCCCTTTCTGCTCCATGCGTAACGTCCGACGCACCACCTGCTGCCTCAACCCCGCCCATATGTCTCCCCCATAATCCCCTCCTTGCTGCATGACCCCGGCTCCCCCGCGCCCCTCCACCCCCCAGAAAGCCACCCCCACCATCCCCGCGAGCATCAGCGCCACCGCAAGCGCGCGCCAGTACAGGGTCACGGGGGAGAGCTGCGGGCCGCCCATGGTCGCACGGGGAACGCGCAAGGCGCGCGGGAAGGGGCGGCTGGGATGGGGAAGATCCGCGTACAATCAACGGAGGATGGAGCTGTACTACAGGAAGTAGTGATTACTACTTCTCCAAGAGTCTTGGTGCCAGATGTCACATGTAATTGGAGAAGAATATCGCTTGTTTTAGCGCTGGAGTGACTCGTTCCACTGGTGGTGCTGTCATGTGACAAGCACAATCGTGGTAGCGTATCAAGGCCGGGCCTGAGGTGGATTTAGTCGGGCGCTGCTTGCTAGTATGGCGCACTGGCACAGGCTGGCTGGGTCAGAGGCTAGAGGAACGGACAGCGCTACTAATAACTCCTGCTTCCGTGTTTCCTGACGAGAACAGCACGTGTGCAGCAGACGGGGAACAGCGGCTGGGAGGAGAGGCCGAGGTACGGTGGATGATCCACCGTGGGGAGAGGGCCACCGTGAGGCAGAAGCTTGGGAATATCGACAATCTGAATACTTCCGGACGTTCCGGAAGATATATATGCAGATGGAGCCGTTGCTCCCTTTCGGAATTGCCTCAAATCGATGTGAAACCGAGCGAGCGAGGCATGTGAACCGAGCGCACGCGAAAGGATGCAATCGAGGCAGCGGAGACCTGTAGATGACTCCGAGTCGCGGAGCGAGCGACAGGCGGGTGAGATCCCGAGCGGCAATTCCAAGAAAGCTAACCCCTCAAATCCAAAAGTAGGTGTATCCATGATACGCGGAGGGAAGCGGAGAAGGCAGGCTGCAAAGAGGCGGCTCGGAGGGGCGGAAGTCGACGAGGTGCGTGAGGTGAGGAGATCAGGAGGTGTCGGAGGATGCAGCAAGCTGCGAGTCGTAGCGGCCCGGTTACATGCGAGCTTCATGTCGGCTGGTGGGTGCAATTGCTTCCTGGCTAAGTGGCTTAGCGATGTGCATGCAGCGCAGTTGCGCGATTGACAAAACGCGGGAATGGCGGCCGAGGAAATTAGGTTGTCCTTGTGACATGAGAGCGGTTTGGGTTGGGAAGTTGGGAGATGAAACGGTGGAAGTCGAAACGACACAAACGTCTACAATGACATTATTACAGTTAGTGGAGGCATACGGTATAACAATTTCATTTCAGCCACATATAAAAATGAACCTGAATTATCGAATCAGCCCAGGTGCAATATCTAGTGGTATCAAAATGTTTCTCCCTATCAAAGCTTTGGCAATATGGGGTGTGTTACGAATAGTAAAATGAAAAGTACTGGGCATTCTTGCCAGTAGCAAATGTTGGAAACATGTAATTTACGCTTCTGATGTGTCGCAGTACCGAACTGCAAGCGAGTCAAACTACAGTGAAGCAACAGCGAGTCAACCGAAGAGGTTGACAAAATGTACCAGCAAGAGGTTGAGCGAAGTACCAGAATATATTATATATATATTTCTGTATAAGTGCATGTAGTTCTAGCTGTAATGGAGTTACTTAGTTGTCATGTTTGGTGGTGCACCACTCCTTGCATATTTCTTATCTATTTGTACTTGTCACTTCATAGTGCAACCCCTTTTTGCTCTGGCAACCTTCTCGTTATCCTCTCGTTCTAGCCTAAACCCTAGCCATGGCTTCTTAGCCTTAGCTAGTATTTTGACATGGTCTCAGATCTGTTTGTTCCTGCGCGCGTTTTCCCCTCATGGGCCCACCGTTAGCTTCTGCCCATCGCGCGCCCGTGGTGTGCGTCGGTTTTCTGCCCGTCGCGCGTCCGGGGCGCGTGTCGATTTTCTGCTCGTCGCGTGCCCCAGGCGTGCGGCGATTTCCTGCCCGTCGCGTGCCCCGAGACGCGCGACGGTTTTTGCCCTGCCTTGCGCAGCCCGTACGACTCGCGCCAGGACCGTGCGCGGCCCGTACAGCCCGCGCCAGGCCCGCGCGCTGCCTGTGCAGCCCGCGCCAGGCCCGCGCGCGGCCCGTACAGCCCGCGCCAGGCCCGCGTGCAGCCCGTACAGCCTGCGCCAGGCCCGCGCGCACCTGCCCTGCCGCGCGCGCACCTGCACTGCCCCTGCTGTCGCCCGCGCAGCTCCTACCCCATCCCCACCCGCCCCCCCTTCTCCTCCATCCCCCTGCTGCGCGTGCAGCCGTGGGGGGGAGGGTGTGGGGGTGGGGGGGGTGAGTAATATGCTGCTCCTCCTCCTCCTCTCTCTCCCACTGCTGCAGCTGCCGCTGCGGGGAGGGTGTGTGGGAGCCGAGGGAGTGGCGCTAGGGATGTCGAGGGGTGTGGAACTCATGGGGGTGTGGGACAATGGGGGGAGGTTGCAAGGAGGTAGCCGCCATGAAGCCAGCAGCTCCAGTAGTCCGGATGCCCTTGCTCCGGTAGCCCGTGAGCCCGTTGCTCCAGTTGCCCGCGGGTCAGTTGCTCCAGCCGCTCGAGTAGCCGCGGAGCCAGTTACTCCAGTAGTCCGGATGCCCTTGCTTTGGTAGCCTGTGTGCCAGTTGCTCCAGTCGCCCGTGTGCCAGCAGCTTCAGCTGCCGCCTCCTACCTCCTCTCCTCTCATAGTCCCCCCTCCTCCCTTGCCCTCTTCTTCTACTGCGCCCTGCAAGGTGTACCACTTCAAGGGGTGCTCTGCATATGGCTATTCCTGCATGCACTTAGGGGGTGTGTCAGAATATTTCTGTATAAGTGCATGTAGTTCTAGCTGTAGTGTAGTTACTTAGCTGTCCTGTTTGGTGGTGCACCACTCGTTGCATGTTTCTTATCTATTTGTACTTGTCACTTCATAGTGCAACCCCTTTTTGCTTTGGCAACCTTCTCGTTATCCTCTCGTTCTACCCTAAACCCTAGCCATGGCTTCTTATCCTTAGCTAGTATTTTGACACGAAGGTCAAAAGTCAGCGACCTTTGACTTGCCGAAAGGCAACGCGATAGAATGGACACACAACTGACTCGTTATTGAGCAGTTGCCCGAGTCGTCGCTGTATCGAACCGCAACAACAACAGCAACAGTTATTTGCACCCCTTCATATTCTCAAGGTGGTTCAACCAGTTCACTAAGATATCTTTTTTGCAATTACATCACTCCTACCCAGAGTCTCAGCCCAACATGGTATGAGAACAAACAGGGCAAGACTCAACTCTGTTTAAACTCCTACAACAATACAAGACATGGCAACGCAAAAAGAGATAAGCTCCTCTAACGGATCTCCCGGCACTACTCCTACTCCACCTCCAGCCTCTGGACTGCAGACAGAGGGAGGTATGGCGACAAGACCTGCTGCCGAATCTACTGAAACTTCTGCGAACCAAGCACCCAGCTTCAATCCAAGCATGATGGAGAAATTCTTCTCCTTCATGTCGTTTTAGGAACAACACCAGCAAGCAGCACCTGCGCAATCAAACAGATCGACAACAACAACGGCGTTACCCCCATGAGTCTTGACGGCTCATCCTATGCGCGCAGAAATAAGCAACAACCTACCTTTGCACCGTATGAGCCTCAACGTGGCTCCATCAGCTTCATGCCAAACCAACCTCCATCTGGACAAGAAAAGACATTGGATGCGCTTCAAATACAGTCGCAGTTTGCACACGTCCTGAAACTGCAAACGTCAACACCGTTCAATGGCAAAGAATTCTAAACCTGGTCGTTTGTGTTCGAGCTGATGATGGAAGGCGCTCAAATCCTTGGATTCTTCGACGGTTCCCTGCCATATCCAACGCACGGGACACAGTACGCCAAGCAGCAGTACACGTATCAGTTGCTAATGGCGTACACAAAAATCCTGCGAAACATAACACCAAACGAGCAACAGAATATCCGATCTTATCGTGGATGCGGCAACTCCGCCAACTCGCGTACAACCACCTGAAGAACCTGTATCAAGCAACCAACATCGTTAATCAGAGTCTTCTCATGGCACAACTGATAACAATGGAAATGAAACCCGACGAAATAGGGATGGCGTATATCAGTCGCTGTCGTGGTCTACGCGACAGACTACTTCGATGCGGTGGATCAATATCCTTCAAAGCCTTCGTCGCCTGGCTTCAAGTGGCAGAACGGGAATCAGGAGTGAAGCAAAAAACTTTCCAGTCAGATGGGGGAGGGGAATATCAATCACAAAGGTTCAAGCGACTCATCTCGCTTCCCTATGCCCATCAACAGCAAGGCATGGCAGAAAGGATAACAAACAGGACCCTCCAGAACACCATGCGCAAGCTGCTACTTGGCATGTGCAGAGAGTCACTCTACAATGGTAGTGAGCTAGACTACGGGGGTTGGCACGAACTACTAGGAGTGATTGTAGCTTTGCTTGGTTCCTTAGCACTTGCACATTCACGTGTAAGGTTGGCAAGAGTTTCCACTAGCAAAGTTGGAATTACAGAATGATTGAACAAGCAATGACAGAATGACTACATCAGGCACCTAGCAACCCTGCAGCTAGCCTGGTCGACCGCCAGCACAGCTCGGTCGACCGCCTGCCAGCATTGCGTAGAGGAGCCGCGCCAGCACTGCAGAAAGGCGACCTGCCAACACTGCAGGTCGACGACGTGCCAACGCTGCAGCAATGCGGCTGTCCAGCGTTGCCCCGTAGAAGACAGCAGTGCGCACGCTCGCAGGTGCACGCAGACGATTGGCCCGACTTGCATTGCTGTGCATCCATCGGCTGTTTTCTCCGCCTGACAAGCCACATCGACTTCGGGATACCAGCCCGAAGTCGCCTTCGTCATTGCAACCTTGACGACGTTCGCGTGCCTCCGCAGAACTCGTCGAGCAGGTTACCAGGTCGACCGGGACACCACCGGGTGCTCTCTGGTCGACCACCAGTGCCTCTGGTCGACCACCAGGTGCCTCTGGTCGACCACAGCTTCCGTTGAGCTACCAGCTGATGTCGCCGAGCTCCCCTCGTCGACCGCTGCTCACTTGTCAGGTCGACGGCTGCTCCGTCGACCTCCCCGGTCGGACTGTAGGTCGACCGACAGCTCCGTCGATCTCCCAGTCGAACTGTCCCTCCTGGTTGATGGCCCACCCGTCGCCCAGACCAGTCAGTTGCAGCTGTCGAGCTCCCTAGTCGACAGCAACACCACAGCGGTCCCCTGCGGAAGCCTGTCGAGCAGCTCTCCCACTGTGAACGGTCGGCTGCAACTCTCGTACATCCGACCAATTCGTCAGTGTTGCCCAAGCGAGGGCGGGGCCAACACTCCACTCCCGTTAAAAGCATGCGGCTACCCAACCACCAGTGGCCCGAAGCAATGGACCATGCTGTGATGCTGCACAACTTGCTCTCGTCATCATCGCTCCCGAACAACGCATCACCGCATCTGTTGTGGATAGGAAAATTGGTAAGCACAAAAATGTTACGAGTGTTCGGCTGCATGGTACAGTACTGGCCCCCAACTGCACGAGCCGGCCGATTCTCCCAACGCGCACAGTGGGGGCTACACCTGGGCATCGAAAAACACTACAACGCGTGGAAGATTTTCGACGTCCACTCGAAGGAAACAGTAGCAGCACGTGATGTGATTTTCTACGAACGACTCACCCTCCAAACGTACCTGGAAGCAGAACGAGACCTCACGGGCAGATTTCGTGGCGACCGAGCCTTTGCTTCGGCAGTAGATGAAGCTGACTAGGATGAGCAAAACGTGGATGGAGCAGAAGAAGCCGGACCACTTCCTTATTGTTCGCTCGACATCCCAATGGATGGCAATAACCCTCGCGAAAGCATCAACGCCAAAGTCTACTACGACTTCACCGACAACGGTTACGTTACACACCAGCCAGTCAACACCGACATTTACGCATAGGACCCAATTTCTTACCTGATCCAGAAGCGGGAGACAAAGCAGTTTATCCCGAGGACCCAAATCTCCCCCGACTCTCACAGAGTGGACTGCAGATACTTGGACTCGTCACCGCTGTTCACGGAGCATTGCTGCCAAAGGAGCCTACTATAGTTCAGCAGGCTTTGGGGGGGGGGGGTTGGAGCACAAGGAAAAATGGCGCGAAGCCATGGACAGAGAGTTAAAGGCGCTGGAAGAACGCAACACCTGGAAGATAGTACCCATCGGAGTGGCACGCAACAAACAATACCATACTCACCGGAAAGTGGGTCTTCCGCGTGAAGACGAAAGCAGACGGAACGATTGACAAGTTCAAAGCACGATGGGTCGTGCGCGGCTTCGACCAAGAACACGGACGAGACTTCACCGAGACCTTTGCGCCGGTCAGCCGACACACCTCCCTGCGGATCCTTCTCGCGATTACCGCCATGAAGCGGAAGAAACTTCGCCAAATTGACGTGGCTAACACATTTCTATACGCTCCTGCCGATGCCGAAATCTTCGTCGAACAACCTCACGGATCCGACACAGACCCTAATCAAGTCTGTCAACTACTGAAGTGTTAGAATCTAGCAGCAGGAATGGATGAACTAGCAGGAAGATGAGTACAAGTAGGAAACCCTAATTTGGGTTGTACCCCATATGGGCTACCCCACTACAGCCTACACAATAAGCAGCATATATGTTTGACACACCCCCATAGGCAAAGTGGGGGAGAACAAGGGTCACACGACCAGTCAAGAGAAGCAAAGCAAGCTCAGGGTGGATCACAACGTCACCACACTCTCTGAGCACAAGCAAAGGGCCACAAGGCCAGTTCACATGCAGAGGTATATATATATGCAACAACAATAGAGCAGTGATCACTACCTAGCAAGGGCAAGCATGCAGAATATATATATATATATATATATATATATATATATATATATATATCACAGTACAACCAAAGACTACAGCAAGTGTGGAAACGTAGGCACAAGGCCTAACAGGGTACAAAAGCGCTGATGATCACCAGACGGAAGTGCCTTGGTGAATATATCAGCAGTGTTGGCCCGAGTGGCCACGTGACGAAGACGAAGCTGACCTCGCTGCTGCAACTCTCGAGCCAGGAAGTAACGCAGAGCGATGTGCTTCGTTCTTTGCTCCAGTCTGTGCTCCTCACACAAGGCAATGGCCGCCTTGTTGTCAACGTACAGAACTGGAGGAGAACGAGGCCGCTCACCCAAGTCAGTCAGCAGGTAGGTGAGCCAGCGTAGCTCCTGTGCAGCCATGGCGGTGGCGTAGATCTCAGCCTCACAACTGGAGCTGAGAACAGAAGACGAGCGTGTAGACCGCCAAGAAACAGAGCCAGAGCCAAGGCTGAAGGTGTAACCCTGTGACGACCGCTGTGTAGTCTGGTCGTCAACCCAAGACGCGTCTGAGTGCCCAGTGAGCACCACCTCACTCCGTCCTCCAAGCACTAGCCCCATGCCTGATGTACTGCACAAGTAGCGCAGTACCCTCTTAGCAGCAGCCATGTGCTCAGGTCGGTGCCGACCAGGAGCCACGTAGCGAGCCAGGAGGCCAAGAGGGTACGCGAGGTCAGGACGAGTGCAAGTCATCAGGTACATGAGGCAGCCAACTAGCTCTGGGTAAGGACCACTCGGCTCTACGGACTCATCCGAAGGTGGAGCTGAGAGCGAGTGACCTGTAGCCAGAGGAGTGTGCTGTGGGGAGGACCAGGAGAAGCCGAAGCGCTGAAGGACCTGCTGCACCATGTGTGACTGAGTCAGGGTGATGGTGCGGCGTGCTCTGTCCCAGGTGATCTGCAAGCCAAGGTAGCTGCGCAGCTCACCCAGGTCTGTGCACGTGTGTCTCTTCTGCAGCTCCGACTTCACCTGAGCGAGAGCCTCAGTGTCAGCAGTGGCAAAGACCAGGTCGTCGACGTACACGAGGATGTAGAACGGCGGCAGGGAAGTGTCGGTGCGCAGAAACAGCGACGGGTCAGCAGTGGAAGGAGCGAACCCAAGAGCCGCAAGTGTAGTCCTCAGTGTGTCGTGCCACTCACGAGGTGCCTGGCGGAGACCGTAGACTGGCCGCCGGAGGCTCCACTGGGTACCAGGAGGGAAAGACCCAGTGAAGCCAGGTGGGCGGCGCAGCCAGATCTCCTCGTGCAGGCTGCCCTGTAAGAAGGCTGTGCTGAAGTCAAGAGAGTGAAGCTCGTAGTCACGCTGAGCAGCAACGTGCAGCAGCACCCGAAGAGTGGTCATCTTCGGGGTGGGGGAGAAGGTCTGGAAGAAGTCAACTCCCTCTCGCTGACTGAAGCCTCTAGCAACGTAACGAGCCTTGAAGACAGGCGGAGAACCCGGCAGCCGCTTCACCCTGAAAATCCACATGCCATCGACGATGTTCGCCCCAGGAGGGGGAACCTCATCGACGTAAGTGCCTGTGGACTTCCAGGATGCCATCTCAGCGTCCATGGCTGTCTGCCACTGAGAGGAGTACTCACCCGCGATCGCCTCAGCGTAAGAGCGCGGGGTCGGGATGTCTGGTGCATCCGGGTCTCCCTCAGGGGCAAGCAGCATGGCCACGAGATGAGGCGCAGCAGCCGCAAGACACTCAAGGTCCTCGTGCCTGTCCTCAAGGACGTCCGTGCTAAGAGCACACTCACCCCCGACGGACGGAGGACAGACAGACTCAGACTCAGCAACAAGACTGGCAGCGAAGTCTAGACGACAGGCAACAGCAAAGTCAACAAGCTCAGCGACTAAGGCAGACACAGCAGCAGACTCAAACGACGGGTCAGTGACAACTGTGGCTAGCAGATGCGTGACAGTAGGGTGCTCAGCACGAAACCGGTCAGACTCAGGATCCGCGACGTCAGGCAAAGAGGACGCAGGGGGAGACGGAAGAGGAGTACGCTCCGGAGGGGAAGACCGACGCAGGGCTACAAGGGGTGTGCCGGGGACAGCCGGCTGACGCTGACGAGGAACACGACGAATAGTACGACAAGGACGAACAGGCGAGACAGGACGCGACGCAGGCTCACGACGCTCAGCAAGACTACCTGTCTGCTCAGTGTAAGGAGAGGGAGCAGGCAGCGGTGAGCCGGGCTGTAACGGAAGACCAGTAGACGACGGGAGAGTAACAACCTGACGAAGAGCAGAGTCAGGCGACGGCAGAGACGACGGAGACGGCGGAGCGAAGAACAGTCGTGTCGGCGCAGCTGCACCAGCACCAGCAGCTCCAGCACCTCCAGTAGCTCCAGCGTCTCCAGCCGCTCCAGCACCTCCAGCAGCTCCAGAAGCTCCAGCCGCAGAACCGGTACCTCCAGCGCCAGCACCTCCAGACTCAGCGTCACCAGTAGCAGCACCCCCAGAACCGGCACCCCCAGTCCCAGGGTCTCCAGCCGCAGTGTCCCCAGCAGCAGCACCCGCAGGCTCAGCACCTCCAGCCCCAGTAGCACCAGTACCCCCAGTACGAGTACCTCCGAGACCAGCACCACTCCCAGCTCCAGTGACGTCAGCAGAAGTACCTCCAGCAGCAGAGCCTCCATCTCCAGAAGCGCGACGCAGACGGCGATTGTACCAGTCGTGCAGCTGCTGTGAGGTGACAGGCACACGTGGACGAAGGCGGCCACTCCAAGGAGACCGCGCAACAGTAGACTCCGAACCCTCAGCGTCAGCACCTCGAACAGCTCCAGAACCTCCAGTGCCAGCACCCTCAGTCGCTCCAGAACCTCCAGCTCCAGTGCCACCAGCACCAGGACCTCCAGCAGCACCAGAACCTCCAGCGCCCGCACCCTCAGCAGCAGCAGAGCCTCCAGGAAAAACAGCTCCAGGAGCAGAGTCACCAGCTCCAGCAGCGCGGCCCTGACGGTCAAGGTACCACTCAACCCGCTGCAGGGAGGAGAGGGGGAGTCGACGACGAGAGGGCAGCGGCGAGGCACCAGCGGAGCGACTACGGAGACGGCCACTCCAGGGAGACTGCTCACCAGACGCCTCAGTACCCCCAGGCGCAGCACCCCCAGACTCAGTACTGCCAAGCTCAGCACCCCCAGACCCCTCACACCCAGGCTCAGCACCTCCAGGCTCCACACCCTCAAGCTCCGCACCCCCAGGCTCAGCACCCCCAGGCTCAGCACCCCCAGGCTCCGCACCCCCAGGCTCCGCAACCCCAGGCTCAGCACCCCCAGAAGTAGCACCCCGAGCAGGACCACCCTCAGCAGGACCTGAGTCACCAGTGACCTCAACCGGCGCAGACAAGGGAGGAGGGTCTACCTGAGACACACCTGAAGGAGCAGGACCTGGAGCGGGGAGGGGGTCTACCTGGGGAGCACCTGGAGCGAGGAAGAGCGGCGGGGGGGGGAGCGGGGCAGCGCGGTAGGGGAAGAGACGGTAAAAGGGAACCGACTCGTCGAACGTGACGTCCTGAGACGCAAAGACACGGCGCGAGGTGGGGTGGTAAAACTGCCAACTAGGCGCGTCAGGGACAAAGCCAAGGAAGACACAGGGAACAGCGCGGGCGGAGAGCTTGTCCGCAGTGGTATCGCGGACAAAGGGAGGAGCACCCCAGACCCGGAAACGCGACGCATCGCCAACCTTCCCCGTCCACAGCAGTATGGGCGAGGTCTCCGGCAAGGAGACACGGGGCCAAAGGTTGAGCTGATGCGCGGCGTACCGGACCGCAAACGGCCACAGAAAATGGGGGGCAGCTGCATGGATCATGGAGGTACGAGCGACCTCCATGACTAAGCCAATGCGGCGCTCAGCAACCCCATTCTGCTGCGGAGAGGCCGGAAGCGTGAACGACTGGCGGATGCCGTGCTCCGCACAGTAGGCTGCCAAGAGGTCTGAGGTGAGTTCACCTCTGTCGGAGTGCAGACGCAGGACAGGAAAGTCCCGCTGGAACCGGTCGCGGAGCTGGAGACGAGCAGCGCGGATCCAAGGGATCAAAACAGCAGGGACGTCCCCCTTGCTCTGCAAGGGGAAGACCGTGGTGTAGCGCGTGTAGTCGTCGACAACCAGCAGGAAGTACCGCTCGTGGCCCAGTCCACGGACGCGGGCTGGGCCCCACACGTCCAGGTGGAGAGTCTGCAAGGGAGCCTCTGTGGGAGGGAACGAGGAGGAGTGAGGAGCGGCGCGCTGCCGCCCCTCGACGCAAGGAATGCAGGGCGGCGCAGGCGAGGGAGGGAGAGCAGGCAGAGACCTGGGAAGACCAGAAACCAGGGAACGAGAGTGCATGCCACAAAGGCGAGGCAGGGAGGGGTGACCAAGGCGGTGGTGCCACAGGAGAGTGTCGTGCGACAAAGCGCGACACTCGCAGGGGGCTGCCAGCTGACCAGACGTAGACGCAGACGCAGCTACCTGAGGGGACTCAGTGGTCAGTGTGTACAGACTCGAGCCAGGTGCACGGGTGAACGTGGCCAAGTGTCGGCCCGTCCGAGCACACGTACAGTGAGTCACTCGCTGACTCGCAGGAGTGAACTGGTCAACCCCCCCATCCTGGAGGTCAGCTCCACTCACCAAGTTCGTAGAGAACGAGGGGAGGTAAAGACCTGACAGGAAGCCAGACGGGACGGCCGGACACGGCAGAACCGTGGAGTAGTGGGCAAGGACTGGACCCCCAGAGGGGTCCGCCAGGGAGACCGGAACTGGCCGACTGAGCGGCGTGAGTGTGGTGCAGTCGCGAAAGAAAGAGCGGGAAGCTCCTGAGTCAAGGGTGAAGGTGTGCAAGACCGCAGCAGGCGCAGTACCAGAGAGAGCAAACTCACCAGCACCTAGAGCAGGAGATGCACTAGCACCTAGAGCAGCAGCCGCACCAGCACCTAGAGCAGGAGACGCAGGAGCACCTAGAGCAGCAGCCTCACCAGTACCGAGAGCAGCAGGCTCTATACCAGGGTCAGGCGGTACGCACAGGTAACAGGCACGGTCAACACTAGTAGACAATGCATACATGGCAGTGAGAATAGCATCATAGTCAAGAGCAAAGATATCTACCCTCTGTCCAAGCAGCTCCAGCCAGGCGGGGAGCTCAGCCTCGTCGCCAAACTCGGTACGCCAGGCGTCGCTCAGACGGGCGAAGCAGCGAGACTGTGTGTGACCAAGCGTCCCGCAAGGCTGACCAGTCCGATCACCTGTGCGAATGACGTACGGGCAACGAACTGTACACGTAGACCTTGTCAGAATATTATGCTCTAGCCTGTAGTGGGGTGCTCTGTAGCGAGTACAACCCTTCTAGGGTTTGCTATTTGTATCCCCATTCTTGCTAGTGCAACCCCCCTCTTTCGCCTAAACTCTCTTGCCTAGCTAGGACTCTCCTAGCTATGGCTCCTAAGACTACCGCTTATCTCAACATGGTATCAGAGCTTAACGTTCCTGGCCTGTGGGCCCACTTCACTGCTTCCGCTGCTACTGCTACTCCCTGTCCGCCGCGCGCCCCGTGGTGCGCGGCGTCGAAACTAGGGTTTTCAGCCCGCCGTGCGCCCCGAGGCGCGCGGCGGTTTTCTGCCCGCCGTGCGCCCCGAGGCGCGCGGCGGTTCTCTGCCCGCCGTGTGCCCCGAGGCGCGCGACGGGTTCCTGCCCCGTCACTCGGCACGTCGCCCCCGGGAGGCGCTGCGACGGGCGACGGGGACCCGCGCGTCGCCCCCCGTCGCCCGTCGTGGCCTGCGCGCGGCCCGTACACCCGGCGCGCGGCCCGTACGGGCTGCGCCAGGCCCGCGCGCGGCCCGTACGGGCTGCGCCAGGCCCGCGCGCGGCCCGTACGGGCTGCGCCAGGCACGCGCGCGGCCCGTACGGGCTGCGCCAGTCCCGCGCGCGGCTCGGACCGCCTGGCGCGCGTTCGGGAGGCTGTGCCAGGCCCGTGGGCGGCCCGTTCTTCGCTGCCCCTGTCCTCCCCGCTGTCCCCCGTGCTTCTGAAGGCGCCCCACCCCTCCTTCTGCCCGTTCTCCTGGATTAGGGTTTGGGGTTGGGGGGTATGGGGGTGCAGCTTCTGTGTGCCGTTCCCTGCTCCTCCTCCTCCTCCGTCTCCCTGTGCTGCAGCTGCCGCTGAGGGGGGTGGACCTGTTGGAGCCGTCGGAGTGGTACTAAGGGGGGGTGAAGGGGGAGTGGAGCTAGCGGTGTAGCAGCGGGTGTGTGTCGAGGGATGTGGGACTGTTGGGGGAGGTTGAGGGGAGGTTGCCGTCGTGTCGTACGCAGCGCCTGTACTCCGGGGCACTCACTCCCGGTAGCTCAGAGAGCCGGTTGCGCCGTCGCCTGTGGGTCCGTTGCTCCTGCTGCTCGTCTTAGCCGCGGAGCCTGTTACTCCTGTACTCCGGGGCACTCACTCCCGGTAGCCACTGTGTCGCACCAGAGCCGTCTGTTGCCCGTGTGACTGCAGCTTCAGTCGTCGCCTCCCATCTACTCTCCTCTCGCCAGCCCTCCTCCTCCTCACTTCCCCGTTGTGACTACCACTAGCTTTGCTCATAATTGTGAACTTTAAACTATTGCTTCTTAAACTTGTGCTCAGAATGTGTGGTGACATTGTGATCCACCCTGAGCTTGTACTGCTTTGCTTGCTCTGCTGATTACACCCCACTTTGGCTATGGGGGTGTGTCAGAATATTATGCTCTAGCCTGTAGTGGGGTGCTCTGTAGCGAGTACAACCCTTCTAGGGTTTGCTATTTGTATCCCCATTCTTGCTAGTGCAACCCCCCTCTTTCGCCTAAACTCTCTTGCCTAGCTAGGACTCTCCTAGCTATGGCTCCTAAGACTACCGCTTATCTCAACGCGTAGACCTGCTACTCTGAACGTACCACTCCTGGAGCTGCCGGGACGTAAGTGTCTCGCGTGGGCGCCGCTGCAGCTGCAGCTGGCCACTGCCAGACGCCCCCAACTGACCAGCTCCAGGGCGACAGCTACGACGGCTACCGCGACAGCCCCAACTAGTATACCACTCACTAAGCTGCTGGGGCGTGAGAGACTCGCGTGAACGTCGCTGGAGCTGCATCTGGCCACGTGCCAGTAGCAGTAGTAGCAGCAGTAGCGCGGGCAGGGCAGGCGCGGCAGGCAGGCAGGCAAGCAGGCAGGCAGGCAGGCCGACAGGCAGGCAGGCAGACAGGCCGGCAGGCAGGCAGGCAGACAGGCCGGCAGGCAGGCAGGCAGACAGGCCGGCAGGCAGACAGGCAGGCAGGCAAGCAGGCAGGCAGGCAGGCCGGCAGGCAAGCAGGCAGGCAGGCAGGCAGACAGGCAGGCCGGCAGGCAGGCAGGCAGGCAGGCAGACAGGCAGGCCTGCAGGCAGGCAGGCAGGCAGGCGCTCACCAAAGGCTGGAAGAGCAGGCGCTCGCCGGGCGAGCAGGGTCGGCGCTCGACGGGCGGCGGCCGAGTAGGCGCACGACAGCGGCGACGTCGGGGCCGCAACACCGGCTGCAGAGTAGGGCCGCGGCAGCTGGCAGGGCGGGACCGCTTCAGCGGCAGTCGCAGGGTGGGGCCGCGTCAGCGGCAGGTCGGGGTCGCGGCAGCTGTAGGGCGGGGCCGCATCAGCGGCAGGTCGGGGCCGTGGCAGCTGCAGGGCGGGGCCGCATCAGTGGCAGGTTGGGGCCGAGGCAGAGGGCCGCGTGCGGCTCGGCGCGGTTGCGCTGACTGCGTGCTGGGCTGCTGCAGGCCGCGCGCGGCCGCGCTAGGCAGTAGCGGGCCGCGCGCGGCTCGGCGCGGGCTGCTGCGGGCCGCGCGCGGGCCTCGCGAGGCCGTAGCAGGCCGCGCGCGGCTCGACGCGGGCTGCGTGGGCTCGGCGCGGGCTGCGCGCGGCAGCAGCGGGCTGCGCGCGGCTCGGTGCGGGCTGCGCGCGGCTGCAGCGGGCTGTGCGCGGCTCGGTGCGGGCTGCGCGCGGCTGCAGCGGGCTGCGCGCGGCTCGGCGCGGGCTGCGTGGGCTCGGTGCGGGCAGCGCGCGGCAGCAGCGGGCTGCGCGGGCTCGGTGGTGGGCAACGCTTGGCAGCAGGGGGCCTAACGGGTCTGCAGGGGCTGTTCGCGGGCCTCCAGGGCGTGTAGGGGCGGTGCGCGGGCCTAGGGCAGCAGGAGGCAGCGCTAGGGCTGCAGGACGGCGCGCGCAGCGCAGCACGTCACAAGGCAAGGCAAGGCAGGCAGGTACGTGGGGTAGCGCGGTAACCGCAGCGGTAGGTGGGCCCGAAAAAAAAAAAAAAAAAAAAAAAACGGTCCTACGGACCTTAGTGCTCTGAAACCATGTTAGAATCTAGCAGCAGGAATGGATGAACTAGCAGGAAGATGGGTACAAGTAGGAAACCCTAATTTGGGTTGTACCCCATATGGGCTACCCCACTACAGCCTACACAATAAGCAGCATATATGTTTAACATGAAGTCCCTGTGTGGCATCAAGCAAGCTCCGAGGTTGTGGCAGCAATACGTAAATGCCCGAATAACCCGCATCGGCTTCCGTCAACTGCCACATGACCAAGGAATGTACCGACTCACAAAAGCCGCATACTACATCATAGTCATCGTCTTTGTGGATGATTTACTTTACATAGGCTCCACCGACGGCATCACCACCTGGTTCGAAGGGGAGCTGCAGCGGGACCTCACGCTCACCGTTTCCTGTACCGTAACGCAATACCTAGGACTCAACATATAAGACGGGAAAACGCGATCTACCTCAGCGCTGCAAAATACGCCGACACCATCTCGAAGCGCTTCGGACTAACCCCAGCCGCCATCTCTCGCGCCATATCGCTACACCATAGGAAATCACAAAGATGTTTCCGCTCCGCTCAAACTCGCCGACATACATGACTACCAGCGAAAGTTGGGATGCCTACTCTTCGCACCCGTTACCTGCCGACTGGACCTATCATACTCAGCGAGTCAACTCGCCACCTACCTCAAGAAGCCTGAAGCAGAGCATATGGCGAAACTGATTGTGCACTACACTAGCTCGTCAGCACAACAACAGTCGGCCTAACCTACCACAAAACCAGGACCACGGCACCTAAACTTATCGGCTACGTGGATGCTGACCACGCTGGCGACTCCGACAATACGCGATCGCGCACCGGCTACTATCTAACCGACGACTCGAGCCTATCGGTCCTATCTCGTGGCAGTCGAGCAAGCAAGATCTAATTGCTCTCTCCTCAGCCGAAGCAGAATACATCGCACTCTGCTCAGCCACCAAGGAAGGATTGTACCTTCGCGAACTACTGGAAGAAGCAAAGCTGGCCCAGTTACACAGCTTCTTCCTTTTCTCTGCGATAACCAATCGGCAATTCGCATAACAATCAAGAACGGGTTCGTGAACCGATTGAAGCACATCGCCCTGCGATATTTCTTCGTGAAGGACGAGATCGAGAGGGGCC
>CANIUD010000512.1:0-129320 GCA_947470075.1 Closterium sp. Yama58-4 | reverse complement strand
CTCTCCTCTTCTCTGTCTATTTCCTCTCTTCCCTGTTGAACGTTTTCGTCTTCCTCATCATCAGATCGACCTTCTTGGACCTCAGGTTTTACCTTCCTCGTCATCTGATCTGCCTTCCAATCCTCTGATCCACCTCCCCTATCATCAGGTCTACACTCCCCGTCCTCCGACCTCCCTTCCTCATCCTCAGATCTACCTTCCTCAGAACAGACCACCTCCCCCTCATCTTCCTTCACAGATACCGCCTCCCCCTCATCATCACTGCCTGACTCCGCCCTACCCTCTTCCCGTTGCGCAGATACGACCTCCCCCACGGCAGCCTGTCTAATCGCAACCCCCTCGTCCCTTTCCTCATCACTGTCTGTCGCCCTGCCCTCTTCTCCCTCTTCCTGAATCTCAACCTCCCCTTCCTCCTCTCGTTTCCCACACTCCGTTCCTCCCCTCCCTCAGACCCATCCCTATCATCCATTCCTCCTTCACTCTCCTCACTCTTAGAATCTTCCCTCTCTTCATCCTCCACCCTATAATCTCTCTCCTCCCCATAATCCCTCTCCTCTCTCATCCATCTCCTCCTCCCTCTCCATCCCTCCAAGCCGTGTCTCTCCATCTCTTCGCCAACATCCATCTCATCACCCTCACTCCTCCCTCCTACGCGCCTCCTCCTCACCCTCCCCTCACCCTCCCCCCCACTCTCCCCCTCACTCTCTCCCCTCACTCTCCCCTCACCCCCCGCCCCATTCTCAAACAGCCCTTCTCCACTCTCCCTCGATATGTCACTCCGCGCATCCGCTGCCAACTTGCCCTCTCTTCCTCCTCTTCGTTATTCTCATACGCATCCCTATCCTCCCCATACTCTTTATAACGCTCCTCCTTATAATCCCCTTCCTAAGCCCCCTCCTCCCCCCCCCTCCTCCTCCCCCCCTCCTCCTCCTCATCCTCTACCATCTGGTTCTGATGGTACCTGTGTCGCCTCTCCCTCCTTACCTCCCCTCACTATCTTCCTCCTCACTCTCCTCCCTCTCACTCCCCTCCCTCTCACTCCCCTCTTCCTTGTCCTCTTCCCCTCCCTCTCCTCCCTCTCACCCTCTTCTCCCTCACTCGCTTCCCTCTCACTCTCCTCTCCTTCACTTCCCCCATCATAAGACCACCGCCCACTGCCTCTGCTCCCCTCCCCTCCCCTTCCTCCTCACTATCCCGCTCACTACCGGAATCCTCCCCACCAGCCTCCCCCTCCTCACGCCCTCCTCCAACTCTCTCTCCTGAAGCTCCCTTTCTTCCCTCTCCTCCTCCTCCTCCTCCTCCTCCTCCTGCTCCTCCTCCTGCTCCTCCTCCTGCTCCTCCCCTCTCCTGCTTCCCAAGCCCATTCTCATCAGAAGCAGACTCAATAAGAGCAACGACGCATCGCCTTGCATCAGATACACTCCTCTCCACCCTCCCCTACAGACGCTCCCACTGCCAAGACCCGCCCATCAAAGCCAGCAGAAGGGGCGGCTACAGCAACAGCAACGTCGTCATCACTATCACTCCCATCACTCTCGCTCATACCCCCAGCCCCAGCACCACCACTGTCCCTTTGCTCCCAAGGCCTGTCCCCATCCTCATCTCCCTTCTCCTCTCCCCTCTGCTCATCCTCACTCAACTCTTCCTCTTGCTCATACTGTTCCTGCTCCTGCTTCTCCTGCTCCCCTTGCTCTTCCCCAAACCCTTCTCCTGCCTCCAAACCTGCTTCCGAACCTGTTTCCGAACCTGCTTCGGAACCTCTTCCCGAGCCTCGTTCTGAGCCTTGGTATTCGTCCTTATCCGAATGCCCTTCTTCTGGTGGTGGTGGCACTGCTGCTGCCACTGCAACCACCACACCATCATCATCATCATCATCACTCCCGCTCTCTCTCTCTTCTCCCACATCCTCCCCATCCTTATCGTTTCCCTCGTCTGCATGTCCTATTCCCTTCATCCCCCCACCCATGCTTCCCTCCAATTCCATTCCCTCCTCCATCTCACCCTCACTCCCCCTCTCACTTCCTTCCTCACTCCCCCTCGCACTCCCTTCCTCCCTACCATCCTCACTCCCCTCCTCACTCCCAGCATGCATCTTAGCCCATTGTCTCTCCCTCTCCTCCTCCTCACTCTCTCCCTCGCGTTCCCCGTCACTCTCTCCTCTCTCCATCTCCTCATCCTCATCTCTCACACTCCCCTCCTCCTCTTCCTCATCCCTCAAACTTTCCCACTGCCTCTCCCTCTCCTCCTCTTCTTCTCCCCTAGACCCCTCACTCCCCCTCTCACTTCCCTCCTCACTCCTCCTCTCACTCCCCTCTTCACTCCCCCTCTCATCCTCGTACCTACCCTCCCTCTCCCCCTCCAACCCATCCCACCCTTCCCTCCTCCCACTCCCTGAAAACTCCCCCCTCCAACTCCCCTGAGGTGACAACTCAGGTGTCAAAACCCCCTCCCTCCCCCCCTCGTCTTTCCAGCTCCCCTGAGGCGATAGCTCAGGAGTCAAATCCCCCTCTCTCTGATGCAACTCAATAACAGACCCTTCCCCTTCCGAACCCTCCCCCTCTCACTCCCTGACATGTCCCCCCTCCAACTGCCCTGAGGGGTTAGCACAGGTGTCAAAACCGCCTCCCCCTCTTCCTCCCTCTCCCTCTCCCTCTCCCTCTCTGCCTCTTCTCCCCAGTCCCCACTTCCCTGAGGAGTGATCTCCCCTTCACCCCTCCAAACCGGGGTAAGTTCACCTTCGCCCCCCCAGCTGCCCAGGGGAGTTAACGTATCATCCCCCCTGAAACTGCCCAGGGGGGTTACGTCATCACCCCTCCAGCTTCCCTGGGGTGTAAGCTCTGGAGTCAAAAAACACCCTCCGAACCACGGCCACCACCACGCCTGCGACCCTCTGAACCTTCCGCCGAACCTCTGTCCGAGCCTGACCACTCCTCATGATCCCGAGCCCCACTATGATCATCGCTATGAATGCTATGCTCACCATCTCCCTCCTCATCCTCCTCATCCTCCTGATCATTAGGCCTACCCACATCCACCACCAAACCTGACCCTCTTCTCCCCATTAGTCCTGAACCCAATCGGCCCCCCAGGCCCCCCATCAGCCCCATCCTCTTGCTCTCCTCGCTCAGCATTCTCTCCTCGCCTTCCTCCCCATCCTCCCTCTCAACCGCACTCAACCCCCTCCGCTGCTCCCCATCCCCTTCCTCCTCAAAACCTTCTGCATCAGCAGCTTCCCCTGCAACCTCAACGTCCCTTTCAACTTCTGACCCCTTCCATTTTCCGAATCCCTTTCACTCCCTGAGCCCCTTTCCTCATCTGAGCCCCTTTCCTCATCTGAGCCCCTCTCCTCATCTGACTCTCTCTTTGCAGCCCATTCCCTCCACTCCTGATCAGCCCTCTCCTCTATCTCTCCCTCCTCCCCACTCAGCTCACCTCCTTCCTCTCCACTCCCCCTCTCACTCCCCTCCTCCTCGCCCCTCTCACTCCTTTCCTCACTCCCATCCTCACTACCACTGTACCTCTCCTCCCCCTCCCACCTTTCCTCTCCCTTCTCCACCTCCCATCCCGGCTATCAGGTCTCCCA
Organism: Closterium sp. Yama58-4; assembly: GCA_947470075.1. NCBI lineage: Eukaryota > Viridiplantae > Streptophyta > Zygnematophyceae > Desmidiales > Closteriaceae > Closterium > Closterium sp. Yama58-4. The sequence goes on along the minus strand of CANIUD010000512.1, from coordinate 125,737 downwards.
TCTCTGCTTATCGGTCTCCCTCCTCATCATAATCCTCATCCCTCCCAAAAACTGCTATCAGGTCTCCCATCCCTACTTATCGGTCTTCCCTCCTCGTCATAATCCTCAGCCCTCCCGTAACTGCTATCAGGCCTCCCATCTCTACTTATCGGTCTTCCCTCCTCATCATAATCCTCATCCCTCCCATCCCGGCTATCAGGTCTCCCATCTCTACTTATCGACCTCCTACCATCTCGGCTTATCGGCCTACCCTCCTCATCATACTCTTCATTATAATCCGAACCAGACCACTGTCCCGAGCCTCGTTCAGAGCCTCGTTCCGAACCAGTCCAGTCGCCCGAGCCTCGTCTCTGATGATCCGGGCCTCCTGCCGAGCCTTCTGACCTGCGATCAGACTCTTGTTCGGATTCACTGTGCATCTCACTCCCTCCCTCACTTCCTCGCTCACTCCCCTCCTCACTCCCTCTCTCACTCCCATCCTCCCTCTCATCCTCTCCCCCAACTTTCTCCTGATCAATACCAGTAACTTCCAATCCCCCTCTTCTCCCTCCCCACCCTCTCCTGCCTCTTCGCCCGTTTCACCCTCCACCGGACCTAAACCTTCCGAACCAGAACTAGACCCGGCTTCCGAACCAGAGTCCCCTCCCTCCTCTCCAGCACCCTCCTCCCCCTCCCTTTCCTCCTTCACACTCTCCTCGTCTCTCCCAGCCTCCCCCATTGTCATGTCAACGCTTCCGAAGCTCTGCAGAGGTGCTGCTTCCACTGACTCAGCTGCCGAGCCTGCTGCCGAGCCTGTAACCAGACCGGCATCCCCAACCTGGCCATGCTTCCGAAGCTGCCACTGGTCCGCTGCCGAACCATCCTGCAGCTTGGTACGGCGAGACGGGGACGCACCCACCTCCTCATCCAAATCACCTGCCCCAAACTGCCCGGGTGATCCGGGCAGCCGCCCAAATCTTTCACCCAGCTTCCTCTTGCCGCCCACTCCAGACCCCTCACTCTCCCCTCCACTCACACTCCTCTCTTCCCCATGCTCCTCCTCTTCCTCCATCCTCTCCCTTCCCTCCTCCTCATCACTATCACTTGAATCATCAACCACAGCTGCAGCTGCCATTACATCCCTGCCTCCTATCTCTTCTCCCCTCTCTCCTCCTCCCACTTCCCTCCCCTCAATTCCCTCATCCTTTTCCTTCTCCTCAAACCCCGCGGCTCCCACAGCAGCAACAGCAGCAGCAGCAACAGCACCCATGCCAGTCACCACTCCCGCTCCAGCCACACCCATACCCCCTCCCTTCACCGCCCCTCCTCCTCCTCCTCCCCCATCCTCCTCTGCCTCTATATCCGCCTCCTGCCTGCTGCTAACCCTTTTGAAGCTTCTCCGCCCAAAGCTTCCCCACGGGCTCCTCTTTGCCCCTCCGGGGGGTGTTGGCACAAGGGGAACCAACACCTCCTCTCCTACCCCCACACTCACTCGCTTCGGCCCCTCCTCTCCCACTCCCACACTCTCTCCCCCTCCCACTGCCCCTGCACCTGCCCCTGCACCTGCACCTGCTCCTGCTGCTCCTGCCCCGTCCTCACCCGTCCACATCTCCACTCCCCTTTCAGCCCCCTCCTCCACCACCGTTCCTAACCCTGCTCCACCGCTCCCCCCTCCGGATTCGCTCCTCCTGTCCCTCGTTGGCGGAAACGGCCTAGGTGACATCGATACTCCCGCCACTGCCCCTACAACCCCCACTGCTGCTGCTGCGCCTGCAAGTGCAGCAGGAGAGGCGGCAGGAGACGGAGCAGCAGACCCAGGGGAGGCAGACCCAGTGGAGGTAGATCTGAGGAAGCTAGACCCGCCCCTGGCACCGCCAACACTGCCACTAGGAGACGGAGCAACCGGCAGGGGCGGCGGCGCATGCTGCGTTGGGCTGGCATTGGCTTGTCTCATTATGGGCAGAGTCGGCGCGCGGCCGTACTGAGCCATAGCATCGTCTATTTCCATGGAACCTCCAGGAACGCGGTCCAAGCCTGGATCGCTATCTGTGTGTATGAACGCACGCCCTGTCACGCCCCTTCCTACCCCCCGCCCGCGCCCCCTCCCTACTGCTGCTCCTACTCCTGCTCCTCCTGCCCCTGCTGCTCCTCCTGCTCCGCCTGCTCCTGGTGAAGTTGTTTCTAGGGTTAATTCCCCATCGGCACCTCTTCCGCCCCGTCCTATTCCTCTTCCCCTGCCACCTCTCCCCAAGCCTCTGCCTGTAAGCCTCGGCCTCCTGCCAACCCCCCTTCTCCCGCTCTCCCCCTCCCCCTCCCTCGCCCCTCCACCCCTTCCCCCCGTCCGTCTCCCCGCCCTCTCCCCCGCCCTTCCACCCCCTCCCCTCTCCCCCCGCCCCCTTCCCTTCCTCTCCCCACAACTCCCCAGCTTCTCCCTCCAACCCTCTGCCCCGCCCCCTCCCTCTCCCCCGCCCCCTCCCTCGTCCCACCCCTTCCCCTGCCTCCTCCCCTCCACTCTCCCCTCCCCATCGTCACCAGCGGGGGTTACCCCCCTGCCTCTCCCCCTCCCCACGCCCCGCCCGCGCCCCCTCCCCCTGCCTTCCCGCCCGCCCACCCCCTCCACCACCCCCCGCCCTCTCCCTCTACCCTCCCCCGCCCCGGCCCACACCGACAGAATCAGCACCAGCAGAAGCAGAATCGGATATTTCTTCCCCGTAATCCTCGTTGTCTGATTCAGACCTATCACTTCCACTCTCCCTCTCGCTCCCACTCCTGCTCCGGCCCTCACTGCGATCCTCCCCTTCACTCTCACTCCCGCTCCCACTCCCGCTCTCTCCCCTCTCGTTTCCAAACCTCCCTCTTCCTCTCCGCATGCCCTCCTCCTCCCCATCTCCCTCCCCTTCCTCGCTCATCTCCTCCCCCTCACTGCTCCCCTCCCCTTCCTCTGTTGCTGCTGATGAAGCATCATTCTCCTCCTCCTCGCTCCTCTCACTGCCGCTCCTGCTACTTCCACCACTCTCCTTATCTCCATCCCTATAACCCTCTCCCATTCCTCTCCCTTCCTTCTCCTCCTCCTCATCCTCTTCATCCTCCTCTTCCTCAACTTCCATTTCCCCGTCAAAGGAATCGCGGGAAGGCACCTTAGAACCGCCACTACCACCACCAACAGCAGCACCACCAGCAACCCCCCTCCCTCTTCCCACACCCATCCCAAACCTACCACCACCGAATCCAACCGAACCTCGCCCATGCCCCACCCCTGTCTCACCCATCCCCATCGCCCCCCCTCCCCTAACATCCACCCCTACCCCTTGAAACGAATTCACCCGATTCGCAAGCGGCGAAGCTGCAAACCCACTCCCACTCCCACCCCTCGCCTCCACATTGAACGAATTCACTCGGTTGGCAAGAGGAGAGGACGGTATCCCACCTGCACCACCCCCAGTCCCAGGCCGGTTGTCTACATTAAACGAATTTACTCGCCCTGCTGCCGTAGCATGCGGGGATGCCAACCCACTAGCCGGATGCGAGAAGGAGTTGACTCTGTTCGCTGTTGCTACAGCCCGCGGGCTACTGCTAACCGCTCGCATCTGAAAAGAGTTAACTCGTGCGGCTAGCAGCCTGTCTCGCTCTGACATGGGAGGGTGTGGGTGAGGTGGAGGAGTTGGGGTTAGAGGCACGCCGTCACCCTGCAAACGGTGTCCAGAGAACGAGTTCACCCTGTTGGTCGGCAGCTTCTGGGGCGGCTCAGAAAAGACGGAGAAGGAGTTGACGCGGCCGGCAGCAGGCGGCATCGGACGAACGAATCCGCCCTCAACCGGCCCGGGCATCGGACGAACGAAACCAGCTGCACCTGGCCGGCTGAGGGCGGCAACTCTTGGACTGCCCATACCCCCTGACCCTGTAAGCGGCTTGTGCGGAACGTCGAAATGCTGCGATCTCAAAGCCTTGATTGCCGCTGGGATGTGCGGCAAATCGTGCTTGCCGCTGCCTCCCGCACCGCCACCACCAGCACCGCCGCTGCCCCCCAAACTGCCGAAGCTGCTGTTGTTGCTTTGACTTGACAAATTCACCATGGCAATCGGGATATCATCATCATCGTCGTCGTCATCATCATCGTCATCCTCCTCCTCATCCTCTATCTCTTCACCGGAACCTGATGCACTGTCAGGAGTGACAGAACCACCCTCTTCTGGCAAACCCATGTCATCCTGAGAACCACTCTCCCCTTGCGAATCCCCCTCTTGAAAATCGCCCTCTTGAGAACCCTCCTCTTGGGAGTTCATCCCTTGAGAATCCCCCTCCCCAAATGAATCTTCTTCTCCTTGAGAATCCCCCAAGCCTTCCCCATCGAGGTCCGGTGCTCGCCCGGGCTGTGCAATTGGCACCACATCGCTGTCCGAACCTGACCCATAATCTCCCGAACCTCCAGCTTCGGCAAGCGGAATATCCTCGTCATCGTCATCGTCGTCGTCATCATCATCATCGAAAACCCCCTCCTCCTGCTCCGGAAATCCCATCCCTGGACCCTGGTATGCCCCTACCCCGCTTCGTGCCGAACCTCCGACGGAGCCTCGGAAAGACCCCGAGTCAGCGAGTGAGCCTCGGAAGGAGCCTCGGGCCGAGCCAGCGGCGCTCATACCATCGTGTATAATCACACTGCCAGAGTCACCTCGCACCCCCTCCTCATCCTCCTCCCCTTCCCTTTCCTCATTCTCTTCCGAACCTGAAATATACTCCCTTCCAGGTTCGGCCAACGGAATATCGTCATCATCATCATCGTCATCATCAAACGACCCTTGATCCGAATCTCCCATTTCTCCTCCCAGCTCGCCCATTCCTCTCCCTTGCCTCTCCCCAACGTTCATCCCCCCACCCCCTCCCCGCGCTCCCCCCACTCCCCCCTCAACATCACTCCCACTCAATCCGTCCTCCCCCTCCCCCATCTCCTCATCCTCAGTCCAGTCCCCAGACCCTTCCCTCCCCTCCCTTCCTACACCTCCCTGCTTCTCCTCCCCACCACTCATCGACATATCATCCTCTTCCCCCTCCCCTACCCTCGCGCCTCTGCTAGCGCCACCCCTCTCACTCCCACTCCCCATCTCACTCCCACTCTCCACCTCACTCCCACCCTCCTCCCCCCCATACACCACCTTCCCCCCTCCCTCCCGAAAGCTCACTCTCCCAGCGCCCTGCAGCCTTCCCATACCGCGGACCTCCCCCTCAATCTCATCCTCCTCTAACTCCTCCTCATCCTCCTCCTCTACTACTTCTAGCCCTCGATCCTCCTCCCCCCACATCCTCCCCACTCCCCCTCCTCTCGCCCGTATCCCTCCTCCTCTGCGTCCATATCACCCTCCTCTTCATCAAGCCTCCCCTCCTCATCCATATCATCTACCTCCATTCCCATCCTGCCCCCTCCTCCTCCCTTCACTCCTCTTCCCCCTCCACCTGCTCCTCCCCTTCCTCCTCCTCGTCCTCCTCCCCTCTCGTCCTCCTCCTCGCTCTCCCCATAGCTATCCCCTTCCTCCCCTTCCTCGTCCCACGACTCACTCCCTCTACTCTCCCCTCTCTCATGCCTATGCCCATCCATCCCACCCCTTCCACCCCCCCTCATCCCCCCTCTCCCCTCATAATCCCCCTCCTCGTGACCCTCTATCACACTCCCTTCCTCACTCCCACTCCCACTCTCGCTCCCCCCACCACCCCGCCCCACGCCCCTCCCCCCCCTCCTGAAACTCCCGTCGCTCCCACTTCCCCTCTCACTCCCTCTCTCACTCGCTCCCTCACTCCCTCTCTCACTCGCGCCCTCACTGCCCTCGCCGTCACTGGGAGCGCCGTCGTTCTCCAGGTGCCCATCCACGGCTGCCATGAGCACATCAAAATAAGCCACCACCGATTCCGCGATCTGCTCGCTCCCAAACTGCTGCAGTGCGTCATCAAGGTCCGCTGCCCCTGGGATGCCTGTGGGAAGGGTGGGAGGAGGAGAGGTGTGGGTGGGTGGGCAGGTAAGCCACCACCGATTCAGCGATCTGCTTGCTCCCAAACTGCTGCAGCGCGTCGTCCAGATCCGCTGCCCCTGGGATGCCTGTGGGGTGGTGGGGGGGGGGGGGGGGGGGGGGGGGGAGGGAGGGGGGGGGAGGGTGGGTGGGTAGGTAGGTGGGTGGGTGGGTGAGTAGGCTTTCAACTCACTCGCTCCCTCGCCTCGCCCTCGTTCTCCAGGTGCCCATCCACGGCTGCCATAAGAACGTCGAAATAAGCCACCACCGATTCAGCGATCTGCTCGCTCCCAAACTGCTGCAGTGCGTCATCAAGGTCCGCTGCCCCTGGGATGCCTGTCAAGCGAAGAAAGTGAGAGATGGAGCATAGAGGAGCATTCAGACTGCTGCCGCAACACATCGTCCAGATGCAACGCATCGTCCAGTGCACCTGGGATGCCTGTGGGGGGGGAGGGGCGCGCGGCAAACGGGCAAAACATGGGGCACGCAGCAGCTCCAGACTCAGCCTCGCATCCGTGTTGGAAGGCGACTCGGCTTGCATCCGCGCTACAAGCAGACTCAGTCTCTCATCCACGCTACAAGAAGACTCAGTCTTGCATCCGCGTTACAAGCTGACTCACCTTTGGAAGCGAGATCCGCTACAAGCTCTTCAACAGCATATGCTGTATCGTCATCTTCCACTAGAGCATCCACTGCTGGGTCCTGCACGAATTGCTGTTTGCAGAGAGGGGAATCAACATTGGGGAGAACATCAAAAAAGGGAGAGAAAACGTGCATGAGGGTATCAAGAAAATTCCATAACATGCAGTATTTTCCACCAGAGCAGCCATTGCTGGGTCCTGCACGAATTGCTGCTGGGGGGAAAAACATCAACATGAGGGGAGAAAGGACAAATATATAAGAAGCAGGAATGGGGAAAGTAGAATATGAGAACGCACGTTTGAGAGATTGCAGAGCAAAACGAACTAAAGGAATAGAAAGAACAAAACAAACGAATGGAGCAAACGGACCTTAGCAAGGGAGGAAGCAACGGAGAAAGACTCTTCCACTAGAGGCAGCAGCTGCCCCATGCGCTTCTCCAACTCGCGCTCCACCCATGGCTGGCGCACGGGTGGGGGGAAGAAAAGAGGGAAAGGGGGAATAAAAGAGGGTCAAGGAGAGAGGGGGAACCCCCAGCACCAGCAGCTGCCCCATGCGCTTCTCCAGCTCGCGCTCCACCCATGGCTGGCGAGCGGGGGGGGGGGGGGGAAGGAGGAGGGGAAAAGGAAAGCGCAAGACGGGGAAAGAGAAGAGGATTAAGCGTGAAGGGGGGCCGTGAAGGGGGACCGTGAAGGGGGACCCAGCAGCAGCAGCTGCCCCATGCGCTTCTCCAGCTCGAGCTCCACCCATAACTGGCGCACGGGGGGGAAAGGGAACGGGAGGAAGGGGGTCACGCGGAACGGGAGGTGAGTAAGGGAGAGGAGGGATAAAGTGGGACCCCCCGGCCGCAGCAGCTTCCCCATGCGCTTCTCGAGCTCGCGCTCCACCCATGGAGGGCGCAGGGGGGGGCGAAGAAATGAGATGAGGGTCAAGGGGAGAGGGGGAAGAGATGAGGGTCAAGGGGGGAGGGGGAAGAGATGAGGGTCAAGGGGGGAGGGGGAAACCCCAGCAGCAGCAGATGCCCCATGCGCTTCTCCAGCTCGCGCTCCACCCATGGCGGGTTCACGAGGGACAGGGTGGGAAGTGGGGAAGGGGTCAGAAGGGGTTGGAGAAAAGAAGAGGCTGATTATGAAAAATAAGAACCCCAGCAGCATGTGTACTTTTCAAACCAACCAATCGCAAGTAATGACGCTCTCAACCTAACAGCAGATTATCTCCCACCCGGCGACCCTGGTGGAGTTGGGAGTCAATTGCAAAGGAAGTTTATATTGTTTTGAAGCGTTTCATCATTATCGACTCCCTATTTAACCAACTGACCACACGTTATGCAGCTCTCAAACCGCGCAGGTTGACTCACCTCCTGGAAGCCGTGGCAGAAAGGGAGTTTGAGTCGACTCAGGTGTCACTTTCCGTTCATCGTAAAAAAAAAAAACCCGGTGTTTATAAGTCAACAATCCATACGTGACGCTGATCTCAATCCGCGAAGGTTGACTCACCTCCGGCGCGCCGGGAAGACCTTCACCGCCGTTATTCATGGACGTACACTCTCGGTCCGAGGAGGAGAATGAAAAGGAGAACTACGAGACGTTATTCATAACACGTGTAGCACCGTCCTCCCTACCAGCTAAGTACTTAATTTCCGAGCAGGGTAGTCTTAGCAACGCGATCACTCCTGCAGGGACGGTGACCTTAGAAAACCAGGTAGAAACTTGTTAGCGGCCCGTTTGGAAAACTGTATTAAACTGTTAAGCGGAAACTTCAACCGAAACGCGTGTGGCGAAATGCGCGAGGTGGTATGCGGCGCGTGACGAAACACGTAAGACGTAACGGAGTAAACTGTGTGCTCGGATGGATCGACCAACGGCGGGATAAACGATTCGCCACGAATATCTCACTGCATCGAAATACCTAGCTTCTCCGACGAAAATAATACAGGTCAATTGACGCCAGGCGGCCCTCTCTACACCACTGAACACTCGTCTTTGACGCTTGGTTCTGTCCAAACGCTGTTCCGTAACCGGCAAAGTATAACTTAACGGCAACCCTAATTGTTCATAACCTGTACGTTTCTCGCTGCAGCCAAGCTAGCTCTATCCTCCATCGTCTTCCACCTTTCCCATTGTCAAGTAGGCCTTCGTTACGACCTAAAAAAAGGCGCAAAGCAACTCAAACCTACACAAGAGGGAAACACAACCCACCCACTTCCCCCGAACTCTTGAGAAATACTTTCGTCCTGTCCCGCTCAAAGAGGCAGGCTTTTGAGAGGTTAGGTCAGGAGGGGGACTCTTGGGGTTGACGAGAAGGAACTCGAGAAAACAGTTGCGAGAAAACAGTTCTCGAGGAAGGACGCGGGGTATTCGTGCTGCCTCCTCATAATTGGCTTGATTGCTCGCACCCCAACCCTCAATACAGTCTTTTTTTCTTGACCAAGAAGCTGCCCACAATACTGTTCACTCTTGTTCCCAACCACCCTTGGTTGTCCATTGGCTTGGACCTCACTTTTGCTGCCCAGGACCAAGCTTTTCGCTTGAGGCACATCTCGTCCCTCCGCGATTCGAAGCTGACCCTGCGAAATGACCCAAGGCGAATTGCTAACAAACGCAACAACGATGCACTCCTGGTGGTTGGGGTTTCGCCAACGTGGATCCCCTAGAGGAGAAACATCGTTATGGTGAGATCCGTGACGATAGAGCTCTATATGGTATTCCAGCAACTAAACTCTTACAAGGTGACAATATTTCTTGCCCTTACGGGGGTTTGGTTGGACAGCCTATTTCTATCCAGTGTTACATTGATAAAACAAACAGAAGTATAATATTTCTTTGACCCTTGAATTTAGGCATTGTTAATTTACATCACAACATGTTCGATATTTCCCAGGTATGGAGCTTCCAGAAATTAGTGAACTCTGCAAGTGGTAAGCTTCGGCAACAAGTGATTCGTGTTTCAACCGAAGCGATGGGGGCTTTATAATGTGGATGACCACCACCACATCAATCGCGTAAAATGCTGGTTGCCTATTGGACGGTTGGGGTGAAGGGTCGGAGCACCCATCATGATAACTAGTTCCCGCCACAGATATTTCCACAGCCTCGCTGCTGCTGGTAACAGCAGTACACCGACCGAAAACGTTTTCGCGCAATCGTCTCATCGTGAATCCTTCCAGAAGCATCACCTTTCTCACAAGGGGTCTCACCCTCCATGCCAATTATGTTTACGCAACTCTACACTACCAACTCCCCACCTCCCCCAAAATACCTCGACGTCCCCAAGGTCCCACCCACAGGACCTCCCTGAAGCGGGAATCTGGATTCCGCAGCCAGATCTGCTCCACCTCCAACGTCTCTTTTTCGTACCTCTACAGGCAGATCTGGTCTAGGGTTTCTCCAGATCAAGCCCTAGGCCTTTAGCTGGAACACTGGCATCTGCTGCATGCGTATCTGGCAACTGTTCTAAGCATACAAGTGCTTTTAGGCAGTTTTAGGGTGTCCCGTCTTGCCATGCTCTACAAGCTCCATAGAGATTCACATTCGGTCGTCAATTTCTGTCTTCTAAGCATTCCTCTTTTCGTGCGGCTTGTAGCCGGGAATGGCCAATCGCAATAAGTTCACCAGCGTTAACCTTAACAACTCCTTCGGAAAGCAAAGCTCGAGTCAGTCACAAGGCGGAAGCGGCCATGGCGGCGGGAAATTCGGAAAATCTGCGTCTTCGGGTGGAATGGTCATCTTGGGGAAAACAGGACCTGGGTCAACGTCGATGGGATCTGCACATAAGTCACGGCTAGTCGTTCCTAAACCGGTAAACTTGCCGTCTTTGCGGCGAGAGCACGCAGGAAACGACCCATCAGTGTCCCTCGTCCAACCCACCGGCATTGGATCCGGCTGGCAGAAACCTGTCCTCGTTTCAGACGGATCCGCTAATGATTCCTCGTCCTCCAAACCACTGGGGTCCACGTCATCGCCCTCTGACGTCAATGCTGCTCCTGGACAGCACGGATTCCAATCTTCCGCAATTTCCGCAGCAGATTCCGGCGATGCTTCCCGTGCCTCTCGTCCGGGAGTGTATCAACCCCCAGGAGCTAGAACCGGAGTCGGAATGGCAACTGCAGCACCTTCCGCGAAACCTGCTCCTCCCGGGCGGCAGAACGAGCCATCCATCATTAGCGGGGAGGATTTCCCGTCGCTTGAAGCTGCCAAGAAGGTGCTGACGAAGGAGCACTCTCGGGGAAAGAGCCCCCAGCCGCCTATACCCTCGGGTGGGAGCTTTGGTAATAAAACGGACGCTTCAGCGGAACACGACAACGGTCGCCGAAGCAGCGTCGCAGGGCAGGAGACAGGAGCGGGGCCAGAAAGCACGGGCAGCCGAAGCAGCAGGGGAGGTACGGGAGCTATGGGAGGTTTGGGAGGTATGGGAGGAGGTATGGGACGTTGGGCGGACGACGAGCCTGATCAAGAGGACGATCGAGCGCCTCTTGGGAAATCGTCGTTAAGTCGAGACAGACAAGAGGAGCCGAATTTTCCTCCTCGCGGGTCCGGCGACGGCGGGCCTTTGCGACCGGATCCGTTCGCCGGGCCCATGCGACCGGATCCGTTTCGCCTGCCGTCGCCGCCCCGTCGCATGTGGGCCGACGACGAGCGAGATTCGGGTCCTCCTCGCGGCGGCCCTGGTCCGAGAGGGAACGCGCCTGGTTACTATGGCGATTCTAGGGGCCCTGCTGATTCCAGAGGGCCGGGTCCTGGCGGGTACTTCGACGAAAGGGGTGGGCGGGACGCAGGAGGGTTTGGGGGGCCGGGGCAGTGGGACGGGCCGCCTCCTTATGGCATGGGAGCAGGGCACATGGGTCCAGGCCCGATGGGTCCAGGTTCAACGCATCCAGGCGCTATGGGCCCTGACCCGATGGGTCCAGGTTCGATGAATCCAGGTGCGATGGGCCCAGGGCAGATGGGCAGGGGGAGGGGGTATAGAGATGGGCCGCCAGGGGCAGGTATGGGGCGTGGGGGGCGTGGCGGCGGTGGTGGGGGTGGTGGAATTGGAGGGCCTGGATATCAGCCTGATTTCGACCGCTTCGGCCCGGGATTTCCGGGGCGGGGAGGCGGATTTGGCGGCGGATACGGCGGCGGATTCGGCGGCGGTTTTGGTGGTGGCCGTGGTGATCTGCATTCGCGGTCGTTCGGCCCGGGGGGAGTGCGTGAGCGAGAGAGGTTTATGGGAGGTGATGTGTTCGGTGACGTGTCATTGCCGCGGCCGGAGTTCCAGTCGTTGCCACGTGTCGGCGTGGAGCCGCCTTCTAGCCTGGCTCTCCTTGCGCTGTCGCGGAAAAAGAAGGAGGAAGCGGAAGCCGCCGCCGCCGCCAGCGAATTCCGCGATTTGGAGCGGGAGAGGTTCGAGGCGGAACTAGAAAGGGTGCAGAATCAAAAGGAGCAGGAGAAACAGAGGAAGGAGGAGGAGGAGCAGCGAGCTATGGAGATGGCGCGGCAGCAGGAGGAGGAGATGGTGCGGAAAGCGCGGGAGGAGGAGGAGATGCGCGCGCGCGCGGAGCAGGAGGCGCGGGAGGCGGAACTGCGCGCGCAGATGGAGGCGGAAGCCGCCGCGCGGAGGCTGGAGGAGGAGCGGCGGAAGGTGCAGGAGGAGAAGCAGCGGATTCGGGACGAGGAGGAGAGGCGAAAGGAAAACGCGAGGAAGAAACTGCAGGAACTGGAGGAGAGAATTGCGAGAAGACGAGCGGAGGAGGAGGCGAGACGAGCGGAAGGGGGAGGCGACGGGGAGGGAGATTTGAAGGAGGAGCAGGAGCAGGAGAGGGAGCAAGAGCAGGTGGCAGATAGCTGGGAAGATTCGGATAGGACAGACGCTGCACCAGACGCGACAGAAGCAGCGGCAGCTGGCGGTAAGGCAGAAGTGGCAGCGGGTAGGGCGGACGGGCAGGTGTTAGGCGACGTGGTTGGCGGAACGGAAGGCTCGGAAACTGTGAAGCAGGAGATATTGGATCAGGCGGGGGCGGAGGCTGGAAGCTTGGAGGATGGCCAGGGGAACGCAAGGCGAGGGGAAGGGAAGTCGGCGGGAGAAGGCGCGGGGTTAGGGCAAGTGACGGCGGAAGCGGAAAGCGCAGCGGAGAAGCAGGAGCGCGGGGGAGCAGAGGCGCACAACGAGCAGCAGGAGCAGCAGCGTGAACAGCAGCCGCAGCAGCAGCAGGCGGCGGCGGCGGCGGCGGCGGCGGGGGAAGCGGCGGAGCAGAACAAGGAAAGCGCGCCGGAGCTTCCCCCTGGCGCGGAGTTGCGCGGAATGGATCCGTACCATGCGCCATACCCCGCTAGGCACCCCGGCGCAGGTCCCATGCTCTCCTCCTTCGCCTACAATCAACCGCTCGCCCGCTATCCTGGGTCGCACATAGACTCGCACGGGTCGCTTGAGCGGTATCTAGGCGACAGGCAACAGGATATGTGGGGAGTGGGGGGTATGGGGGAGATGGGCGGGATTGGGAGGGATTTTGGTGGCGCGGGGGGGAATGGCGGGGAATTAGGGTTTGCGCCTTGGAAAATGCACCAGCAGTTTTTTCCCCCAGGGATGATTGGCCCTGGGGGGGGGTTCCCCGGTGCGTCTCATCTCCTGGTCCCCCCGCACGCTCCTCCGCATGCGCAGCTTCACGCGCACCCGCACCACGCGCACCCCCACCACTCCGCGCACGCGCATCACTCCGCGCCTGGCATGCCCCTTCCGCAGCAGCACCACCTGCACGGGCAGCAACCCCCCCTGCTGCACCGCCCCGTCACCATCTCCCCCCCGTCCTCCTCCTTCTTCGGAAACGGAGACATCACGCGCGGGTTTCACATGCTCGGGGGCGGCGGCGCAGGCGGAGGGGCGCATGCCGCCATGGGGATGGGCGGGGGCGGAGCAGGGGGCGGCGGAGGGCCGTTCGCGGGCCCGCCAGGCGGAGCTCCCCCCGGTGCGCCGCACCAGTACTTTGATAAGTCAGTGGGGCCCACACCCATGCGTAACCAGTACATTGGCGGACCTGGCCCCGTGGGGCGCTTTCCGCCAGGCAACCCCATAGGCGCGGTGGGCGCAGCTGCGGGGGGAGCGGGCGGGATGGGGCGCGCGTTGGGGGTGGTGGGGGAGCCGGGGGGACTGGGCCCCGCGGGGCTGGGCGGGAGGCAGTATCAAGAGCGGAGGGGGGATGGCCAGGGGGGGAATTACTATGGGCGGGAGGAAGGCGCACTGGGGGGGATGGATGGGGGCGCGGGGGGAAGGGATAGGCGGTGGGGGGCGCCTGGGGATCATCTGGAGGGGCGGAGGGGGCCTTTAGGTCCAGAAGGGGGGTACCCCCAACAGCAGCAGCGGCATCATCAGCATCCCCAGCAGCAGCAGCAGCAGCATGGTATGGCAGTGTCACAGCAGAATCAGCAGCAGCAGCAAGCACAGAAGATACAGGACGAAACACCAGGGCAGCAGCAGCAGCAGCAGCAGCAGGAAGGACAGCAGACGCAGCAGCAGTCACAGCAGCAGCAGCAAATATCTCAGCAGCAGTCAGCAGGGTCAATGCTGGTCAAACCGTCACCAGATGCCACGTCAGCAGACGTGGTGGACGAGCTCGGTGCACTTCTCGCCTCGAAACTCGAGGTCGACGCTCAAGACCAATCCAATGCAGCGGCATCGAAATTATCTCCCTCCGCCACGTCAGATGCTGACGTCACCGCGGCTGCCACGTCATCAGTCACCGCCACTTTGCCAGGTGGCAGAACCAGTGGAATCACGCCGTCCACCTCCCCCAGTCCGCACCTCCCCTCAGCCTCTGCTACCTCTCTCACCCCCATCGCCCCTGCAGCTTCCTCCCCTGTTTCCCGATCTCCCATTGGTCCAGACGTATCTGTGGGGCTATCCTCTCCTTCCCAGTCCCTTCCTCAGACCCTCGCCCCATCTCTCCCCCAATCCCTGCCCCCTACTCTTCCCCCAACCCTCCCCCCACACGCCATTGACACGTTCGGGTCTGCCTCTTCCTCATACCCGTCTGTGTCATCCGCGTTTGTGTCTGCTTCGTCATCTTCACAGGGAATTCCGTCTGTGGCACAGTCAGGAGTGGCCCCTTATATGATCCAAATCGGCTCCATGCCCATTCCTTTCAGCATGGGCTCTCTCGGGCAGGATGAAAACAATTCCGGCTCTCAGCTGCCCGTTTTCCAGTTCGGGCAGATCGGCGTGCCAGCGTCGTCACCTTCCCCGATCCTGGATGGATCGATGGCCGAGGCTCTTTTAGGTATGGATGTGGGAGGGCATGTAGGGGCAGGCGTGGGTAATACGCCAGTAGGAGGTGTGGGCTCAGGTGTTGGCGTTGCTGCTGCCAGCACAGCAGAGCAGCAGCGGCAGCAGCAGCAGCAGCAGCGGCAGTTGTCAGTGAATCAGCAGGGTATGCGAGATACGACTGTGACTGGAACGGGCGCCGAACCTGCGGGTGAGCCTCGGATGGATTCCCGAACCTCTCCATCCGTACCGCTGTACTCTGGCTCGGGTGGTGAAGGGGGAGGGTTGGGGAGGCATGAGGCTGCTGCTGCGTCTGCTGCGTTGATACAAGGAAGCGTGTCAGTAGCAGTAGGAGGAGGAGGAGGAGCAGGAGTGGCTGGAATAGCTGTAGGGTCAGGGGCAGGAGCAGGAGCAGCAGCAGGAGCAGGAGCAGGAGCAGCAGCAGGAGCAGGAGCAGCAGCAGGAGCAGGAGCAGGAGCAGCAGGGGTGGTGAAATCAGTGGGTCCAGCAATAACACCAGCAGGGGCAGCAGCAGCAGCGGCAGCGGTAGCAGCATCTGCTGCTATCCTGCCCCTCCCTTCTTCTGCCGCAACCCCACTGCAGCAAGGGAGCCGCTTGCAAGGCAGCGGGCGAGGAGGTCCGGCAGGCCGTGCCACTGTTGGTACTGGTGCTGGTGCTGGTGCCAGTACTGCTGCTGCTGCTGCTGCAACATCAGCCACAGCAACAGCAGCGGCGGCAGCAGTTGGTTCTGGGCGCGGGGGCAGGGGCGGGCAAGACAGGGAATCCGCGGGTAGAGGCGTGGGGGCGGAAGGACAGGGCTATGGGGGTAGATCAGGGGCGTGGGGAGGCGGAGGGGGAGGGGGAGGGGGAGGCGGAGGCAGGGGAGGGGGAGGATACGGAGGGGGGAGAGGGGGAGCGCAAGATTGGCAAGCGAGGGGGCAAGGGGGGAGGTGGGGGTATGGGGAGGGCCGAGGGGGTGGGAGGTGGCAGGGGGGAAGGGGAGGGAGAGGGAGAGATGGGGGAGGGGGACCAGCGGGTGGGGGCAGTTGGAGGGCACGTGGGGGAGCAGAGGGTTCTGGTGGTGGGCGGGGGAGGAGAGGGGAGGTAGGGCTGTGAGTTAATGCTTGGTGGAAGTAGGGGTGTGTGGGCTCATGCCTACTGGAAATTGGGCTAGTGCCTAGTGGGAATTTTGAAGGCGCCAAATCTCAGGGGTTCTTGAGAGGGGCATACCGTATCTGTATTGCCTCATGCAGGTTTGCGGTTGCTGGGTCTAGGGCAGAGTGTCAGTAGCCCCTTAGAGTTGACTCAAAGGGACTTTTGAGTCACCTCAGAAGTTATCTGGCCGGGCTGGCAATAGCAGGGGTGGCAGCAGCAGTAGTGGCAGTAGCAGGGGTGGCAGTAGCAGAGGTGACAGTAGCAGAGGTGGCAGCAGCAGCAGTGGCAGTGTGGCTGCATCACGGGCGGTAGCGATAGCGTTGGCAGCAGCTTCACGTGTATGAAGGTTTTTTTTGAGAACCTTCAGAATAGACCTTCATACAAGCAGCGGCGGCAGTGTGGCTGCAGCACGGGGGGTAATGATAGCGTGGCAGCACCCTGGTGATTGCGGAAGCAGTGGCAGTGGCAGCAGGAGCAATCGTTGTCTCAAGGGTTGCATGAATTTTGGGCAAGTGTCAGAAGCTTGGTGCTTGGAATTTGGAGCAGACTTGATTGGGTCTCAAATGGGTCCTGTGCGTGCGTGTGTGTTTGTGTGTGATGTGGTGAGTTTTGTCATGCGGTTGTGGTGGGTTGTGTGGTTGTGCTTTGCCTTGTTCCCATGGTATGGCACCGCTTGTGTTGGGGTTTTTGGGAGTTTAAGACACTTTGTCTAAACCTTGGTGTCTGTTATGAGTGTGCTGCTGGGTAATACGATCCAAGGGATGCAGTTGCTGCTGGGTTTTATGGTGAAAACAGCGGGGGGCAGGGAAGGGAGCAGTGCAACTCGGTCAAATCCTGCATTCAGGGTTCTGCGACCACCTGTGGCCTTGTTTTGCTATCGTTGATTGGCTGGCATTGCTTGGCTGACATCCCTTGGCTGGAGCTGGTGCAATTAGATTTCAGCAGACATGGTGGCATTTAGTGTGGTGTTCCATCCATCAATCCCTAGGCAATGGTGTGGACTGGAGTGTGCTCTGAAGATATTCAGTAGAATAGCAGGCAGGTGCTGTTTAAATTTTATTTGTAACTGGTACAGTCTTGTGGTTGACTTAGGTTTTTTTCTTGTTTCATTCTATACCTCTGTTTGCTGTGACCTTTGTTGTTGCTTCTCAAGCAATCTGGCTGTATAGGAATTCTTTCCACGTCTCATCCTAAAGGGCTAACATCCTACAAATGGATTGTTGAGTATACCAGAATGACTATAGCGCAAAGAGGGTGTACGACCTATGGGAACGCGTTGTCTTTTACAGTAGTAAATTCTGCCCCTGCCCTAAACTACAATTATTGGCGCAACTTCAAGAGTGACGCGAGTGCAGCCCACCCCTTGGGCGGTGAAGAGTTTTCTCCTAACGCGTCACATCTCTTTCCGAGTCGGCTGAGCTCAGCAGGATCCAATCCCATCTCCGGCCACTCGATCAAACGTGTGTACAGCATTCCGCCAGCCAGTCGCAACGCTGCCCGCACGAACAAGAAACGATGGCGCTTTGTTCGGCTCGGGAGAAATACAAGCCTTGTCCCCTGCCAAACATTTTTCCCGCCCTGCCCTACCTGCTGGTTCGGAACGATTACCTGCCTCAGCAGTTTCCAAGCTTTCAAAACTGATTTGCGCATTGTGCCTGCGGTACGGTACGTTCCTCCCAGCCTCCTGAACATCAGCCAAGCCAAATCCACCGAAGCATCACCAATATCATCCTCCCAGCTCCCATTCCTCCCATTTCTTTCGACTGATTCTCTCGCGCTCGTTTTCCCTAATCTCGTCTCCATTTTCATTCTCTTCCAAGAAGCTTTCTCGTTTGCGCAAGCCTCGCGAAATGGCGGACGGTCCCCCGACTAGACAATGGACCACTGGCTGCTGTGGCTGCTTCGACGACATATGCGCAAGTAATGAATGTAGTGAATGTAGTAAATGTATTGGTGCTTGTGTTCCGCGCAAGTAAGCATTTCTTGACTTGGAACAACCTTGGTCTGTTGCCCTTCATCTCATACGTTTAACACATCGCGTCTGCGCAATGCTATGATCATGTAATCGCCTCTGTGACATTAACTGAATAAAAACTGACGCTCTCCTCTGTATCCCCAATGCAGGCTGTTGCGTTCTCTGGTGTCCCTGTGTCGCCATTGGCCGAATCGCTGAGATTGTTGACCAGGGAGAGACAAGTAAGTTGGGAACGGTGGTCCAATGTCGAATATGTTGATAGTGAGTACAACCGCGTCATGTTCGACAAGACTCTTTTCGAATGTACACCGCTAATGTCTCAAGCTCTTCTGAAGGCTGCAATGACCCGTAGGTAACAACACTGCTCAGCGCGCGACGCTGTTTGTTTGTTTGTTTTGTCTGCTTTAATTTGTTTTTGCTTTGTTTCCTCGAAAATGAACTCCGATATTTATTGCGTTCGAACTTTTGTGAACCGTTTTGTTTTCTGCGTTTTTCCTTGTGCGATACAACAGGTGCCTGCCAGGGGTGTTGCTGCTGGTACTGGATCCAAGCTTTCACATTCAGTACCCTTGGGTGCCTCTATTCCAAGGGTATGCTCTTGCTCTCTCTCTCTCTCTCTCTCTCTCTCTCTCTCTCTCTCTCTCTCTCTCTCTCTCTCTCTCTCTCTCTCTCTCTCTCTCTCTCTCTCTCTCTCTCTCTCTCTCTCTCTCTCTCTCTCTCTCTCTCTCTCTCTCTTTTACTCTCGCCTTCTCTTCCTCGCTCGCTCTCTTGCTCTTTCGCTCTCTTTCCTCAGTCCTCCAGACTGCGACCAGTTTCTTGCCTCACACCTTTTCGTGTTTCCATTTTCTCCACTCCCCTGTCCCCATCCCCACTTGGCATTATCTTGCACTTCCAGGTTTCCGTACAAAGTTGCGAAGGAGGTACGGCCTTCCAGCAGCACCGTGCGGCGACTGCTTGATGCACTGGTGTTGCCCCTGCTGCGCCGTCTCCCAGGAGTACCGCGAGCTGAAGAACCGCGGCTGGGATCCATCGCTGGGTAAGTTGTTTTCACTATCTGGTAAGATTAAGGGCCTGCAACGACGGCACAATGCACGGCGTCTCCCAGGCCATGAGCTGAAGAATCGCAGCTGGGACACGTTGCTGGGTAAGTTCCGTAACAGTAACTGCTTTCACTATATAGTAAAATTGCATGCATTTTTGGCTGTGTCAATACCAGGGAGGAAATGTGTCTTTTCATCCATTCCAATCCACATAGACTGCTAGAAAGGTGACCTTTCCAGCAGCACTCCTCACCAGCCAACTGACTAGTAGAGATTGAATTCTGTGCGGGGTTTCGGGGTTTTATAATTCTGCAGGTTACCAGGAAAACAAGAACAAGAATCCGCCTCCCCAGCAGTTTATGGGTTAATTTTTAATAAGGTTGCCCGTGTTGTGTGCCACCACCGTAGATTGTGTTCATGTTGCAACGCACTCAATTTGTGACAGCACTCTTCACGGTCACCACCACTCTTGTTGGTCTGTATACCGTATATATTATTACCTTGTATGGTGGTGTTTATGCTATCAGTATGCATTGTAATCTAGCACTGCCTACAAACCTTGTGGGCATTTATACTTGTTTGGCGGGAGTTTCATGTGTTTCGGCAAGTTAGTTGTTAATGAATGAACTTACAGAGTGCGCAGATAAAACGAATAAGGGCGGAGTCAGGTTGTACAACTATTTGTACGCCTTCTGTGGTTGTCTTCGTTTCAAAACGGTTCAGAGCGGTTAGTGTCAAGAACCGTTTCTCACCGTATTGGACCGTCCTTGACCACGATATAAGGACCATGAGAAAATGTACAACCTGACTCCGCCCTAAGAGAGTGAAATTACTGAACGACAACACAATGAACGTGACGGGATTTTATAGGGCAAATTCTAGCTAGGTCGGGGGCGACTCGGGCGTGGTTTGTTGAGGGTTTGTAGGCTGAACCATCTGACCTGTGGCCATCCGAGTTGTACTCGCTATCATGCGAGCACACTAAGGAATTTTCCTTACATTGATACACCTATCCTGCGATAATTCCACACCCCCTATCTTCACGCCTTGGGGTACCTACCCTCGAAAAAGTGTTATTTCGAAGGTAGTAACAAAACGATCGCGGGAGTTTTGAGGGTAATAGGACACGACCTCAATGAGAGTTTAACACTCTATTTTTAAGGCACTGAGAATTTTGCCCGCTCACTCTGATTACAAATTTGAGTTTCGAATAGCCAGAACGCTGACGGTTCTTTACTGATAGACCCGTAGTGTCAGGGTGTCCGTCTCATCGATCCCGTAGTGACTGAACGCTTTGGTCGGGTCAGCCCTTTATGGGACTTGGGTCGCAACACATCGAGTTGCGGCGCTGAGTACTGTGAGGGCGAGTCATACCATTTTGTGCCAGGTACGTTTTGAATGGTTCATCCTGGTGCGCAATGGTTAAATGCGGTGGACGATCGGAACCGCACCCAAACGTAGTTTACCGTATTTAACCACGTCGAACAAGCCCAGAACAAAAATGTAGCCCGCATTACTGTTTCCAGTCTTCCGAAGGGAGCCCTGTCTCTTTCCGAATCGGCTAATCAAAGCAGGAGCCAACCTCAATCAACGCTCACTCGATCGAAAATGTAATACTAGCCGTTCATCTCAATCTCAAAGCTGTTCTCCTCGCCTGCCCGAACGAAAAGACGGCTATGTGTTTGCGATGCGTAGGCACGACAGTGTTTGGATTGTCTGGGCTAATTCTAGTATATAGCATATTGGGGCGGCGGCCAATAGATGACCTGACCACGAGGGACGTGTTGTGTTTGCCGCTGCGCGAGCTACTGGTTTGGGTTATCCAGACTCACGAGACCAGCCCAATATCCCCTTACTACCACTTTCCGAATCGGCTAATCGAAGCAGAAGCCAATCTCAATCAACGCTCACTCGATCGAAAATGTTTGGCCGTTCATCTCGCCTGCCCGAACGTAAAAGACGGCAATCCGGACTCGGCATTTTCCGAGCTTGCTTGCCCAGCATGAGCATCAGCCAAGCTTGCCTCGACATCACATATATATCCTCCCAGCTGATTCCTCCCAGCTGATTTCTCCGATACGTATCGTACCACTGCCATCGCGTTCATTCTCCCTATCTCGCTTCCAGCACCCACCAGCGAAGGTATTGTTTGAAGGAGAGCAGAGCACCAAACTCCTTGCCTTCCCACGTGTTCTTCTCACACCTTCGGCTGGTTTATCTTCCCTTGATATTGTTCTTTCAGTCAGTCTGAAACCGAGCACTCTCTACTTCAACCGTTCTGTTGCTGTCCCGCCTGCACGCCAAGAGAAGTCCCGTAGCACTTGGTCCTTCTTGGTCCCGTCTTTGCCTGGTCAGGTTCCTCGTCTCCGGACTACCAATCGCCTTCGAGCCGAGTCAGAAATGGCGGACGGGAACTACCCCCCTACTGGAAAGTGGACCACTGGCTGCTGCGGCTGCTTCGAAGACTGGAATTCGTGTAAGCTCGACCAGACCCTGTCTAAGGGATGGATATGCATTCGTTGCAATGCTGAAACACGGTTTCGAAAAACGACCTTTAAGCATTTCCACGCAGAAAACTCCTGGCAAGTATTTTTATTATCGCTGGGACTCTAAATACCTCGTTTTCTTCTGTACAGGCTGTTGCGTTATGTGGTGTCCGTGTGTCGCCATTGGCCGAATTGCTGAGATTGCGGATATCACAGAAGTTGGTAAGCCCTCATAATCGCCTAATTTATGCTTCATATTACCGCTGTATACAGCGGGGTGTCACCCTAAACACCAACGCTTCCTCAATTGTGTTACCGTTGTCATTGCCCGTACCAGAAGCCTATGTACCTAAGCTGCATGCTTAATGACATCGTTTGCTCGTCACCTTGTAAAATTGCAGATGGCACAGATGCGTGCCTTTATTACTACTTAATTCAAGCAGGGGGGTGCGGGTGTCTGTACTCCTTGGGTAAGTCGCGTCCTGCATTTCAGATCACACTAATCTGATTATTTCCGTGACTGCATTCATAGCAGTTGCTTTGCATGTGGAAGGGTACGAAATTCGATCACCCGCGTCTCCGAGTTTGCCTTTGGCCAGGCTCATCTCCTCACTTGATTTCTTCGTTTTCTTTCAGGATTCCGAAAGAAGCTGAGGTTGAGGTATGGCCTTCCAGCGAAACCCTGTGGCGACTTCTGGATGCATTGGTGCTGCCGCTACTGCTCTGTATGCCAGGAGTATCGTGAGCTCAAAAACCGCGGCTGGGACCCATCTATTGGTGAGTGTTGTGCAATAGTGAGCTTCATAGGCGATATAAGCACATTGTCAGTAAAGCGCTGGTAGTATACGCACAGTGTGCTGTCACTTTGGAGTGCACTGGGAGTGCGGGCTGTCTGCTGTCGCTTCGGAGTGGTGCGAGTAGTGCTTTGAACCCTCTTGGTGAGCTGCGGTCATGAAAGCTTGAGCTTCATGATTGCCAATGTTTTCCTGACCTTTGGCAATATTGCTTCTCCAAATGCAGGTTACTCGGCAAACAAGAACAGGTCCCCCCCTCCACAGCAGTTCATGCAGGGTAGATAGGAATGGCAAAAATCAAGACTGGAAGTGGAGATTCTCGTCTAGGTGGTGTGGGAAGGTGTTCGCTACCTCTTCGCTGCATTAGCTTTGTTCTCTGATGTAAGCATTAGCATACAAACTGTAATTTTGCTTTTGTAAACCAATTTTTTACATGTGTAAATCAAACAAGATACATAGAACGATTCACAAATGAGTTATGACCCTAGTCATGGCTGCGTTCTGCGGGCGCATCAGCCCGCATCA
This sequence comes from Closterium sp. Yama58-4, assembly GCA_947470075.1. Taxonomy (NCBI): domain Eukaryota; kingdom Viridiplantae; phylum Streptophyta; class Zygnematophyceae; order Desmidiales; family Closteriaceae; genus Closterium; species Closterium sp. Yama58-4. The sequence goes on along the minus strand of CANIUD010000512.1, from coordinate 102,916 downwards.
ATGTACATTGAGTTTTTTTTTTCGATTTCCCAGGACCCTTCCTTGATAACCAGCCGAAAGGTTTTCAAGGCTCGCGATAAGCACTTGGCTGCCGAGGCAAACCAATCGCGAATGCCTGCAGAACGGTCTTTTTGGCAACACAAATTTACATGTTGCAGCTTTCCAAGAAATTTAACGCCCTAGCAATCTGACGATCGCTTGATGCGCGCATGGTGCAACGCTGAGAAGACATGCGCGCATCAGCTCGATTTGGGCAATTGAACAGGCATTATGGCGTGGGGGGAAGGTGTCATGTGCGTTCTTCGCTGCTTCTAAGAACCTTTACCACCCTAGAATTCCTCGGGAATTTGAAATCGAAATTTGACATGCTCGAAATTCGAAATTTCCAATTTCCGATTTCCCGTACCTGAATCTCCATTTGCCGAACCTCTTTTTTCAATTTCAAATTCCTCATTCCCGAACCTCAATTTGTCAATGTGCGGATCAGGCCGAGCCTAGGGCGCATCAGAGCAGATGCGGCCGCAGAACGCAGCCCTAGAACGATGAGTTAACTGTAATTTTGGTGAGTACATCTCACGGCAAAGCAGCGTGGAGGTCCGTGATTGTACCGAACCGGAAACTCGAAACTACGTATCAGATTTCCCACGAACCAAAACTGCCAAACCCACCAGCGCAGTTTGGACACCTGTTGGAGGTTGGGGACACGTGATCCTGCCTGACCTCATTCCCACGAAACTTTCCCAAGCGAGTTTGCTGTGTCAATCAGGGAAGGGATGCTGTCATGCGTCTTCACAGAAGATCAGGTCAGGTTCAGAGGAGTCAGCTACGGCTGTGAACGAGCCTGAGTCGGCTTCTTTCTGGTTGGTTGGTAAATTTCCTTACTTGCCTCTCAGGTAAGGTCGAAGGTGCCAGCAAATCTCCAACCACTAAATACGTGGCATCAACACCATACCACCCAGCAACGCACGTGCAGCCTCGGGCTTGTTTGGAAGGCGGCGATCGAACCGATGGTATTGGCGAGGCAAGCCGCCCTTTGTGACACCGTGTCCTTCGGTTCCCTCTCAAGGAAGACTTCAACCATCCACCACCTATACACCCTCATTCTCGATAGACAGGCATATGTTGTACTGACCAGGACGCTTAGTGTAGCCGCAGCGGACCAAAGAAGGTCCTATCACATGCGTTATAGTGACAATTTGACCCAAGGCGTTGAGTCAAGGTTTTATACGTTCTAGAATAATACTGCTGGTTTTAAAGCGGTTAAGACGGATATTCATGGTTAACGGTTTTTTGTTTGCCCAAGTCCTGCTTCCTCGCCTCGTGCGACTTTGCCCGCAACCAAGTTATCTCACCAGCCCGCTACGTCCAAACACTGTAGCCAGTGCTTCCACCGGTGAGATGAGTGTGTACGAGGGTGTACATAAACAATCAATCTGAACGAAATCCGCCAAACCTCGTAAGGTTCAGTCTGGCCAGAAATTGGCCTGGGTGCTCCCCTCTTCCATCCCAACCAAACACGTTTTCGGCTGGTTATACATACATAAAGTCAGGCTGAAGTAAAGAAGTCTTCACTATTTGGTCTCCGCTGCACTCCGTCCTTTGCTCCGTCTCTGCCTGGTTAGGGGCCTCGTCTCCAGCCCAATCGTCCTCGAGCTAGGCAGAATGGAGGACAAGGCCTATCCCCCTACTGGTGAATGGAGCACTGGCTGGTGCGGCTGCTTCGACGACTGCAACTCGTGTAAGCTCTCCGAAACACGTTCTTGTTCAACCTGGAACATGGTATCGTTACATTATATATCGACTCAGGAGTCCCGAAGAAGCATTTTCACGCACCTTACAAGCAGTTCTAATATCGTTGGAACTCTAATTACGTCGTATTCCTCTTTACAGGCTGTTGCGTTTTCTGGTGCCCCTGTGTCGCCATCGGCCGAATTGCTGAGATTGCTGATGCTGGAGAAGCTGGTAAGCCGTCATTATTGGCCCGGTATGACTTCCTTCGAAAGATTACAGCAGCGCAATGCTTTTGTTTCACACTGATCTCTGTTACCGTTGCCATTATCCGAACTAGTCGCTTATGTCCCTTAACTGCATAAGGACTGACATCATTCGTTTGTCACCCTGCGAACTTGCAGATGCCACCCAGACGTGCCTCTTTTGGTACTTGATTGAAGCCTTTTCCCGTTGCGGGTGTCTATATTCCATGGGTAAGTCCAGTCCTGCATTTTAAATAGCATTTCTTTTGATGTTCATTGACTGCATTGCGTTGCATATATAAGGGTGCAGAACATAATTGGCCTTTTTTAAAGTATATTCTGCCTCTTCTCTCGCGCCGCGTGTGCATCTCTTTATTTCAATGCGTTCAGGATACCGAAAGAAGCTGCGGATGAAGTATGGCCTTCCAGCGAAACCCTGTGGCGACATCTGGATGCACTGGTGCTGCTCCCTCTGTGCTGTAAGCCAGGAGTATCGCGAGCTCAAGAACCGCGGCTGGGACCCTGTCATTGGTGAGTTTCGTTCAGTATTGGGTTCCGTAGGCAATGTATGCTCATTGCGAATGAAACGCTCCTGTTGGAATGCACTGCTACTGCGCGCTGTGTGCTATCGCTTCGAAATGGTGCGAGGTGGTTGTGCTTCGAACTTTCTACGGGTGAGATGCGGAGCCTCAAAGCCGTGGCTGGGATCCTTTCAGGTGGTGACTTACCAACGCTTTGTTATATGTTTAGTCTGTGGTGACTATTAGCCAACAACGAGTGTAATAAAAATCTAGAACTTGAAAAGCATGAACGCCAATGAGAGCGTGAACTTGATTTTCCAAATTGCTAATGCCGTTTTGGTCATGATGCTGTTCTAATTGCAGGCTACTCGGCAAACAAGAGCAGATCTCCCCCTCCGCAGCAGTTCATGCAGGGTTGACAGTAATGACAGATTTCAAGACTTGTGGAGAGTGGACTAGGTGTTGTAGGGAGGTTGTACGGTTACTATTCCAGGTAATATTCTAGAACACTGTCGTCAGGATTGGATTGGAAAGAAACGTTATTTTTCTGGTTTGTGGTTGCACTGAACGTTTAACTGTAGTTTTTTACAGCACATTGTAAAATCTTCGTGGAACAGTACCTGACGTATTTTATCGAGATTGCTGGCTTCCAATGCAGTGTACGAGTAGGTTCATTTTGTGGACAGTTTTGGGCACTCGGCGGTCAAGAGATTGCGTTGGGCTGTTGCAACGACGTCAGTTTCGTTGGTCAATTTGCGTTGGTCAATTTCGTACAGTACAATTATTTCACAACGACGTCGTCCAATTTCCACAATTATTGTTGCACCTTGCAGCCAAGCCGCAATGTAAAGCCAAGCGAGCCGCAAAATCCCCGAGCCCAAGCAGTTCCCCAGGCCTCACAGTTTCCCTCGCGGTTAGCCATCAGGTGCGGCACACGTTTGGGAAAAGGGTTATCGCAAACTTGCCCCGTAAGGGTAACTTGGCCTTCCAAACCGACAGCCACGGCAACCAAACCAGTACCCAAAACGTGCGACTCATGTCCGTTCACCACACGTCGCGCCCCGCTTGCCGAAGTTCTTGAGTCCCGACGTCACATCAACCAGCCCCATTCCCCCAGAATTTATAAACGAACTGAACCATCTATGTCACACATTCGAATTTGCTAGCTAACATCGAGCACTCCACACACCACCATTTCGCTCTCCGTTCGGTATTCTTACACACTTTCTCGTTCTCACTCAGTATCCTTTCGCCGTTCACGCTTTTATTTACTCGGAATCTCGTCAAGTTACAAAAGAACTTGCGAATGGCGTACCCTACGGCATACCCCGCACCGGCACCACCCATGGCTGCGCCTGTGCAATTCTCGCCAGCCCCAACCGGCACGTGGACGACGGGATGCTGCGGCTGCTTCGAGGACTGCGAAGCCTGTACGATAATATATACGGTTTGAAGTTTGTGAGCTGCTTTGGATAAATCTTGAAGCGTGCCTCATTAAGGAGTTGATGCTACTACAAAAAGTCCCTCTTGCCGACTTCCCGCCACACGGGACGCGCGTGATCTTGACGCTGCTCGCTTGGTGGTCGTAGGCGCCGGCCGTGTTGATGATATAACGGGCGTTATGCGTGGCGTAATTGCCTCTCCGCAGGCTCTTGATACGACTCAAAACAAGCGCTTGCCGTGCTTTTCTCCCTGCAGGTTGCTGCGCTTACTTTTGCCCCTGCGTGGTCTTCGGCCGAGTCGCCGAGATAGCCACTGACGGTAACGTCGGTAAGTAGGCTTGAGAAGAACGAGAAAACGTGGGTAAGGAGGCTTTAGGTGAACAGGAACGTCGGTAAGTAGGCTTCAGGTGAAACGAAACGTGGGTAAGTACGCTCTGAAGCCGACATGAGATTGCGTTGCTTCTTGCAAAACAGATCCTTTTCAAAAGTTCCTTGAGTAGCTTGAAGCCGAAGGCGCCGTCACCAAGAGATTTCCCACTCACCTGTCATTCAGTATCTTGTAACATATATCGTGCTGTACTTGTGACCAGCGATGGAGGAGGCTTGCGCCTTGTGGTATCTCATCGAATGTTGCCTTTTCGCTGGATGCGTGTATTCATTCGGTGAGTCCTCCGTTCAATGTCTGGTCGAGGCGCTGCAAATGGAAATGAATGCACGTACCTTTTATATCCGTACGTTTGCCGTCTCATCTCGCGCCAGCTCGTCGTGTCAATTATGCCATCACCTACTTCTCCACGTCCGTACATTCGTCAATCTATTTATCCATCTGTTGGGCATGCATCCGTTTCACCTAGGCTTTCGAACCAAGCTGAGGGCGAAGTACAACCTGCCTGGCGACTCGATAAACGATTTTTTCTTGCACTGGTGCTGCCAGTGCTGCGCCTTCTCTCAAGAATACCGCGAGCTGAAGAACCGCGGTTGGATTCCTGCGGACGGTGAGTTTGTGAGCTCATAACAGTCGTTGTACTCCATTTCTGGGTAATCTGTGCGCTACGTCTCGTTGAAGAGCTAATAAATCTTGTGTTCTCTTGCACAAACAGGTTACAGAGCCAACATAATGAGGTTTCAAGCAGGAAATGTACCGCCTCAGGGTCAGTTCATGAAGAAGTAGTGTCGAATGTAGAGGCATTTCTCCGATTTTGTTTAGCTGCACACTGCCATGTAACTACTTTCAATAAGGTCTTTGTATGGAACGATATGCATCTTTCACTATAGTCTTTACGTATCCAAGCACAATGCCATGTTTCACAATCCAGCATTAGCAAATGTTACTATTTCTTTAGCAATGGGTTCAGCGGTGTTCCTTATGCAGCGTACATTCTGGTGCGTGAATTCCATGGTTCCGTTGTGCGTAGGTCAGGTCATCGCTGGCCTTGAGCCACACGGCAAAATACACGTAGCCCGCACGGCAGCCTCATCATCACAGCTTGCCCGAGCCACACACACGTGGTGCTTGAAAACATGCCGTGCCGCATCGCCGAACCTGAACAAAAAGGCGTCACAACCACGCCGCAAGACCGAACCGAAAGGACAAAACCAAGACCCAACCACCAATTCGCTGGCACACCCCCTACCACCACCACATCCCCTCTCCCCCCCCCCCCCGCCCACCCATACTCAGTAAAAAATCATTTCGCATCCCCCTTTCGCTGTTCTCAGTCATCCCGATTCCCGAACCGTTGATCACCTTCCACGCCGCCTTTTCGCCCTTCCCGCCATACAACTTCCCAAACCACGCTCGCTGCTCATTTCTCACCCTCAAGTTCCCTGCCTTATTTTTCCAGCATCCTGAGACTCGTCCTGTTTCCTTCAGTCGGGAAGTCCCCCCGTTCACCTCTATCTGCTGTCTGGTCGTTGCAAACAATGGCTGAGGCGGTCGGATATCCGGTGCCTGGCCCAGCACCCGCACAGGCACCGGCACCCACCGTGCCTCCGCCTGTGCAATTCAATGCGGTACCGATGGGCTCGTGGACGACGGGATGTTGCGGCTGCTTTGAGGACATTAACGCCTGTAATAAAGCTTTCTTTCTACACCCCTTATGTTTTTGTCCAGTCGTAATTCCGAGAGCCGTGCTGCTAAATTACGTGAGCTGGGTTACTGGAAAATGTTTCCAATTAAAGAGAACGTACATTAGCGCTCTCGGCGGTTAATGTGCCATCGCGTGCTGTTTTCTGCATTCCTCCCGCAGGTTGCTGCTCTTTCTGGTGTCCCTGCGTCGTCTTCGGTCGAGTCGCCGAAATCGTGACGGACGGAAACGTGGGTAAGTGCGCTATGCGTTAACGTTTTTTTTTTTTTTTTTTAACTGCTTCTTCTTCAATTAGTCGACGTAGCTCTATATTGCATTCCAAGAAAATTGACCTTTCTTCGTGCTGCTCTGCCAGTTGCGTTTCCGTTTACCTCCCTCACTCTCCCAAGAAGTTGTTTTCTGATGGTCGTAGATGCGCAGGAAGCTTGCTTGATCTGGTGCTTCGTGGACGCCTGCCTGTGTGTCTGACTGAAGCTTTGTCCTTTCTTCTCTCCGTTTGCCTCCCCTTCTCTCACTCTCACCTTTGTTTCCTTATGGTCGCAGATGCGCAGGAAGCTTGCTTGATCTGGTGCTCGTGGACGCCTGCCTGTGTGTCTGACTGAAGCTTTGTCCTTTCTTCTCTCCGTTTGCCTCCCCTTCTCTCACTCTCGCGTTTGTTTCCTTTGGATGGTCGCAGACGCGCAGGAAGCTTGCTTGATCTGGTGCTTTGTGGACGCCTGCCTCTTTGCAGCATGCGTGTATTCGTGGTAAGCTCATCTCGGCTAGGGAACGATCCTTTTTCCTCTTTGCCTTCCCGTCCTTGTGTGTCCGGACCTCTGTCCTCTCGTCAGTCCGTTCGCGATTTCGTCCGTTGGTCTAATTTTTTGCCCCGTTCGTTATTTTTGTTCTACTTATCTGCCCTTCGTTTCTCCTTCTGCCCCAGGTTTCCGAACAAAGCTGAGGGCCAAGTACAACCTGCCCGGCGATACCGTAAAAGACTTTTTCCTGGACTGGTGTTGCGGGTTCTGCTCCTTCTCGCAGCAGTACCGTGAGCTCCAGAATCGCGGATGGGTCGTCGCAGACGGTGAGTTTGTAACAGATGAACAGTCTTGTGGCTGTAACGGGGCTGACTAATTTGTTAAAATAACATTCACTACTGAGGTGAGACCACTCGTCATGTTGAGAAGCACATGGGGGAACCTTCTAAAGGTGTGTAAGAACTTAAAACCTGCGGGCCAAGAACTTCAACCTTAGGAAGCTTGGTTGGAGCGAGCAAGACGATTGGACAAGTTTTTGGGTGCGAGGGCCAAACTCAACCAAGGTTAGGAAGGTTGAGGCAATTTGGGCCTTCTTGGCCCTCCGGTTTTAATCAGACTTCGTCTAGCCGGTAATGGATTGTCAGAGTGGGAAGTGACACCGGTTCCTGACCATCCCTTGCATCACTTCCAGGACAATGCTCCTGTTCCGTTTGAGTAACACATTCTGGTCTGTGTTGCCTAGCTTCTGTTCTGGTCTCATATGTAGAAGGCGTGCTGACGGCTCATTGTTTCCTCTGGCTTTTCCTTGATGACCAACAGGTTACAAGGCGAACATTCAGCGGTTTCAAGCCGGTAACACCTCGGCGCCTGAGGGACAGTTTATGTCAAAATAGGAAGGGCTGGTGCACGGTGGTTGTCGAAGATGGTATGCGCTGTGTGTCTAGTGGGGAATAAAGATGCAAATTGCTGGTTTACTATCTGTATGAGTTCGTGCTCAAGCATGAGCAGCATGCTGCATGATTGAATATGCTGCTGGTCTAGTGCTCTTCCATTGTCAAACCAACGCATGGTTCAGGTAGAAATATTAGTGTGCCTGTGGTGTGGAGGCACTTCCGACACTCTAGAATCCGCTCGCTTTCGACTGTACAATACAATATTTCTGTTATCCTAGCTTGTGTCCACTGCCAATTTCCAGGTTTCGTGTAATGAAGAGTGTCATTCACATCAACACAGCAGGCATGCCAAGGGGACTGAAAGCTCATCCACTTCAAGTGTATCACAGTACAACCCATGAGAGCACACGCGTGAAAGAGCGTTTTCTTATACACGGTACCGCACAGAGGACGACAAACACATCAGATCAGAACAAGAAGGTACCATAGTACGGTCGTAACTTCCTATCCTATGCTCTGAAGCGCCACTCGCGCCGGCACATAGGGCAGAGGGGCCTGGGAGACTGCGAGTTGACCCACTTGAGAATGCAGTGCAGGTGGAAGGCGTGGGAGCACATACCCCATACTGCATCACCCAGTTACACAGATAGAATGATACAGACACCAGAATAGGTGGAAGAATGGACGGAGAAGCATGAATTGTCAAGAATAGGAGCAGGAATGATGAACTATGAGCAAGTTTGGGTACAAATAGAAACCCTAACATTGGGTTGTACCCCATATGGGCTACCCCACTACAGCCTACACAATATGCAGCATATATAGTTTGACATGAATGGCACCGCAGCTACTTGACTCGACTCACTGAATCGTATTGCTGTCATGCCTGGCAACAACAAGACAGCGTTATGAGTGACGGAGTGAGCTCGGCTCACTTACACTCTCACTCATAGTGAGTGACTCGGCTGTCTTGCTGTTGCCGGGCATCTTGCAGTCAGGACAGCAGTCAATACATACTCTAGACTCTCTAGGCTGACGTAATAACAAAATTGCAAAGACTCATTCACTGAGAGGACATTTTGCAGTCAGGGCAGCAGCCATCGAAGGCCTCCGTGTACTTCCAAAAGATGCATTGACGCTATAAGTAACGCATCTGCTTCTAAAGAGGACTCACTGAGGGGGGTAGTCGTCGCCAGGCATCTTGCAGTCAGGGCAGCAGCCATCAAAGGCCATGCGATTACATCCACGAAATGCGTTGATACTATAGTATTAACGCATCTGCTTCTATAGAGGACTCACTGAGGGGGCAGTCGTCGCCAGGCATCTTGCAGTCAGGGCAGCAGCCATCAAAGGCCATGCGACAGATGCCACACGAGTCATCCTGAGCACCCCATGTCCATGATGCCACTGCATGCCATCTGACAGGAAGGGAGGAACACAGAGGCATGCATACATGTTGCTAAAGCGGATTCACTTGGAAACTGGCATATGCCACACGGGTCATCCTGAGCACCCCATGTCCATGATGCTACTGCATGCCACCTGGATAAAAACGAAAGAAAGAAACGACTTTGGAGTGGAGAGGGAATAATAAAGAGTAACAGCGACACACACTTGTGGTGCAACTTGGTGTAAAAGAATCGTTGTGAGAGCAGGGATGAAATGAAGCGCTACTGCCTGAATGCAGGGAGCTGAACGTATCCTGGGTTCGTAGACGTACCCTGTGTTGGAGCGTGAAACCACGGCGTGAAGGCGGATCGCGGACATGAGGGGGAAAGGGGGGAGGGAATGGGGGATGGTGGGGGAAGGTGAGGGTGGATGGAGGGGGGGCTGAGAGCGGGAGTAGGGGTAAAGCAGAGAAATAAGCGGTGTCAGATAAGCGGCTGTTCAGGTGTCGACGCATATGACGGCACGAACCTGCTTTTTGAGTCGACTCAAGAGTTGACGACTGTGATAGTCCGAACCTGCTCCGCAGGTTCGTCATTGCGGACCGATCAATGCAACGAACCAATCAGGGCTCACCGATAATCTTGACCTTCATCCTCGCTTATGTAGGCCGGGATGCCTGAGCTGGACGCAATAAAATCCGAACAACACTATAACTTGTCGAATTTGATACAATCTATCTCCAATCGCACGGGAACTGGATCTGTAAACTCCAGTACTAATTGTTTCGTCGCGTCACACCCTCCTCCCTGTTGTTGTCTTATCATCCGCTCTTCTCGTTAATCTCAGGAATCTTTCCAGAAAGGTGCTTTCAGCCGAAAATCCATCAATAACCCTCGCCAAATCTAGGTCATCGGGTTACTAGCAATGGAGCAGCTAAGAGCTCCCGAACCACTTCAAGAAATTCCAGAATCTGAGTAAGATAACAGTGATACGCGAGGTATTGCAGACTAGTGGAGCTTATAAACCCTTTGAAAGGCGATCAATGGTCCAGCGTCGGGTACTGGATTGAGCTTCACAAAGGCGCCGTGCAGCTATTGCGGCGGTAGGCGAATCTGAGTGCTAAGGCGACTAGTGCTCGAGACGAGAAACCTATCTCAAGGTGCGACGAGCAGGACAGTGGAAAACTAGTCCAGTGTAATGAATTCGGTTTATAACTGCATTCGAATTCAGATTTTGGGATTGTGTGTAACAGTTGTTCGCCTTCGCGAAAGCCCGAATGACCTGCTCCACACGTTTCAGTGCACCCCCCAGCTCCCATTCCACGGACTGAACCACGGAGATATGCGAACTGGCTGCTCTGAAACCACTGCCCTGCATTTGTTTTCGGCGAAGGGTTCCCTTTTCATGTAACCTGAAATTTGTTTCGCGGACAAGTTCGCTTGTCGTTCCCCCAGCAGCCTGTGCCACACCAACACCACTCAGCAGCTCCCACAAGCAAGCTTCCAGAAATCTCCCATACCACTTTTATTCCCAAATAATTCCCCTAGGTCCGGATTTCCTGAACTTCCTCTCCCTAAGAAAACGCTGAGGCGTATTTAGTCTCTAGTTTCGGACGCGGAACTAGGAAAGTCGCCGAGCTTAGTGCTGGTGGGCTGGGGATGGTTGCCGTTGGCTGCTGAAGCAGCTCGACCGTTAGAGTGGTCGGTTAGGCGAGGGAAGTGGGTGATACCGCGCCGCGGGTCTTGATCCGTGCGTTTTCATTTTGCAGGAGAGATCTCCTGAATTGAGAGAATATGACGGCTCCAGTTCCGCCGTCTGATGTGAGTAACACCGTCGGTTGGGATGTCTGTTGGACATTTTAAGGTTTCTCAGCAGATTCCTGATTGTATTGAAACTCTCGGGGGAGTAGGAGAGTATGACTGATCAGGTTCCGCCGTTTAAGGTGAGTAGCAGCGTCGGTTGGGGTGCTAGTTGGACATTTGCTGGTCTTTCCGGGGGAGACATTTCGGGGAAGTAAGAGGATATGCTGTTCTTATTCCAACTTCAGAAGCGATTACCGGCGTTCTTTGAAAGTTTGGTTAGACATTGACGGCTTCTAATGTGTGCACTGTCAGTTAAATCATGTAGAGGACGTTACAAGCAGTCTGGATATGTTTTGTGTTCTAATGAAGCGTTTCTTGGCTTGCACCATCTGCGGTCTTATAACGCGACGTATGTTCTGGAGAAATACAGCTGAGTAATATTTTAGGGTTTCCTGGGTGGGAAGAGAGGCTTCGAGCGAATCATGCCAGTGAAAGCACTCCGCAAAGGATTTGCCATAGCCGCGCATCTCGTACGATAAAAACTTTTATCTTCTAATATAATCTTGCAGCTCGGTTCTGGCATCAGCAACCTCTGCTGGTAACCGTCATGACACGAACAGAGTGGTACTTAGTCGCTTATTCTCCTCCAAATCTTAAGTGTTATGTCGCGCGGGATGCGTGCAATTTGACTGTGTCGAATCTGTGTTTGTGTGATGCGTTCTCTTTCGAGTTCTGTTTAGATGTATTTCCATTCGTGTGTTCTGTTTATAACTGAATGCGATGAAATTCGTTTTCTTTTCGCGTGGACCTGGCAGGAGCAGCAGCGACTCCAGGGCGCGGCAGTGGACGTCCTAATGCAGGACAGCGGGATTCCTTCTATCGGGGACAGCGATCAGGGCATGGGGGGAACGGATGCGCCAGGCCGGATCCGGGGGGAGGCGGAGGCGCGGGAGGCGGCGGACATGGCGGAAGAGATGGCGGAAGCGCAGATTGGAAGCGGGGAGGCGGGGAAGACGGGGAACTGGCCTCCCGCGGAGGCGCGGACTCCATGGAAGGTAGGTCGGGTGCGGTGAGGGGGATGTGGGGTGGGATGGGTGTGGGTGGGGTGGGGTGAGAGTCGCCGCAAATACCATCACGAACCGACTTTTTCTTTCTGAAATTCAGGGGGGTCCCCCCTCCCCCACCCCACCCCTACCACCCCCTTCTTCCAGCGGAGTCCAACCACCCCCCCGCCACAGACGCCTCTCCGCCAGGCCTGGTGGCCCCCGCGCCCATGGGGCCGGAGCTGCCCCCTGCAGACGACCCGCTGTCTCGCACGTTCCGGTGAACCCACTTCAACACGCTCCCCTCCCGTCCCTTATCCCCCTTTCCCCCGTTGACTCCATTGGCATGCAGCCGAGTCCCCCACCGATCCCCCTGCCACAGACGCCTCTCCGCCAGGCCTGGTGGCGCCTGCCCCCATGGGGCCGGAACTCCCGCCAGCAGACGACCCACTGTCGCGCACGTTCCGGTGGCAGATTGACAACTTCTCCAAGATCACAGAGCGCAAGATCTACTCCAAGCCCAACTTCGCCGTGGGGGGATACAACTGGTGCGTCAATGGGCGTCTCTGGTGTGTGAGGTGGTGTATGGGGAGATGGGTGGGTTGGTGAGAACTTAGAAGGGGGTATCACCCCCGCCTCGCACGTTCCGGTGGCAGATTGACAGCTTCTCCAAGATCACAGAGCGCAAGCTTTACTCCAAGCCCAACTTCGCTGTTGGCGGATACAACTGGTGCGTCTAAGTTAATAATGAGGGTCGGGACTGGGTGGGCCGGTGGGTGTATGGGTGGGTCCGGTATGGGTGGTTACGACCCCCCACCCTTGCGCGTTCCAGTGGCAGATTGACAGCTTCTCCAAGATCACAGAGCGCAAGATCTACTCCAAGCCCAACTTCGCCGTCGGGGGTACAACTGGTGCGTTAGGGTTTATGATGGGGGCCGGGACTGAATTGGGTGGGTGGGTGGGTGGGTGGGGTTGGGTACGAACCCCTTCCCCCCCCGTGCACGTTCCGGTGGCAGACTGACAACTTCTCCAAGATCACAGAGCGCAAGATCTACTCCAAGCCCAACTTCGCCGTCGAGGGTTACAACTGGTGCGTTTGGGTTAATGATGGGGGCCGGGACTGGGTTGGGTGGGTGCGTGGGTGGGTGGGTGGGTGGGTATGGGGTATGACCCGTTCCGGTGGCAGATTGACAGCTTCTCCAAGATCACAGAGCGCAAGATCTATTCCAAGCCCAACATTTCCATTGGGGGTACGACTGGTGGTGCGTGGATGAGTGGGTGGATGGGTGGAGGGGGAGGAGGGTTGAGGGGGGGGCGCGGTGTGGGTGTGTGTGACCTTCTATCTAGTCTCATTCATACTATTCCTGACCTTCCCCAACACCCAAGCAGAGCAGCTATCAGTGTGCTTTGACTTGGCAGATGCTGCCACTCTGCCTCTCTCCCTCCTTACCCCTTATTCACCACTCCCCTCCGCCCCCCCCCGGTTTCTCCTATTCCCTCCCTCCTCTCCCTCCCCTGCCTCCCCTCTCCACCCTCCCTCTCTCCCTCTCCTCCCTCCAGGCGGCTCCTGATCTTTCCACGTGGCAACACCCAAGCGGAGCAGCTGTCAGTGTATCTTGACGTGGCAAATGCTCAAACACTGTCTCTCTCCCTCCTTACCCTTAGTGCACCACTCCCCTTTCCCACGCCTCTCTCGTCCCTCTCTCCCTCCCCTCCCCTCCCTCCCCTCCCCCCCATCTCTCTCCTCCCCCCCATCTCTCTCCTCCGTGCAGGCGGCTCCTGATCTTTCCACGTGGCAACACCCAGTCGGAGCAGCTGTCAGTGTATCTTGACGTGGCAGATGCCGCCAATCTGTCTCTGCTCCCTTACCTTTATTGCACCACTCCCGTTTCCCACCCCTCTCTTGTCCCTCTCTCCCTCCCCTATCCCGTCTGTCTCTCCCCCTTTCTCGCTCCCTCCCCCCCGCCGCTCTCTCCTCTCCCCAGGCGGCTGCTCATCTTTCCACGTGGCAACACCCAGGCGGAGCAGCTGTCAGTCTATCTTGACGTGGCAGATGCCCAAACTCTGCCTCTCCCCCTCCGTACCCCTCATCATCTCTCCTTTTTGACTCCCTTCCCTCCTCCCCCCCTCTTTCTCGTCCCCCAGGCGGCTCCTGATCTTTCCACGTGGCAACACCCAAGCAGAACAGCTGTCAGTGTATCTTGACGTGGCAGATGCCCAAACTCTGCCGCCCGGCTGGACCAAGAGCGCGCACTTTGTGCTGTGCCTGATCAACCAGTACGACCGCAAGATGAACGTGCGCAGAGGTACGGGAGGAAGTGGAAGGAGAAGAGGGATAAGAGCGAAGGAGAGGTGGGAGGAGAGGAGGTAGGGGATGGACCAAGAGCGCCCACTTTGTGCTGTGCTTGATCAACCAGTACGACCGCAAGATGTGGCCTCACCAGTACTTTGTTTTGTACTGCTTGATGAGATGAGGGATGCACAGCACAAAGTACAATTGCTCTCAGCTTGCTTCTGAGTTGACTCAAAAGCAGACTCAGCAGTACTTTTTTTTTGTTCTTGATGAGTGTGGCACAGCACAAAGTACTTCGGCTCTCAACTTCCACAGAGGTATGAGTGGAAGTCTGCCTTTCCCCCTGCCTCATTTGGGGTACGAGCAGAGCACTCATTTGGGGGTTAACCCCCCTCTCCCCCTGCCTTTACCTTAACATGTCTGCCTCTCCCCCTACCTCTCTCTCTCCTCCCCCCCCCTCCCTCCCTCCCCACCATAACTGAAGTTGTCGTTCTCCCCTGTACTTCGTCATCCCCCCCTTGTTTGGTTCCTGTCTCTCAGACACGAGTCACCAGTTCAGTGCGAGGGAGAGCGACTGGGGCTTCACCTCCTTCATGTCTCTGCAGGACCTCTACGACCCCTCTAAAGGCTTCCTCGTTAACGACTCAGTGATCCTCGAGGCTGAAGTGAACGTGCGCGTCGACTACTGGGCTTATGATTCAAAGAAAGAGACTGGATACGTTGGCCTGAAGAACCAAGGAGCCACCTGCTACATGAACTCTCTTCTCCAGACCTTATACCACATCCCGTTCTTCCGAAAAGCGGTTTACCATATGCCGACGTCCGAAAACGAGCTTCCATCCAGCAGCATCCCTCTCGCTCTCCAGAGCCTGTTTTATAAGCTCCAGTACACAGACACCAGCGTGGCGACGAAAGACTTAACTAAAAGTTTCGGGTGGGATACGTACGACTCGTTTATGCAGCACGATGTGCAGGAGTTGAACCGGGTGCTGTGTGAGAAGCTGGAGGATAAGATGAAGGGGACGGTGGTGGAGGGGACGATTGAGAAGCTGTTTGAAGGGCACGTGATGAACTATATCGAGTGTGACAATGTGGATTACAAGTCCACGCGCAAGGAGTCATTTTACGGTGAGTTCATTACGTGGTACAGCTTTTTTATAATGACCTTTTGGGAGAGAAAAGGGTGTCGGATGTGTATGCGAGCTGAATCGTGAGACAGCTGACGCCCGTCATTGCGTTCCTCACCTCCTCTGCCCCTACTTCTGCTGCTGCCTCTGC
Source organism: Closterium sp. Yama58-4 (assembly GCA_947470075.1). Classification (NCBI taxonomy): domain Eukaryota; kingdom Viridiplantae; phylum Streptophyta; class Zygnematophyceae; order Desmidiales; family Closteriaceae; genus Closterium; species Closterium sp. Yama58-4. The sequence continues at coordinate 87,458 of CANIUD010000512.1, read as the reverse complement.
TCTGCCTCTGCTCTTTCCCTTTCCCTTTGCAGACCTGCAGCTGGACGTGAAGGGGTGTCGGGACGTGTATGCGAGTTTTGACAAGTATGTGGAGGTGGAGAGGCTGGATGGCGACAACAAGTACCACGCGGAACAGCACGGGCTGCAGGTATGGATGCTGGGTGCTGCTTTCCTTACTAGGAAGGTGGGGTATGCATGGGGGGGGTTGGCAGTGCGGTGGAGAGCTGGCTGACTCAATTCAAGTATGTGGAGGTGGAGGGGCTGGATGGTGGCAACAAGCACCATGCGGAGCAGCACGGGCTGTAGGTTTGCCTGTTGGTGTTTTTGCCACAGCTTATGGTTACAGCTGCAGCTGCTTGTGTTCTTTCTCTATGTCACCTTCAGCCCTTTTGATTTTCCATTCATCCTCCCCCTTCGTTCCTATCAGGCCAACCTTGTTCTCTCTACTCTAATCTCTACTCCCCACACGCCTGCTGCCTGACAGGACGCCAAGAAGGAAGTGCTGTTCGTCCGCTTCCCTCCAGTGCTGCACCTGCTTCCGTTTTCTGTCCGCCCCTGCTGCTGTTGCTCCACCTAACCTCGCTTCTGCCCTGACCTTCCCTCCCGCTTTTTACTGCCCTCTGGCTGGCAGGACGCCAAGAAGGGAGGCCGTTTGTCGACTTCCCTCCGGTGCTGCAGCTGCTTCCTCTGTCAGTCCGCCCCTGTTGCTGTTGCTCCACCTAACTTCATTGTCTTTCCCTCCCTTTTGCGACGCCCGCTGGCAGGACGCTAAGAAGGGAGTGCTGTTCGTCGACTTCCCTCCAGTGCTGCAGCTGCAGCTGAAGCGGTTTGAGTACGACTTCATGCGAGACACAATGGTCAAGGTGCGTGCAGCATCATGCATGCTTGAAGCACCCTACCGCACCTCACTGAACCCATCTCTACCCCACATAGCTGCAGCTGAAGCGCTTTGAGTACGACTTCATGCGAGACACTATGGTCAAGGTATGTGGGTGTGGGAGTGACGCGCACCGCACCCATCTGACTGCACCGCACTGCACCCATCTGACTGCACCGCACTGCACCCATCTGTTTAGTTCCTTCATATGCGCGTTGAGTGTGACTTTGTTTGAAACGCCATGGTCAAGGTATGTTGATAGAAACACTCCCTATCCATGAGCATTTTCATGCCCCATCCTTCGAATAACTTCTTGTTTCCTACCACCCACCACCATCCCCTGTCCCCCACCCTCCCGCCCCCTCACCAGATCATCGATTGCTACGAGTTCCCTTTGGAGCTGGATCTGACCGGCAGCATCGCAAGTGCCGCACGCCTGACTGTGATCACACTTAATCCCACAACCTCCCCCATAACCTCCCCCCTTTCTTCTGCTCCCTCCCACCCTTTCACCAGATCAACGACCGCTACGAGTTCCCTCTGGAGCTGGATTTGGACCGGGAGAATCGCAAGTACCTCACACCCGACTGCGATCGGAGCGTGCGCAACCGTTACCAGCTGCACAGGTGGGCTGTGATTTTGAATGTTTTCTATCAGCGTTTAGGTGTATCTGATTGATACAAAGGCGCACGCAGGATCACGAGTACCTCACACACCAGATTTTGACTGGAATTAGTGCAATTTCTCTCTGCGGCACAGCTGGGTTGTGAACGATATTCAGTGGTGCTGCTCCTTCACCCGCCCCCCCCCCGCCCCCCCCCCCCCCCCCCCCCCCCCCCCCTTCCCTCCCCCCACCCGCTCCGTGCCCTTGCAGTGTTCTTGTGCACAGCGGGGGAGTACATGGGGGACACTACTATGCCTACATTCGGCCCAACCTCACAGAGCAGTGGTATGAAGGTTTTGAGAGGTTTATACAGCGTAGTGTGACTGGGTGCCTTTCAGCAACTCTCTCCCCCTGATGTTCTGGCCTTGGCCGGCCCCACCCCATCCCTTCGACCTCCTACTCCTGCCCTACTGCTCCTGCAGGATGTTTGTGCAAAGTCGCGTGAATGAAGTGTTTTTCTGAGACACCCCATCCCTTCGGCTTCTCTGCCCTACTCCTGCCGGGCGTTTGTGCAAAGTCCAAACCCTAAACACGACATTTTTTGTCCTGATGATTCTACCCCATTGCCCTACCCGTTTGCCTTCCACCTACTATGCATGCGATGAGTCTCTTTTGAGTCGACTTGAAAATAGACTTATTACCTGCCTGCCGGTCGTTTTCACAAGTCTATAAATCTCGATCTGCCCTGCCCTGCCCCGTTGCCCTGCCCGTTTGCCTTCCACTTATCATGCATCCTTGCCTATTCTCCTCCCTACCGCCACCTCCCTAATTCCGCCTGATCCTCTCTCTTTCGCTTCCGGTCAGGTTCAAATTTGATGACGAGCGAGTGACAAAGGAGGATGTGAAGCGAGCACTGGACGAGCAGTATGGGGGAGAGGAGGAGGTGAGCTGGTGGGAGAGGAGGAGGTGAGGTGATGGGAGAGGAGGAGTTGAGGTGGTTTGATGGGATAGGAGGAGGTAAGGTGGTTGAGAGGTGGTGGGGAAAGGAGCAAATTACTTGTAAGTAGTGTGCTTTGTGACTCATCCGATCAGACTGGCAGGGGCGAGGAGGAGAGGAGGACTGAACGAGAAGTACGAGGGAGAGGAGGTGGTGGGGTGGGGTGGAGCGGTGTATGGGAGCGGCTGAGATGGGGAGTGGAAGTTAAGGCAGTGCATGAAAAGAGACAAGGCTACTTTTGTCGTTTTCAACCCATCCGCTCCCAATCCGTGCCTTCCCTCCCATCTCCGCCCCTCTTGTTTTTCCGTCACTCACAGCTGAGCCAGACCAACCCCGGGTTCAACCATGCGCCCTTCAAGTTCACCGAGTTCATCAACGCCTACATGCTCGTGTGGTGTGGTGCACATTCGGGAGAGCTCTCATCTCCTCCCCTCGCTCACCCTCCCTCCTTCCTTTCCTTTTCTACCCGGTTGAGCCAGACCAACCCCGATCGCAACCGTGCGCCCTTCAAGTTCACCGAGTTCAGCAACGCCTACATGCTCGTGTGGTGTATTTCTCTTTCAACCTTCCTTGCCTCCATCTCTCCCCGTCCTGCCTGCCACTCCCCCTTGCTTTCCCCCCCAGTTGAGCCAAACCAACCCCGGGTTCAATCATGCGCCCTTCAAGTTCACCAAGTTCTCTAATGCCTACATGCTCGTGTACATTCGGGAGAGCTGTTAACTCCCCCCTCTCTTCTCCTCCCTCCTTCCCTTCCACCCACTCCCAGCTGAGCCAAACCAACCCCGGGTTCAACCATGCGCCCTTCAAGTTCACCAAGTTCAGCAACGCCTACATGCTCGTGTACATTCGGGAGAGCGACCGGGACAGCATCCTGTGCAACGTGACTGAGAATGACATTGCACAGCACCTCGTGGTGAGTGAGGCAGTGAGTGAGAGGTAGTGCATGTATGTTTGTATGCGGGATGTTGGGAGAGTGACTGTGATAAGAGCCTCCGCAGCGTGAATGCCGTTCTAACCGCCAGGAGGATGAGTTTCTAACCGCCAGGAGGATGAGTTTCTAACCGCCAGGAGGATGAGTTTCTAACCGCCAGGAGGATGAGTTTCTAACCGCCAGGAGTATGAGTTTCTAACCGCCCCTGCCCGCCCCTGCTCCTCTGGTCTCTTTCCCTGTTCTTCCCTCCCATGTTCTCCTTTCACCAGGCGCGGTTGAAGCGGGAGCAGGAGGAGAAGGAGCGGAAGCGCAAGGAGAAGGCGGAGGCTCATCTCTTCACGATCATCAAAGTCTCTCGCGACCAGGACCTCTTCAACCAGATTGGCCGCGACCTATTCTTCGATCTCGTGGACCACGAGCGAGTGAGGAGCTTTCGCGTGGCGAAGCAGACGCGGTTTTTGGAGTTCAAGGCGATGGTGGAGAGGGAGTTGGGGATTCCAGTGGCGGGGCAGCGGTTCTGGCTCTGGGCGAGAAGGCAAAACCACACGTACCGGCCCAACCGGCCCCTTAACGCCGAGGAGGAGAGCATGACGGTGAGTCAGACGGGGGGTGGAGGGAGGGAGGGAGGGAGGGAGGGAGGGAGGGAGTGAGGGAGTGAGGGAGTGAGTGATAAGAGGACGGTAGAGAGAGTGAGTGGGAGAGTGAGCGAGTGAGGAGCTTCCGTGTGGCGAAGCAGACGCGGTTGTTGGAGTTCAAGGAGATGGTAGAGAGGGAGTTGGGGATTCCGGTCGTTGGCCAGCGGTTCTGGCTGTGGGCACGCCAGCAGAACCACACGTACCGGCCCAACCGGCCTCTCAACGCGGAGGAGGAGAGCATGACGGTGAGAGGGGAGGGGGGTTGGAAGGAAGAGACTGTGATAAGAGTGAGTGAGAAGAGGAAGATGGAGGGAGAGCAAGAGCGAGGGAGTGAGGAAATGGAAGGTTGGTGGAAGAGAGCGCGTGAGGAGCTTTCGCGTGGCGAAGCAGACGCGGTTTTTGGAGTTCAAGGCGATGGTGGAGAGGGAGTTGGGGATCCCGGTCGCTGGCCAGCGGTTCTGGCTGTGGGCGCGCCAGCAGAACCACACGTACCGGCCCAACCGCCCGATGAATGCTGAAGAGGAGAGCATGACGGTGAGACAGAGGGGGGGAAGGGAGGGAGGGTGAGAGAGGGAGAGTGGGAGAGTGAGGGGGTGAGGGAGTGAGTGAGCGCGTGAGGAGCTTCCGTGTGACGAAGCAGACGCGGTTTTTGGAGTTCAAGGCGATGGTGGAGAGGGAGTTGGGGATTCCAGTGGCCGGGCAGCGGTTCTGGCTGTGGGCACGCCGGCAGAACCACACCTACAGGCCCAACCGGCCCCTTAACGCCGAGGAGGAGAGCATGACGGTGAGTCAGACGGCTTGGGAAGAGTGAGTGCGAAGCAGCGATTCTGGCTGGGGGAACGAAGGCAGAACTACACGTACCAGCCTAACCGGCCGCTGAATGCTGAAGAGGAGAGCATGACGGTGCAACCAAGAGGGAGGAGAGAGGGGGGGCGAGTGAGTGAGAGAAAGAGTGAGTGAGTGTGGAAGGAGATGGTAGAGAGCGTTTCTGGCATTAGACTTGGTGATATATGAACGTTGGTACTAACAATCGTTTTTCAATGGGTCAGATATGGCAGGAAAGAGTTACTTCGGTTCAACCACACACGTACCACCCTAAACCCTAAACCGCTCACCTGCTCCGCTGCTCCGCTGCTCCCCTGCTCCCCTGCTCCCCTGCTCCCCTGCTCCCCTGCTCCCCTGCTCCCCTGCTCCCCTGCTCCCCTGCTCCCCTGCTCCCCTGCTCCCCTGCCCCCCTGCTCCCCTGCCCCCCTGCTCCCCTGCTCCCCTGCCCCCCTGCTCCCCTGCTCCCCTGCCCCCCTGCTCCCCTGCTCCCCTGCCCCCCTACCCCCCTGCTCCCCTGCCCCCCTGCTCCCCTGCTCCCCTGCCCCCCTGCTCCGCTGCTCCCCTGCTCGCCTGCTCACCTGCTCCCATTCAATTCTGTCTGTCAGGTGGGGAAGCTGAGGGACTCGGTCAGCAAGGCACACGCCATGGACCTGCGTCGCTGCTCTCTCTTCCAACCCCTCCCTCTCTTACCCTGCCCTGTCGTCAATACCCTCCCCCTACACTCCCATTCCCACCCTGCTCGCCTGCTCCCATTAATTCTGTCTGTCAGGTGGGGCAGCTGAGGGACTCAGTCAGCAAGGCACACGCCATGGACCTGCGCCTGTTCTTAGAAGGCACGCCGTCCTCCCCTGTGAGTCAGCTAGCCTTGTGTTGCCGCTGAGGGACTCAGTCAGCAAGGCACACGCCATGGACCTGCGCCTGTTCCTGGAAGGCACTCCCTCCTCCCCTGTGAGTCAGCTAGCCTTGTGTTCTCCCCTGTAAGTGCTCTCGCCTGTAAGTGCTCTCGCCCCTCTCGTTTGCATACCCCTATTCCCCATCGAAACGTGACTGTATTCCAACCTGCTCTCCCATTCCGCTACTCAAATGCCCGGCGTCTCTCCTCCTGCTACCCATCCCCCGGCACCAGGACCGGCTGTTGGTTCTGCTGCATGAGAGGGCCAAGGTTGGCCTTCTGCTCTTCTTTTCTCTTTTTGCCTCCCTTATAGCATCTGTCCCCTCACCTCACCCATTACTTCCCGCATCACCTGATGGTACCACCAGGATCGGCCGTTGGTTCCTCTGCACGAGAGGGCCAAGGATGATATTTTGCTTTTCTTCAAGTTCTACGACCCAGTCACGGAGACGCTTAGGTAAGCGACGACGCTTATGCAAGAGACACTAAGCGACGCTTAGGTAGAGATATCTAGGTCTCAAGTGAATGACATTCTGCTGGTTAGGTGGTGCTTTTAGTTGAGATGTGGTTACGGAAGAGATGCTCTTTTCACTCTGCTCTCCGACTTGTCTCCCTGTTCCATTGCAGGTACGTGGGACATCTGTTTGTGAAGCTGGGCCAGAAGCCTGGCGACGTGAAAGGGAAGATCAACGAGATGTGTGGCCTCCCTCCCCTTCCTCTCCCCTCCATTCCCTCTTCTCCCCCTTCTCTCCCTCTTTTCTCCTTGCCTCTTCCGTTGCAGGTACGTGGGTCATCTGTTTGTGAAGCTAGGGCAGAAGCCGGGCGACGTGAGAGGGAGAATCAACGAGATGTGCGGTCTCCCTCCCACGGAGGACATCCTGATGTTCGAGGTGCGTGGGGTGTGGTGCGGTGCAGTGTGGTGTGTTGTGGTGCTGTGTTGAGTTTTGAGTCAACCAAAAAAAGGAGATCAACGAGATGTGTGGCCTCGCTCCCACGGAGGACATTCTGATGTTTGAGGTGCGTGTGGTGTGGTGCGGTTTGGTGCGGTGTAGTGTGGTTTGGTGCGATGCGGTGTGGTGTGGTAAGGTACATCTCCTCTCCCCCCTTCAACTCCCTGTCCCCCACCCTCCCCCTCCCCCTCCCCCCTTCCCCCCCCCCTTCTCCACCCGCTCCCTCACTCCCTACGTGGCATCTCCCACCGCTTCTCCCTCCCCCTCCCCAGGAGATGATGTTTGATCCAGCGGTGATGTGCGAGGCCATGGACCGCAAGGTTGCTGCATCAGGCTCATACACGCCCTTTTTCCCCCTCTCACACCCCCCCGACCCTCCCTCCTTCAACACACCAGGAGATAAAGTTTGATCCAGCGGTGATGTGCTAGGCCATGGACCGCAAGGTTGCTGCCTTCAAGCCCTCAAGTTCTCCACCTTTGTTCCCCCTCCCATCCCATCCCATGCCATCGCGCAGGAGATAAAGTTTGATCCAGCAGTGATGTGCGAGGCCATGGACCGCAAGGTGACGTTCAAGGGCGGGCAGCTGGAGGATCGAGACATCGTCTGCGTGAAGCAAGCCTCCCTTCTGTTGTCCCACCCCCCCCCCCCCCACCCTCTCCTTCCCCCTCTCCTTCTCCCTGCCCCTCTGCCCTCCCTTCCCCCTCATCCTCCCATTTCCCTCTCCCCCCACCCCCGTTTCCCCGCCCCCCCTCCCCCCCCCCCAAATGGCAGGAGATAAAGTTTGACCCGGCGGTGATGTGCGAGGCCATGGACCGCAAGTTGACGTTCAAGGGCGGGCAGCTGGAGGATCGAGACATCGTCTGCATGCAGCAAGCCTCCCTTCTGTTGTCCCACCCCCCCCCCCCCCCCCTCACCCTCTCCTTCCCCCTCTCCTTCTCCCTGCCCCTCTGCCCTCCCTTCCCCCTCATCCTCCCATTTCCCTCTCCCCCCACCCCCGTTTCCCCGCCCCCCCTCTCCCCCCCCCCCAAATGGCAGGAGATAAAGTTTGACCCGGCGGTGATGTGCGAGGCAATGGACCGCAAGGTGACGTTTAAGGGCGGGCAGCTGGAGGATGGAGACATCGTCTGCGTGCAGCGCGCTTCGTTGCCCCCGCCTGCTGCCGATGGTGCTGCTGCTGGGGGTGCTGGGGGTGCGGGTGCGGTTGGAGGCAGTGCTGTGAGGTACCCGGACGTGCCATCGTTCCTGGAGTATGTGCGAAACCGGCAGGTGGTGCACTTCAGACGCCTGGAGAAGCCAAAAGAGGACGCCTTCTGCCTCGAGCTGTGAGTTCCCCACCAGCTGATTAAGTACCCAAACGAGTGTACTCTAGGATTCAGTCAGGTATCGGTTAGTGTGTCGCTCTCTTGTCCTTCCTGAAGTATGTGCGGAACCGGCAGGTGGTGCACTTCCGGCGACTTGAGAAGCCAAAGGAAGATGCTTTTTGCCTCGAGCTGTGAGTTCTGTGGCGCCCCTGGCCTTCACAAGGGGGTGTTCAGGGGTGTTGGGGGGTTCGGGGGTGTTAGGGGTGTTCAGGAGTGTTTAGGGGTGTCAGGGGTATCAATTGTGCTCCTCGGGGTCCCAGCCAGGTGTGCCTACGGATTTATGTCTCCAGTAGAGTCTTGTGGCGTCACTCACACTCTCCTTTTGTTGCTCCACATCCTCTCCGTTGCTCCATCTTCCCCCGCAGATCTAAAGCAGCGTGGTGGAGGCTAGGCTAGCAGAGGAGATAGGTCTGGACGATCTCTCCAAGGTTCGACTCACCACACACAGCTGCTAGCTACTCACATCCGCGTGTTCTCCCTGCTCTGTGTGCGATACCCTCTATTTGTCTTGATTGCAGTTCCAAGCAGCACACGTACGATGACGTGGTTGCAAGGCTAGCAGAGGAGTTAGGCCTGGATGACACTTCTAAGATCCGACTCACCACACACAACTGCATCTTCTCTGTTGCTCCATGTTGCTCGATACCCTCCGTCTGTCTGACTCTGTTGCAGTTCCAAGCAGCACACGTATGACGATGTGGTGGCACGGCTGGCAGAGGAGATAGGCCTGGATGACCCCTCCAAGATCCGACTCACCCTTTCTGTTGCTCCTCAATTTCTTCCCCCGCTATTCCTCCCCCCCCCCCTGCACTACAGTTCCAAGCAGCACACGTATGACGATGTGGTGGCACGGCTGGCAGAGGAGATCGGCCTGGATGATCCCTCCAACACCCATGCCCTGGCCCCTCTCCCTCTCCGTATCTCTTCCCTTCCCTCTCAGTTCCAAGCAGCACACGTACGACGATGTGGTGGCGAGGCTGGCAGAGGAGATAGGCCTGGACGACCCCTCCAAGATCCGTCTCACCCTTTCTGTTTCTTCCTACCGCTTACCCCTGTCTCTGGCTCTGACCTCTGCAGCTCCAAGCAGCACACATACGACGATGTGGTGGCGAGGCTAGCAGAGGAGATAGGCCTGGACGACCCTCCAAGGCTCACCAGCATGTTCCATGTTGCTCCATACCCTCTATTTGTCTCTGTTTCAGTTCCAAGCAGTACACGTACGATGATGTGGTGGCGAGGCTGGCAGAGGAGATAGGCCTGGACGACCCCTCCAAGATCCGACTCACCACACACAACTGCTACTCGCAGCAGCCCAAGCCGCCGCCCATCAAGTACCGAGGGGTGGACAGCCTGACTGACATGCTCGTTCATTACAACCAGGTGGGGAGAAAGGGGGAAATGTCAGGGTATGAGGCATGGGTAGGTGTCACAACGCTCTATACCGCCGCCCATCAAGTACCGAGGGGTCGACAGCCTGACAGACATGCTCGTTCATTACAACCAGGTGGGAGGGGAGAGAGAAGGAGGGGAATGTGGAGTGCTTGGGACCGTGGTTGTTACTGCTTTCTCTTCTCATCTCATCCCCCATTCCCCCTTCTCCTGTTCTCTCTGTGTTGCGGCTTGCAGTCGTCAGACATCCTCTATTTTGAGACGCTTGACATTCCTCTGCCTGAGCTGCAGCGACTCAAGACACTCAACATCACGTTCCACAACAGCAAGGCGGAGGAGGTGAGGGGAGGGAGGTGTGATGAAGGGAGGATAAGTGAGTGTGTGTGCTGTGCGGGTGTAACTAAGGTATGTTGCAGCGGCTCAAGACGCTCAACATCACGCTCCACAACAGAGGTGAGTGCGTGGTGTGTGGATGAGTAGCAGGATAGGTGAGTGCATACGCAGGTTTCAGCGACTCAAGATGCTAAACATCACATTTCACAACAGCAAGGCAGAGGAGGTGAGGGGAGGGAGGCTAGGGAAATGTTTGAAAATTAGTGCATGGAGACGGGTGAGAAGAGAGATGAAAATGAGTGCATGGAGGGATGGGTGGGTGCAATTCTCCAGCTTTGCTCACAACCTATTTCTGCCAATATCTCACTCATGTTTTGCACCTTCCGTTGATCATTGGATTGGATGTGCCTTTCGCAGGTGTCAACGCACAACATTCGCCTGCCCAAGCAATCAACGGTGGCAGATGTGCTTGCGGATCTAAGGACCAAGGTAACGGACGGTGTTGATGCTTCAAAGCTTCAACCTTTGCCCCAGTGGAGTTGCAAGGCGGCTTTTGCTGCGTAATAAAGCACCTCTCAAGAATTGCTGTTTATATATGCTGTTTATATGCTGTCCTATGCTTTTGTCAACATGCTACTCTATCTATTGTTCCGACAATTCCCTCGCCCTCACTTCATACCAGTCATTCTGTTCTCCACTGCTATGTAGCTCTTTGAACCCCCGTGTACCGCTCTGTATTGCTCTTTACCATTCTGTGTCGCGCCTCTCAGGTGGAGCTGTCAAACCCCAAGGCTGAACTTCGAATGCTGCAAGTCTTCTACAACAAGATTTACAAGATCTTCCCCCTCACAGAGCAGATTGAGACCATCAACGACCAGTACTGGAGCATTCGCGCGGAGGAGGTGAGAGCAGACTGCTCTGAGCTGGTAATAACTGTAATGATAATCACTTTATACATATATGATGTTGACACTGGGACTTCACGATAACGTATCAGAGCTTACGAAATCGGAGTTGCTTGTAACGATTCTTCAATGGTTCAGAGAAGCTTCAGAAGCGTGTTCTGAGGCTCAAAAGCTGTTTCTATGAGGAGGGTGGGTCTGTCCCTACCTCAAGGGAGCCCTATTCTTGTTATTCTCTGTATGCCTGCTTTCTCCCTCGCCCAACACAGATTCCAGAGGAGGAGTTGAACATGGGCCCTCAAGACCGGGTGATTCACGTGTACCACTATACCTCTGCTCAACTGTCTCTTCAAGCTTTCCCTCTTGACACTTGTCTGCCTGTTTTCTCCCTCGCCCAACACAGATTCCAGAGGAGGAGTTGAACATGGGCCCTCAAGACCGGGTGATTCACGTGTACCACTATACCTCTGCTCAACTGTCTTTTCAAGCTTTCCCTCTTGACACCTGTCTGCCTGTTTTCTCCCTCGCCCACCACAGATTCCTGAAGAGGAGTTGAACATGGGCCCTCAAGACCGGGTGATTCACGTGTACCACTATACCTCTGCTCAACTGTCTTTTCAAACTTTCCCTCTTGACACCTGTCTGCCTGTTTTCTCCCTCGCCCACCACAGATTCCTGAAGAGGAGTTGAACATGGGCCCTCAAGACCGGGTGATTCACGTGTACCACTACACCCGGGATGCCGGAGGGCAGAGCCAGATGGTGAGTTCGCTCATAATTTGTTAGTGAATCACTTAAAGCCGTGTGTATGACTTTTGAGACGTCTCAAAAATCACTTAAAGCCGTGTGTATGTGTCTTGGGAGTATGTTGGTGCCACTGCCTCCCACGCATACCACTATTGAGGCGCCTCAAAACTGCCTCCCACGCATACCACTATTGAGGCGCCTCAAAACTGCCTCCCACGCATACCACTATTGAGGCGCCTCAAAACTGCCTCCCACGCATACCACTACATCCGGGATGCGGGAGGGCAGAGCCAGATGGTGAGTTTCCGCAGTGTCTCCCATAACCGCTACGTCCACTGCGTGTGTTTCGAACGCACCGACTTTTGAGGTGACTAGAAGCAACCATGGGCCCTCAAGACCTGCCTTCCTGCCTGCCCTGATCACCCCCCCCCCCCCATTCCGGCTGTTGCAGCTGCAGACGTTTGGGGATCCCTTCTTCTTGGTGGTGGGGGAGGCAGAGACCCTCGCAGAGGTGAAGCTTTGCCTTTGCACCTGTAAAACCATCTCTGCCCAACACCCATTGTCCTGCCTGCCCCTCCCACCCATCCACCCACCCACCCACCAGCTGCAGACGTTTGGAGACCCCTTTTTCCTGGTGGTGGGGGAGGCGGAGACCCTCGCGGAGGTAAAGCAGCGCCTGTGCACTTTATTTACTCACCTTTCGTGCCTGTTGCTGCACCCATCCCTCCACCCACCCACCCACCAGCTGCAGACGTTTGGGGATCCGTTCTTCCTGGTGGTGGGGGAGGCAGAGACCCTCGCAGAGGTGAAGCTTTGCCTTTGCACCTGTAAAACCATCTCTGCCCAATACCCACTGCGCTGCCTGCCCCTCCCACCTACCCACCCCACCCACCAGCTGCAGACGTTTGGAGACCCCTTCTTCCTGGTGGTGGGGGAGGCGGAGTGGAGCTTTGCCTTTGTGGCTAAAACCTTATTTACCCACCACACCTTCCCTCTGCCTGCCTGCCTGGCTGCCTTCCTGCCTGCGCTGCCCACCCCTCCCCCTGCCGGCTGTTGCAGCTGCAGACGTTTGGGGATCCCTTCTTCCTGGTGGTGGGGGAGGCGGATATCCTTGCGGAGGTGAACCTTTGCCTTTGCACCTATAAAGCCTTCTCTGCCCACCACTCTCTCCTTCTGCCTGCTACTCCACCCACCCACCCACCAGCTGCAGACGTTTGGAGACCCGTTCTTCCTGGTGGTGGGGGAGGCAGAGACCCTCACGGAGGTGAACCTTTGCCTTTGCACTTCGTTTACCCACCTTTTCTGCCTGCCGCTACACCCACCCATCCACCCACCCACCCACCCACCAGCTGCAGACGTTTGGGGACCCGTTCTTCCTGGTGGTGGGGGAGGCGGAGACCCTCGCGGAGGTGAAGCAGCGGATCAAGGCGCGGCTGGGGACCCCTGATGAGGAGTTTAGCAAGTGGAACTTTGCCTTTGTGGCCCTGGGCACACCCGAGTACCTTCAGGACTCAGATGTCGTTGCTGCTCGATTCCAGGTGACTTAGGCTGCACTGCACTGACAGGGTTGGGGGAAGGGTTGTGTCTGAAAGAGTCGGGCTGGGCACACCCGATGAGGAGTTTGGCAAGTGGAACTTCGCCTTTGTGGCTCTCTGCACACCCGAGTACCTGCAGGACTCTGATATCGTGGCTGCTCGGTTCCAGGTGAGATAGGCTGTATGATGTATCAGGGGGGGTGTGTGGGGTGTGTAATGGACGAGGAGTTTGGCAAGTGGAGCTTCGCCTTTGTGGCTCTCGGCACACCCGAGTATCTGCAGGACTCTGACGTCGTTGCTGCTCGATTCCAGGTGAGGATGGCTAAGCTGAAGTGTGGGGGGTGGGTTGGTGTTGAGGGGTATGGACCTTTGCCTTTGTGGCTCTCGGCACACCAGAGTACCTGCAGGACTCTGACATCATTGCTGCTCGCTCCCGGTGACTTTGCTGGTTTGGGAGGTTACTATCTTCTATTCAGCTACAAGGTGGGGTTTGGGAGTTGAGGGAGAATTAGGGGGAAGGGGAAGCATGTCGTTGCTGCTCGCTTCCCGGTGACTTTCTCGTTTGGGAGGTTACTATCTTCCGATTAGATACAAGGCGGGGTTTGGGAGCAGGGGGAGAAATAATGGAAGGGGAAGCGTGCTTGAAAGCCAAAAAGGTGAGGGTGTTGGCTTGAGGAACGTGGATTTGTGGTGAATTTATCCGTCCGTCCTTGTCTATCCATCAATCCACCATTCTAGCATCTTCCCATTTACATGTGCATTTCTTGCATGTTCATCCCTTACATGATGATGAACATCCCTTGATGCTGCAGGTTGTTTTTTGAAACTCTCAAAATCAACCTAGGTATATGTGCGTTTCTTGCATGTTCATCCCTTCCATGATAAACATCCCTTGTTCCTATCACCCTGCTGTTTTTTTACGCCCTTGGTCCACCAATAGAAGCGCGACACATGGGAGTATTATATGGGCTTGGAACATCCAGGCACCAACCCCCCCAAGAGGGTGCAGCACAACCAGGTGTGTTACGGCCCAGTGTGGTTGACTCTGTTACGACGCCGTGTTACGACTCTGTGTTACGACTCTTTTACGACTCTGTTACGACTCTGTTACGACTCTGTTACAACTCCGTTACGACTTTGTTTAGACTCTGTCATGTCTCGTGGTTCATTGAAACAGGCAGAGCAGATGTCTTACAGTGCCGATTCTTTATCACAAACGGAATGTCTTGCCTTTTGTGTGGTATTCTCCTTATTCGTCTATTGATTTGTGTGTATCCTTGTCTGTTTGTGTCTTGCAGAACCGGCACGCTTATGAGAAGCCTGTGAAGATTTACAACTGAAATGCATTGTACCGGTAGTACTAGCAAAATGGTGTATTTCTACTGCACAATGGTTATATAATACATAGCATACCATGTCGTGCCGTCTCCATCTGGTTCTAGAACTAGCAGTTGGCCTATCAGGTACAGACAGGAGGACTGATGTTTTTCCTTACGTAGAATTGGAATCACAATGCTGCAATATGAAGGTGCAATTATTGTCATATCTGTACAATGGCAAGCACCTGCACACTACTTAAACTGATTTGTATCATGTAGTGAGGGCTAACAAAGGCAACATATATCTACCGTATGTCAGAACAGAAGTTCCACCAGTGCAAAATCAGTACAGAACCATCAGGGAGTACCGCAGTAAATACGGTATATACAGCGTTACCATATACCAACCAACAAATGACTTGGAATGAAAAGTAAAAAGCCAAGGCCAAAAGGAAGGAATCACTTAGTCTGGATGGAAAAGCACTGTCATGAAGGTGGGAGGGTGGGGTCTCTGATGATCTGTGGCTGGAAGGCTACTTTTGAGGTGCCTTGAAAGAAAATTGACTCGCAGGGTCAAAACGCTGTCATGAAGGTGGGAGGGCGGGGTCTCTGATGATTTGTGGCTGGAAGTCCGGGCGGCAGTATCGGTCCCAAAGATCTCGGTACATGTCGTAGCGGGCGGTCATTTGGAATCCCCACTTGTCCCGCACCTGGAGAGAGGATGAGGGGGAGCGGAGGGGTGGGTGTGGGGAGGTGAGGGGAAGCTTTTGAGGCACCTTGAAGGTCCACAAAAACCCCGGTACATGTCGTAGCGGGCGGTCATCTGGAAGCCCCACTTGTCCCGCACCTGAGGAGCAGATGGGGAGAGGAGGGGGCGGGAGGGAGCAGGAGAGGAGAGGTTTGGGAAGTGGTGCGACTCGGTGACTCAAGAAAGGAGTAATAGAAGGCTGGTCCTAAGCATTGCACATTCAGAGCCCTAAAGCTATCGTATGAATGTGCTCATTCAGAACCCTAAAGCCCTAAAGCTGTCTTATACATCCCCCATTCCCAACCCCTCCATTTTACTCCCCCCACCTGGCGGCACAGGTTGAGGTCCAAATCAGCGATCATGAGCCCATCGCGGCACCTAGAGGCAGCGGGGGAGCGCGAGCCGTCAGGAGCAGCGAAGTAGGAGGAGCCGTAGAAATGCCCAAAGTCGCTGTGGGCCGGCCGGCAGTCCCCCGATGTGAAGGCGTGGGGGAAGGTCTCAGTGCCCACGCGGTTGATTGCCCCCACAAACACACTGTTGGCAATGGCTGCACACCGCGCCTGGAGGCAAGAAAGGGGTGCACGAAATGGGTGCATGAATTGAGACAAGGCGTTGAGAGACGTCTCGGTGTCCACGCGGTTGATTGTCCCCACAAACTCACTGTTGCCTATGGCTGCGCAGCGTGCCTGGAGGGAGAAGAAGTACAAGGGAGAAACAAGAGAGAGTGCTGAATGTGTGAAGGCGTGGGGGAAGGTCTCGGTGCCCACGCGGTTGATTGCCCCCACAAACACACTGCTGGCTGTTGCTGCACGCCGCGCCTGCAGGGAGTGCAAAGTTGCAGGAAGGAAATACACACCCCAAAAAAAAAAAAAAAAAACCGGGGAAAAAATGGCTCAGCCAGTGGTAGCAGTAATTCACCGTCAATGCAAAGGCCATTCAGATGTAGACAGGTTGCTCTCACCCCTCCCCCCACACCTTTCTCCCACCACCTCACCTCGATCGGCCACAGGGGTTCACTGAGCCCTCCCACAGTAGCCGAAGGGTTGAAAATGATCTCTGCGCCGTTCAGTGCGAACCCCATCCAGTTGAGGGGGTGGTGGTGGCCGTAGCAGATGCTGACTGCCCAGCAATTTCCACCTACCCTTCCACCGATAACCTCACCTCTATGGGCCACAGGGGCTCGCTCAACCCTCCCACAGTAGCCGAAGGGTTGAATATGATCTCAGCTCCATTCAGTGCGAACCCCATCCAGTTGAGGGGGTGGTGGCGGCCGTAGCAGATGTTGACTGCACAGCTTCTATTTTCCACCTACCTATCCTCTTCCACCCATAAGCTCACCTGTATGGGCCACAGCGGTTCACTGAGCCCTCCCACCGTAGCCGAAGGGTTGAAAATGATTTCAGCTCCGTTGAGTGCGAACCCCATCCAGTTGAGGGGGTGGTGGCGGCCGTAGCAGATGTTCCCCCCAACAATTTCCATCTACACGCACTCTGCCAACCATAACCTCACCTCTATGGGCCACAGCGGCTCGCTCAACCCTCCCACAGTGGCAGACGGGTTGAATATGATCTCAGCTCCGTTGAGTGCGAACCCCATCCAGTTGAGGGGGTGGTGGCGGCCGTAGCAGATGTTGACCGCCAGTTGCCCAAACTCCGTCTCAAACACAGGGTGGCCCGTGTTTCCCTCCATGTAGTAGGTGCTCTCGTTGAAATCACCCACCCGCGGGATGTGATTCTAACCAAAGGAGGGAGTGAGAGGGCATCAAGAAGAGGAGGAGAGGGAGGGGATGGTGTGAAGGCCGGGAGAGGAGAGGAAAGGGTAGGTGTTGGGGTGTGAGTGAAGGGCAAAGGCCAGCATTCAGTTGAGCGGGTGGTGGCGCAGTAGCAGATGTTGACTGCCAGTCGGCCAAACTCCGTCTCAAACACAGGGTGGCCCGTGTTTCCCTCCATGTAGTACGTGCTCTCGTTGAAGTCACCCACCCGCGGGATGTGATTCTGGTGAGGAGAGGGAGGGAGGGAGGGAGGGAGGGGGAGAAGGAATGGTTTGAGGAACGGGAAAAGGGTGGGCTGTGAGACAAACACAGGGTGGCCCGTGTTACCCTCCATGTAGTACGTTCTCTCGTTAAAATCACCCACTCTAGGGATGTGATTCTGGTGAGGAGAGGGAGGGAGGGAGGGAGGGGGTACCAAGAAGAGGAGGAGAGGGAAGGGATGGTCTGAATGCGGTGAAAGGAAAGAGTAGGTGCGATGTGAGTGGGGGGCAAAGAATCCAGTTTAACGGAGCCGAAGCAGATGTTGACAGACAATTGACCAGAAAATTTCTAAGCCGCCTCAAAGCCACAGATTTTTTAGCAATGGCTGACTAAGGCACCCCAGCAATGACTCACTTCATTTGTCAGTCTCCAATTTATGCAATGGCTGACTAAGCCATTCGTCACTCTCCCACCCCCACTCCTCCTACTCCCCCTTTCCACACATTCTCACCTTCCTGTGCTTCCCAATGATGTTCCCTTTGTTGCCCACGATAACAGCAGTGTTCCACAAAGTGTCGCCATGAGTCACACCCTCCTCCCATAGTGAGCCCCATCCATCTCACCTTGCCGTGCTTCCCAATGATAATCCCCTTTGTTGCCCACAATAACGGCAGTGTTCCAAACCACACAGCGTCGCCGTTCGTCACATCCCTTTCAAGCATGCTCAAAAGCCCAACCTCCACCTCACACTAACCCCAGCCTCACCTTGCGGTGCTTCCCAATGATGTTCCCTTTGTTGCCCACGATAACAGCGGTGTTCCACACAGTGTCGCCGTGAGTCACATCCCTTTCAAGCACATGGCTTATAATCACCATGTTGTGCCGTCTCGCCAGCTCACACACCAATGCCACTGTCGGCCCTGCCTCTCTCCCCCTCAAACCACCAGCACCAGCACCAGCACCACCGCTCCCGCCACTGCTTCTGCTGCTGCTGTTGCCAGTACCGTTACAGCCCATCCCTTTATTATCACCCCCGTTACTGCTACTAGCCTCCGGAACCACCTCTGCAAACTCGCACCAGTGCTTCTCCCGTGTGCAAAACGCGAAGGGCATCGGCCAGGCTTCCTGCAGGCACAGAATATTAACTCCGCACGACGCTGCGACGTCGATTATCTCTGTCACGCGGCTCATGATCGCGCCGCGTTGCTCCGCGAATGGCGCTGTGGTGGGAAGCACGATTCGGTTCTGCACCAGGGCTGCTCGGACGACACGTGGCTCCCGAAGCTGCTCGCGTGCTGCGCCGAATTTGTAGGCCTGGCTCAGAAAGCATTAAAAATTTGGACAATTTTGCGAAAACAACGTCCTTTTTTATCAAAGTTGACAAATTGATGGTGTACGAGCGGTTCAAGGAGAAAACACTTGGACTAATCAGCATAACCAACGGGCAGCAAGTAGTTTAAAAACACCATACTTTCATAAAACAAAACAGAATTACCTGCAGGTCGAAGTCGAGCCGTTGTGCTGCCTCTGTTGCTGCTTCTGGGAGGGTGACTGAAGAAACCAAGCCCTCACCATTGGAATGGCCGTGAAGGACGCGAAGGGCTTCCTGGTCGCAGTAAATAATGGACAGATATGTCAAGCTTATAATAGCCTAAGCTTATAATGCAACTTTTCAGGGAAAAGAGAAGTTGAATCAACGAATGAAACATTCTAAGTCTGCAACGCGAGAATGGTCAACGAGAGAATTTCGTGGGATTGAAAGGCTTAATTACCTCGAGTTTATCCTTGGGAAGATGAGCCTTCAGCATGGATTCCAGAGTCTCGTGACCGCACAAGGACCCATCAAGAGGCGAAGACGCTGCGTCTGTTGCACAGTCGCTAGCCATGGGCGCTAACTCGAGGCAATCAGTTTGTAATGCCTCCTTCGATTCAGGCTCTAATAATGGCTAAAGGATAGCTGTACTATGTACGGATAATGAGATGGCAGACGGTAAGGTGGTGGGCCGTGGACCAGAATTTCGTCAAAACAATTCTGAATTCTGAAATGGAAGAACCTGGTTGCAGCTTACACCCAACTTACGCGTAGAATTGCTAGGATTGTGAAGAAACATATCAATGATAAAATCCCCCCCTTTCGTGTGAGAGGGCCTTCTATTACAAACGGAGGGCCTTGGGAATGCCGTATGGGCTGCGCACACAAAGATGTGAGAGAGGATGAGAGGGGTGGCCCTTGGGAGCTTCAGCCCGCGAATGTGATTGAAGCGAGAATGTCTTCCCTTCATGCGATTGGTTGAAAAAGGTGCGAAGTTCGCACTGTAGCGCAAGCTCCGAACAAGCAACCAATGAGGGTAAAATTAGAATGTCAGCCTCTGGGTCAGCTGACTCACACGCGTCATTGCCAGAGTGGACTATGCGGTTGGCTGGTAACCATGCTGTCACATAGCTGACTCAAGTCCCCCCACGAAGAACTCCAGGGTATTGCGGTCGGGTTGAAAGTTACCAGTCGTTAGGGCGTGTAAAATCGCCGAACCCCAAAATTCGGCCACCATCCGTCGGGTCGTTTTGGCGAGATTACCCATTTGAAACCCTCATTACCGAGCTGTCTCGTACCCGAACCCTTAAGTATCCTAATGGCCGAAAATTCGGCCATTAGCAAATTTCGCATGTTTGCGGCGATTTTACACGCCCTTACGCCAGTTCAGATCGGTGCTAAACGTTACCACCACATTTGCGAACATTGTAAGCGCTGGAACACCCTCTATTCGTCTCTGTTGGTCTCTACTCTCACTGAGCGATTTCTGAGCCTGATGTACAAGCTTTCCGTGCCTCTGACCCACCACCTAGGGTCCAAACCCCGTACACGGCAGCTACAACAAGTATTCTTCCTGTCAGATCCAGGTGGCTCGTTTCACACTGGTAAATTCGTACGGGACCAGATCATGCAGGTCTCACCTGTGCAGTTCGCGTCGATTCTGTCTGGATTCTCTGCATTGTCGGCCTGGTGAGGGTTCCGTAACCGATCACTCCTTGATTCGTCACCACTGTCATCTAGGTTCGTCAGCAGACAGAACCCGTTATGAGGCGTCTTAAAGCGCGTCAGTGGTATGTGGAATTAATACTGGGGCATCGCAAGCGAGTACGAAATCCTTTATTGTGGTTAATCGTTTTCTGAATTTCGTTCTCTTCTCATTGTGTTTCCTCCATCCCCATCTTCTCCCACCAAACCACCTCTTCGAGTGCCCTAATGCCCCTCCAGGTACGGCTACATGTTTGGAAAGGAATCTGCCAGGAAGGAGCTGGACGGGAAGATTACTGAATTGAGACAGAGGGTGAAGCAACTGGAAGAAGGGAAGACGGAGAGCACAAGCAGATGAAGGACTTTTGAGGCGCCTCAAAAGCGGGACGGGATGATTACTGAGCTGGGACAGAGGGTGAAGCAGCTGGAAGAAGGGAAGACGGGGAGCACGAGCAGCTGAAGGACTTCTGAGGCACCTCAAAAGCGGGACGGGAAGATAATTGAGCTGAGGCAGAGGGTGAGGCAGCTGGAAGAAGGGAAGGTGGAGATCACAAGCACATAAGCTTTGAGACGGGTCAGAAGCCACAGAATTTAGAGAAGGGAGAGGCAGCTAAGGACGCGAGCAGATGAGGCAGCATGTCCAGTTAACCAACGCAGTTGGAGGATTCACACTCTGAGGCAATGTTGGGGAAAGTAATCCACTAAGCAGGAACTGGAACACAAGATAACCGAGGCTGAAATGAGCTGAATTGAGGATGAGCTTCAGGGTGCAGGCGTCATTTGTAGCGAGCACAATCAAAGGACGCAGTATTTGTGAGACTATGACTGCAGCCTGGACAAGTCAAGCGCGGCCGCATATGGTTGTGCAGGCCTTGTGAGGCGCCTGCGAACGCAGGAGTTGGTGCTGCTGGCATGGCGTCTCAGCAGATTAGGGTTTGAGGCAACTCAAGCGCAACCAGTAAAACTGTTTGTGAAAGGCACTGATTCTGGCAGCAGCAGAGGGCATAAGCAAAGCAGCCTGGCCGACGTAGTATGTTAACCAGCAATTGTTTGTAGTTGTGTGCTTTCAGCGTCACAATACCGTACTCATCGCCATGGGCAGGCTGACCGAGAAAGTTCCATCTCATAAGCATGTGGTACAGATATACAGGCATTTATTCTGCTACATCTTTTCCAATGTCGCATTTCTAAGACTTCTCAACGAGGGTGAGCTGGAGGGAACCATGGTCGCCCACAGAGTACTGCCACTCCCATGTAGGCCTCCTGCGAGGAAGCTTCTCCAGCCTTGTTTGCATGATCCCTGATGTGGAGGAGAGAAACAACGAAGGGGCGTACAGAGATGAATTTTGAGCCAGGCAGCCCACCACCAAAATGGCCCAGGAAGTACCCTGTCAGGCAATCTAAACAATCCCGATTCCACATGCACATTCAACCCCTTTGCATCAAGCCACTCAGCACTGCTCACCTCTTTCCGATGCAAACACGACCATGCAGTGCCCCTCAGGCACGTCAAACACATGATCGCCCACAATCACCCGTCATCTCCACATCCCTCGCCTCAATTCCTTCCTCGCATCTAACCCCATCGCATTGAACCACTCTGCACCGCTCACCTGTCTCTGATGCAGACACGACCATGCGGTGCCCCTCTGGTACGTCAAACACATGATCGCCCACAATCGCCACATCCCTCGCCTCAAACTCCGCATCACCGCGCAGCACCACTCTCAACGCCTCCTTCCTCTGCACCTTGTGCTGCCAGTACACGTTTGCCCCGTTCTCCCAGTCCACTCCTCTGTTGGTAACCGTTACGTTGTGTAACCGGCACCGGCCACAGCCACTGCCTAGCTGCGTGGTGCCGGATTGAGGATCCATAGAGCCTGTGACTGCATCGGCCTCGATCAACAAGCTCCCAGATACCTGCATTGGGGAGGGTGCATGGGTGAATGCAGCGAACACAAGTGGGAACTATTGAGTTGACGTAGTAAGTCACTTAATAGCCACAGCGTTGGTCCTAGGCACCTAGCTGTGTGGTGCCGGATTGAAGGTTGAGAGTGCCTGTGACGGCATCGGCCTCGATCAATTAGTGAGCAGGGGCAATGGTGGGTGAGGGTCCAGATACCTGCATCAATAAACCCCAGCCGACTTTGTTTGACTTGCATTGACCCTGCTTGACTCCCAATGACCCTATTCGACTCCAAATTTTCATGCTTGATCCACATTGACCCTGTTTGACTCACATGCACGTTGGACCACGCGAGCTCAGCTATCTCCAGCTTCACTTCAGAATGCGGCGCCACAGAACCTCCCTGCACCTGCAGTCAGCACATAAACACAGGGATAGTGACAAGATAAGAGGTGCAAAAGTGTTCTGAGTCGACTCAAAACAAGACCTACACTACACTACACACATAAAAACCCAACAGCAGGAATAGCTTCTGAAAAGCCTACGAACTCAATGGGCAGTGTTTTGAGACGTCTCAAAACAAGCCTACAAGACATACCTTTTGCCGAATGACGCTCCAGAGAGGGCCGAGGGCTGGGTGGAGGAGGAAGATGAACGGTGGAGATGAATCCACGTAGCGCTTGTGATCGCTGTGCATCTGATGGTTGTGAAAGAAACACAGAAGAGGAGGGATGGGGAAGGGGGTATTGTAAGGGGAAAGCAGGGATTATGGGGGTGAAGAAGGGGCGGAGCGAAGTAATGTAAAAGGAAACGAGAGGGAGATGGGAGAAAGAGAAGTACGGGATAGACAAGACGTGGAATGGAAAATTCTGATCACTGTACGAAACGAAAGATAAACAAGCATTTTTTTCCGTGTAGCACCAGGTTGGTTGGAACGTCCAATTTCCGCGTACTGTGGTTGGACAGTTACCTACAAGTGAAGCTCACGGCAGCAACTCACATGCGGCATGGCGACGCCACAGGAGGAGAAGAGCTCCAGCGAGTTGCGGTTCAGATCCAAGAAGGAACCATCTGGGGTCTGCAGGAGCGCGTTAAGGTGAGGAGGGGAGAGCAGAGGAGGGAGGTAGGGATGAGCAAGGGTACAAAGGTTAGAGCATGTGTGCGAAGTGGAGGAGAAGAGCTCCAGCGAGTTGCGGTTGAGGTCCAAGAAGGAACCGTCTGGGGTCTGCAAGAGTATGGTGGTTAGAGAGGGCATTGCACAGAGCACAGAGTGAGATGCAGGGAGTGGGCTTGCACGGCAAGACTTTTGAGTCGACTCAAAAGTCAGCTCGGAGAGTGGTGGGTAGGGAGGGCAGTGCGCAGACTACAGAGTGAGCGGGAAGTGGGCTTGCACGGCAAGAAGGAAGTGGGCTTGCCCTCTGTCTTATGGCCCTCTGCCCCACTGCCCTTTACCCCATTCCACTCTGCCCCACTGCCCTTTACCCCATTCCACTCTGCCCCACTGCCCTTTACCCCATTCCACTCTGCCCCACTGCCCTTTACCCCATTCCACTCTGCCCCACTGCCTGAATGCAACCGTACCTGGTGCAACGAGGTGTCTGTGGGCTTGCGGCGGCGCTTGGCAGAGGAGGTGACTTTGCGGCGGTCGTTGTAAATCAGAAACGTGTCCAGCACCGCTTGCACCTGCCTCCTGCTCTCCTCTGCCGCACTGCCCTCTGCCCCATCTTCCCACGTCCCAGTGTTCTCTGTACCAGAACCCCGTTCGCCCTGCACCTGCGCTCCTCCGCGCCCCTCCCTGCTCTCCTGAGCGGTGGCCTGACCGTTGTGCGCTGGAGAAGTCGAAGAGGCAGCTGCAGCAGTGGTATCGGTGTCAAGAGGTAGGCGGTGTGGGAGGGTGGTGACGAGGAGATCGGCAATGTTCTGCATCGTGCATTCCAGCCGGCCTCCTCGGATGCTGTGGAAGCGGAACAACGGGAGAAGAGAAAACGAATACGACGAGAAATTAGCACATAAGATGAAAAAAAAAGGGAAAAAAAAATCTCTTTCACAATGCATGAATGAAGCAACGCAGCAGAGGACAGAGGGACAGACCTTTGAGGGCGCCCATAGCAGTCCTCAAACGAGATTGACTTCTTCAGATTCATGATCATTCCCGGCAGAGACGGAGGACTGCTGCTGCTGCTGCTGCTGCTGTTGGGGCTTGAGCTCCTCCTGTTGCTTCCACTCCTGCTCCCGCTGCTAGCCTTCCTGCTGCCAGAAAACGCGCTCCTGCTGGCATCACCCCCACTGAACGACTCGCTATTCAGAGTGTCAGTATGAACGGTGCTGTCAGGGCCACACAGGCCCGCACACATCCCACTACCCAAACGACCCCCAGGAAGAGTCGCACCGATGCTGCTTCCATTGCTGCTGCTGCTGCTGCTGCTGCTGCTGCTGCTGCTGCTGCTTCTGTTCGAAGCTGGTCCACAGCACGGCTGCTGCTGCTGCCACTGCTGCTGCTGCTGCTGTTCCTCACCTGCACCACTCCCACCAGCAGTCTCCCCAAGAACAGCTGCTTCCACAGCGTGCAAATCAGCAAAGAGCACGTTGGTGTTGGCAGGGTATTTGGACCGGCTGCTGCCGGGAGCAACAGGCGCGTCGCTGATGCCGAGTTTGTCAAACTCGGTGTATTCAATGCATGTGAGGCCATAGGACCATGACCCGTCCGCCTGCTGCTGCTCTGCCAGCACGTTCACACCCTCTGCTGTGCCCACATTCCGGTCGCAAGAGGCGAAGCCGAATTTCTGCATGGTATCGGGACGGGGGAAGGGGGAAGGGGGATGGGGGAAGGGGGAAGAACACGGTGAGGGGCAGAAAGGGGATTGGGACGTGGTGCTGTGCGGTTCCACAGGCGCGTCGCTGATGCCGAGTTTCTCGAACTCGGTGTACTCGATGCATGTGAGGCCATAGGACCACGACCCGTCCACCTGCTGCTGCTCTGCCGGCACGTTCACACCCTCTGCTGTTCCCACATTCCGGTCGCATGAGGCAAACCCGAACTTCTGTGTTAGATGGGGTGGGGGGAAAGCGAGAGGAGGGAGAGGAGGGATGGGTCCGCTTGCTGCTGCTCTGCCGGCATGTTCACGCCCTCTGCTATTCCCACGTTGCGATCACATGACGCAGACCCAAATTTCTGTGCTTGGAAAGGGTGATTGGCGTGGTGAGGAGCCCCTCACAATCATGACGGAAGGAAGAGAAAATCGACAAGTGCCGCGTTCCACATGTCAATAGCAAGGCAATGCACGTTCTCCTGCTCTCACCTTGTTGCCGTGCAGACCAACGCCGGAGAGCGCCAGGAGAGTCATGTCCGTTGCTGCCAGCGGGTTGCTGCAGAGGATTGCAAGGGAGAGGAGGGAAGAGGAGGGCGGAGGGGAGAAGAAGCGGGCAAGGAAGGAGAAGGTCAAGAGAGAGAAACGCCGGAGAGCGCCAGGAGAGTCATGTCCGTTGCTGCCAAAGGGTTGCTGCAGAGGATTGCAAGGGGAGGAGGGAAGAGGAGGGAAGAGAGGAGGGCGGAGGGGAGAAGAAGCGGGCAAGGAAGGAGAACGTCAAGGGAGAGTCATGTCCGTTGCTGCCAGCGGGTTGCTGCAGAGGATTGCATGGGAGAGGAGGGAACAGAGGAGAGAAGAGGGAGGGATGAAGTGCAGGACAGACACCGGAGAGCGCCAGAGAGTCATGTCTGCGACATCACTTGCTGCGGTTCAGTTTCTACTGTTCACTTGCTGCTTTGCGGTCACCCTGATCTAACAACCAGCACTGCTGACCTTGTGTCCCTTGGAGCGCAGCCAGTCAAACACGCCCTCGTCCGCTGCAAGCTTCCAGATGACCCCGCGGCCCATACCCCACTCCACTGGGGCTCGAATGCCCCATTTCCCCACACCCAGCACACACATGCCTGGAAAGAACCACGAAGCTCACCTGATCTGCCTTATGACTGCGGCCTTGCGACCCTTGGAGCGCAGCTAGTCAAACACGCCCTCCTTTGCTGCGAGTTTCCAGATGACCGCGTGGCCGCCTGGCATTGCTGCTTACATGAATAGGCACCACTTCCCACAACCGGCAGCATACACACACACATGCCTGGCACCACGAAGCTCACCTGATCTGCCTTATGACTGCGGCCTTGCGACCCTTGGAGCGCAGCTAGTCAAACACGCCCTCCTTTGCTGCGAGTTTCCAGATGACCGCGTGGCCACCTGGCATTGCTGCTTACATGAATAGGCACCACTTCCCACAACCGGCAGCATACACACACACATGCCTGGCACCACGAAGCTCACCTGATCTGCCTGATCACTGCGGCCTTGCGACCCTTAGAGCGCAGCCAGTCAAACGCGCCCTCCTCCGCTGCGAGCTTCCAGATGACCCTTGGTCACCATTTCCCCACATCCAGCACACACATGCCTGGCACCACGAAGCTCACCTGATCTGCCTGATCACTGCGGCCTTGCGCCCTTTAGCACGCAGCCAATCAAACACGCCCTCGTCGGCTGCGAGCTTCCAGATTACCCCGTGGCCGCCTGGCTTGAGCACGGGCGAAAGAGGGCCGCTCGTCAGCCACCTGCCATCCTCCGCTGCGACCGTTGGCACCAGTGGCTGCAGCAGAGGGGGTTGGGAGGGACATGGAGCGGTTTGTAAGGGTTGGGAAGGACTGGAGAGGGATTTTTAGGCGGCTGGTGACCGCCTGGCTTGAGCACGGGCGACAGAGGGCCGCTCGCCAGCCACCTGCCATCCTCCGCCGCCACTGTTGGTACCAGTGGCTGCAGCAGGGGAGCAGAGATGTCGGGAAGGGGGATGAATGGTTTGGAGAGATTGCAAGGAGGAATGGAGGGGGATTGGGGGTGGGTGGGAGCTGACAACAAGACCTACACCTGCATTGAAACGCCTCGAATCAATAACCGTACCTGTTGGAAGAGCCGGAAGTTGTGCTCGCCCCGGCCAAACCAGTTGTGCTGCTGCAGCAGAGCCAGCACCCTCTGGTGGACTGGCTTTGTCACGTGTCAAAAGAAATCCCGTACCAAAGCATCTGGAAACAAGAAGCACACCTGTTGGAAGAGCCGGAAGTTGTGCTCTCCCCGGCCGAACCAGTTGTGCTGCTGCAGCAGAGCTAACACCCTCTGGTGATTCTTCTTGGCCGCACTTGTCATGATGGCCACTGGGGTCACGTGGTGCTCGCCAAACACTCGGCAATGCAGATACTCCCGCGCCTGCATTGCAGGGGCAGACAACAAGGACAAGGGAGGAGGTAGCTTGCTGTGTCTCTGGTGGTCACTTGTCATGATGGCCACTGGGGTCACGTGCTGCTCGCCAAACACACACATTCGGAAATGGAGGCACTCCCGCGCCTGCATTGCAGGGAAGAGGGGAAAGGAGAGGTTGGAGACGGATGGTAGGACGGGGTATAAGAAGGGAACATCGAGCAAGAAAGGAGAGAGGAGAGCCAAAACAATGCGATTTCTCTCCTTCAGGGTCTCTTACTGGCCCGTGAAGCAGTGTGCAAAGGCAGAGCTATGCCGGAGGTGAGCCTTGCAGTCGACTCAAAACTCACGACTAGTGCAGCGATGTACGTTGAGGCATCTCAGGACGCGCAAAACTCAGCTGCTCACCTCCAGGTCCCTCAGTAGCCCGTGAAGCAGCGTGCGGCCGCAGTAAGGCAGCATTGCCACTGGCAAGCTTTCTCCTGTCGCCTCGTCCACCAGTCCCAGCCTATCTCCCGCCCCTCCCAAGGATCCAACGCAATTGCTGCACTTGGGAACGTGTTCGCTCACCTCCAGGTCTCGCAGTAGCCCGTGCAGCAGCGTGCGGCCGCAGTAGGGCAGCATTGCCACTGGCAGGCTTTCTCCTGTCGCCTCGTCCACCAGTCCCAGCCTGTCTCCCGCGCCTCCCAAGGGGTAGATCTCCGCCATTGCAGGCAGCCCCTGGTGTCACAGGAGCATGGAATCAAGATGAGATGAAAGCGTTGAAATATGTCGTCTGTAGTAAAGGAAAAAATTGTAATGAGTGGTGTAATAAAGGGACAATATTTTTGCTGCAGAAGAACAATGCTTATGCTCTCAGTCGCAAGGGAATGGGGAGGGAATACATGCAATGCAAAACGCACCTCAAGGCCCCAAAAAGCTGCCTGGGAGGCAAACTCCGGATCACTGGCCAGGTCTTGGCCAGGGGGCATATAAATCCGTCGCTGGGATTCGAACCCGGGTCTTTCGTTTTCCCTTTCATTGGCGATGCTGGTGGTCGTCTCTGCTGCTGGAGACGTTGCCGGAGTTGCTGTGGTTCCTGCTGCTACGGCAGCTGCGTGTTCTGCTGCTGCTGCTTGTTGCGATGCAGCAACGGACTGTTGAATGAGGTCCAGACACGTCGACTGGTACCTGCGCGCAATAAACAAAGGTAAACAGGAGGCCGTCTCGTTACATTGAAAAGCCAGATAAGGCTCAGAATTTAGGATTGATGCGGAGACTAGTTCCGTCCCAATCCTATATGATAAAGCAACCACGAAGAAATTTAGGGTTCCAAAAACACGTATCCCACGATTCCGCCATTGCCGGCACTCGCCACAGCTCAGCAAAAAAAAACATTTCTCTGAGTGGTCGTCTCAAACATTGTAGCCGACAGTGCCGGCAATGCCGTTTTTGAGTCGACTAAACAAATCTATCCAAAAAAGCGTACCCGAGAATGCCGCCAATGCCGTCGTAAAACTTCTCCACTCGCCGCAGCATGGCCAGAAGACTCTGAAGCTGCGCGCGTGGCTCCTGGTCCCTCAAAGAACCACCATTATCCTCCCACCCGCTGCTGCTGCTACCACCGTCGCTCGCAAAACCACTGCTGCTACTGCTGCTGGGGGAGCCTGGCCCATCATCCGACTGCCACTGCTTCTCCCAGTCAACCAGGTCCAGCAGCGGAGCGCCGAACACACTCGGATACTCCAGCCCTTCCATAAACTGCGCGAACAGCGTCGACGACAGAGACGACGACTCCTCCTGCGATTCCCCTCCAAAGCTAACTGCACTGCTGCGCGCCGAGCGGCGGTCCTCCCAGTCAATGAGGTCCATAAGCGGAGCGGGAAACACGCTCGGGTTGTCGAATCCGGCGAGGAATGCGGGGAGCGCAGAACGCGAGGTGTCCAGCTGCGCATCCCAGCCGTCGATCATGGACGCGAGCATAGAAAAGGCTTCCTTCACTCCCCCTCCGCCTCCTCCTACTGACTCCGCCTTAGCACTGCCTTGGTAATGTGCCTTTTCCCGGATCGAGTCCCACCCTTCAGCCCAGGCAACCGGAGTGTCCAACAAATGCTCTTGCCCAGAAGCCACCAGGCACTTGAGCAAGTAAATCTCCTCCTGACTGCAACAATCCATGGCCATCAGAACAGCAGGCTTGACAAATTTCCCGAGAGAGGAGCCCTGCTGAGGGAAGACGGCACGCACGCGCGGGTCCGTGCTCAGGATTGCGTCTTTCTCGTCAAGGGTCTGTGCTGCGGAGAGCTGCTGGAGGAGATCGTGCAGCCGGCTGGCGTTCTCCGCGAGACGTTGAGATGCTGAAACGCCTGGCTTGGCGCCTTTTGTAAGGTCGTGTGAAAGCCGCTGCTCTAGTAGTCGCTGCTGCTCCAGCCGCTGCTGCTCCAGCAGCTGCTGCTCCAACCGCTGCTGCTCCAACCGCTGCTGCTCCAGCAGCTGCTGCTCCAACCGCTGCTGTTGCAGTTGCTGCTGCGGTTTCTCCTGTTGAAGCACCTCCGAATTCAACGAAATGCTGGGGGAGACAGAAATACTCCGAGGAGCGACACCAACGGATGCGCTAACATCTCGAGGAGGTTGAGAACGCTTCGGGGAATCGCCAATATTCCGACTAGAGAAGGAACCAGGCTGCTGAGCTGCTACTTTAAGAAGAAATCTACGGCCATTACCGGGACCACATTTTTTATTAATGCTTTTAGACCCGGAAACACGAACCGGTTCGCTTCTTAGAATGTCAGTAGGTAGCTGGAGACCTAAGAATCGTGAGCCTGACAATAGCTTCTGAGAATCACGGACACATCGTAAATGACCACGATCCAGACTACCGCTCGTGGCCGGAACTGAGAGTAGACTCTGGGAGAAGGACGCTTCGAGAGCCATTCCGGCAGGAAATCTGAGAGTGCAAATGCGTGAAATTGAAAACCGCTGTGTTTTGAAGGCTCACGCGGAGTAAAAAAGTTGGACTCAACTGATTCTGAAACAACCTAACGTAACTGACCTCGCGTGACCCAGCGTAGCACGCGGAACGAGAGAATAATGCTAACCTCAAAGCTTCCCAGGCGGAAAACTCCGAGATTGACATGAAAGCGAATTCTAGCCTGGCTCGTAGAAGTGTGGCTTTCTTCTGACTTCAGAAGGAAAGCAGAAATGACTCGTCTGCACCTAGCTTGCTTCTTACTCCAACTAACCAATTTCTAGGGCTGGCTTTCAGCTGACCCATCAGGCCCAGCAGGAGCTGCTGTGCTGATCTCTCTTCGTACGGTCACGAACGGTGTAGGAAGGTTTCAAAACGGTGAAAAACGTACGCCGCTTTACCGTAATGTAACGTATTGTAACGCGCTGTATGAACCCTTAGCAAACGAGGATGACTCAGCTGGGGTGCACCTGGGGGAAAGGGGGGCATCTGGAAATGGTGACCATAGGACAGGTCAGCATGGGTTTCTGAGGCTGACGCGAAATTAGTTGGGAGAGCCTGATTGGCGGTAAACATACGAATGCGCCACGTTGGCGATGACCAGTGGCATCTCATCGGTCGGGCGGCAAAAACGGATCTCCCCGCTGAACGCCCGACCAATCCGATTGCTGACCGCAGATGTGTTCATGCTGGGCCGCAGTCTGGAAAGGTTCTGATTTGTTGGGTGGGCTGGGGCCTGGGTTCTGTGGCTTGCCGCGCAAACCAGCAAGGCGAACCCAGAAGATTCCGCACCTGCTCATCGGTTTTCTGATTCCCGGCGGGGATATTCTTTACTGGATTCTCAGCTAAGCATCTCAATAATCGTTATCCATTTTCTGTAGATGCCTCTGAAGCGCAACCGTTGTAAAAGCGCTGTGTCTTGCTGTTATCCACCCACACTAAACTAAATGAGAACAAAATACGTTACATGACCAGGAAAATCAAACGGGGTTATATATTCTACATTACAATATTTCATAGGCAGTATAACCTCCAACACATCAGTTCTACAGCAGCACAACTACACAACCACCCTTAAGGTCACAACTCATCATGGTCCCGACTCCCACGTTTTCCTCCATTTTGCAAATTCGACCGTCTCTTTGGAGAAGCCGCAGCCCCAGGAGAGGATGCAAGCAACGGGGAGCGGGACCAAGGCCAGAGAGCAGGAGTCATCCACCGACGCTCCACACTCGCCTTGAAGCTCCAGGGGTCCCACCCCTGCCCGTGTTTCAGCGACCAGAAGAACGAACCTGCAGACGACGCGAGGTACGCCTGTAGCTGTGCCTTGGCGAAACGAGTGTTGATGTCGTCACTTGTGTCGCATAGCAGAGCCAGAGACCACTCTCCTGCGGTACGTCGTGTGTGGTTTGGGTGACGGTGTGGCATTTGGCATGATGTAATGTGACATGAAACAGCAGGTCTGGAAATGGCAACGCGAAGTCTGGTGGAATGTGGTTACTCACCCAGGAACATGCATGGCGAGCTGATCAGTCCAGCTTGATTTCTGTAGCTTCCTTCTCATGCTTCCCTTGGACCTCAGGTCTCCCATCTTTTTCGTTTGCATTCCATGGTATGCTCAAGCCATGGCAACTGCACTCACCCACGAACACGAGTCTCTGCCCTCGTTCCAGCAGGCTGAGAGCAGCAGCGCGCTGCTTCGAGGGGTCCTGCAGATTGAAGTCCACTGACTGGGACCCAAACTCCGCATGGTCGTGCACCCATGAGCATGCATGCCTGCCGGGCTAATCAGTCTAGCTTGATTGCCGTGCCCTGCCCAATGCATTGTTTCTCTTGTTTGACTGCCTACAATCACTCGCTGACTCACCCACGAACACGAGTCGCTGCCCTCTTTCCAGCAAGCTGAGTGCAGCAGCGCGCTGCTTCGAGGGGTACTGCAGATTGAAGTCAACAGACTGGGACCCAAACTCTTGAGTCGACTCAAAAGTTACCACATCACTCACCCACAAACACGAGTCGCTGCCCTCTTTCCAGCAGGCTGAGAGCAGCAGCGCGCTGCTTCGAGGGGTACTGCAGATTGAAGTCCACCGACTGGGACCCAAACTCCGCATGGTCGTGCACCTGGTACCAGTGTGCATCGTAAATCACATTCGTGTACTGCGCACCTGTATGGATGCAGTGCAGCAATCAAAGAGGCACACAAAGACACACACAAGCACACAAACGATCAGATAGACACACTCGGATTGAAGTCCACCGACTGGGACCCAAACTCCGCATGGTCGTGCACCTGGTACCAGTGCGCATCCTAAACCACATTCGTGTACTGCGCACCTGTGTGGGCACAAGATGCACACATAGGCAAACACAGGCACACAAAGGAACAGTATAGACACACAGGGTGGTTCTTGAAGTCCATTGACTGGGACACAAACTCCGCATGGTCATGCACCTGATACCAGTGACCATCGTAGATCACATTCGCGTACTGCGCACCTGTGTTTGCACAAGATGCACACATAGGCAAACACAGGCACACAAAGGAACAGTATAGACACACAGAGTGGTTATTGAAATCCCACCGACTGGGACCCAAACTCCGTTTGGTTGTGCACCTGATATTAGTTCGCATCTTAAATCAGCGTTCACTGTTCCAGTTCCCTTCCACTAAGCAAAACAACACCCTCATGTGCACACAAATATGAACATGCACACATGCACACACATATGCACATGCACACATGCACATGCACATATGCACACACACACATGCACATCCACAAATGCACACACACACACACACACACACACACACACACACACACACACACGCGCACACACACCCCCCTCCCCCCCGCACACACAACTTACTTGTCATGAAATCGTCCCATTCCCTCTCGTTGGCAAAGATTCTCCCAGAAATGACAAAGTAGGCGGAGGGCGAGTGTTCCCTCAGCACCGCATAGCACCGCTCATAATAGCGTGAGAGGTCGTCAAACGAGACTGCGTCAGCCCTCGGCTCATTGATTGGCTCTAGCCCTGCAAAAGCTGGGTGTGATGCATACCTGTTGTGGGTGGGAAGGGAGGAAGGGAGAGAAAGAAGGCGGGGAAAAAGGAGGGAGAGGGAGATAAAAGGGGACGCGATGAAAGAGGGGAGGCCAGGAAGGCAAGGAAGTTTTCCCTCAGCACCGCATTGCACCGCTCACAGTAGCATGCGAGGTCATCAAAAGACACTGCGTCGGACCTCGCCTCGTTGATTGCCTCTAGCCCCCAATGTGACTTTTGAGGCGCCTCAAAACTCGGCTCGCTGATTACCTCTAACCCCCAAAGTCACTCCTCTACAGGCCCCCCCCCCTCGACCATCACTGCCTGTTTTCACAGCTGCTTGAGCAAGCGGGCGGCGCCATCTGTCTTTTACATGCAGGCGATCGCATCTCGGGCAGCATTCAACCGACTCAAAACTCACCGCAGCACGAGGAAGCGGACTGTATCAACTGTCTCATCCATCCTGTTTTCACGGCTGCTTGAGCAAGCGGGCGGCGCCATCTGTCTGTTACATGCAGGCGGTCGCATCTCGAGCGGCATTCAACCGACTCAAAACTCACCGCTGCACAAGCGTCTGTCTCGCCGTCTGTCTCTCACATACAGGCGCCGTCTGTCTGTCACACACAGGCGGTCGCATCTCGGGCGGCATTCAACCGACTCGAAACTCACCGCTGCACGAGGAAGCGGACGGCATCAACTGTCTCATCCACGTAGGGGATTCTCTTGCGGGCGGCCTTTAGATTGACTTAGACTTACCGCTTCACAAGGAAGCGAAAGGCATACTCACCGCTGCACGAGGAAGCGGACGGCATACTCACCGCTGCATGAGGAAGAGGACGGCATCGACTGTCTCATCCATGTGGGGGGTTCTCTTGCGGGCGGCCATTAGATGGATTGACTTGGACTTACCGTTGCACAAGGAAGCGGACGGCGTCGACTGTGTCATCCATGTAGGTGGTCCCCTAGCGGGAGGCTTTTGGATCAATATAAACTTACCGTTGCACAAGGAAGCGGACGGCGTCGACTGTCTCATCCATGTAGGTGGTCCCCTACCGGGAGGCTTTTGGATCAATATAAACTTACCGCTGCACGAGGAAGCGGACGGCGTCGACTGTCTCATCCATGTAGGTGGTCCCCTACCGGGAGGCTTTTGGATCAATATAAACTTACCGTTGCACGAGGAAGCGGACGGCATCGACTGTCTCATCAATGTAAGGCGTGCCGGGCTTGCCCCACATGGGAATGCCGTCTCGACTTGCACTGTGCTCCCAACCGTTCTGCGACCCGGGGGCTGCATGCAGACACACTATAACGCGGATGCTGTGTGTGTGCGCCCAGTCCAAGGCCTGCAGGTGAGAAAACAAGTGTGTGAAAGAGAAAGAGGGAGAAAGAAGAATCATGGGTTCAAGTACCCACTGCACCTCGCCCACCCATTCACCTAATCCAGCAGCTCTAGGGACCCTGCCATGAACTCCTCTGGTGTTGTGTCGCAGTGATGGGTCCACCGCAACCGACTTTTGAGTCGACTCGAAAGGCACCTCTAGGGACCCTGCCACGAACTCCTCTGGCGCTGGGTCACAGTGATGGGTCCACCCACAGCAACCCACCAGCCCACCGGAGGTGCGAGCAGGCCTCTTGACCCACCAGAACCACTCCCACTACCCTATCTAAGAGCTCAAGTGCTCCTTATCCACCAACCTTATCTAAGAGCTCAAGTGCTCCTTCCACGAATTCTTCTGGTGTGGGGTCCACAGCGACCCACCACCCCACGGGTATCCGCACAGCGTTCACTCCTTGCCCCCAGAAGCCACCCACCCAGCGTTCACCCGTTGCCCCACCCCACCCACCTTATCCAAGAGATCCAACGCCCCTTCAACAAATTCCTCTGGAGTGGGATCCACAGCAACCCACCAGCCCACAGGTATCCGCACAGCATTCACCCCTTGTTTTGCCAGCCACTCAAAGTCGCCCTCCCCCACCCACTCCTCCCGGTGCTGCTGCAGCCTCCGCTCCGCCTCCTCCCGCCCCAGCGCCAGCATCAGCTGCGCCTCCCCTCCCATGTCTGCGAGTTTACTCAGGGTGAATGTGCATGTGGTGTCCCATCCAGGGGCGTCCTCGCTGGGGGTGGGGAAGGGGTTGGGGTTTGGGGTTGGGGAGAGAACGGCAGGAATGAATAGAGGGAAAGTGAGCAGCAGCCTCCCCCACCCACTCCTTCCGGTGCTGCTGCAGCCTCCTCTCCGCCTCCCCCCCCATGTCTGCAAGCTTGCTGAGAGTGAATGTGCACGTGGTGTCCCACCTAGGGGCGTCCTCACTGGGTGGGGGGGAGGGGTTTGTTGTTTTGGGGTTGGGGAGAGAACGGCAGGAATGAGTAGAGGGAAAAAGGGCAGCCTCCCCCCCACCCACTCCTCCCGGTGCTGCTGCAGCCTCCTCTCCGCCTCCCCCCCCATGTCTGCAAGCTTGCTGAGAGTGAATGTGCACGTGGTGTCCCACCTAGGGGCGTCCTCACTGGGTGGGGGGGAGGGGTTTGTTGTTTTGGGGTTGGGGAGAGAACGGCAGGAATGAGTAGAGGGAAAAAGGGCAGCCTCCCCCCCACCCACTCCTCCCGGTGCTGCTGCAGCCTCCTCTCCGCCTCCTCCCTCCCCAGAGCCAGCATCAGCTGTGCCTCTCCCCCCATGTCTGCGAGTTTACTCAGGGTGAATGTGCACGTGGTGTCCCATCTAGGGGCGTCCTCACTGGAAGGTAGGAAGAAGGGATGGAAAAGAGCGTTACTACTCCCCAACCAGAGCCAGCATGAGTCCTGCCTCCCCTCCCATGTCTGCTAGCTTGCTGAGAGTGAATGTGCATGTTGTGTCCCATCTGGGGGCGTCTTCACTGGACGGGAGGGCAGGACAAGCGGGGAAAGAGAGTTACTACTCCCGCCCAAGCACCAGCATGGGTTGTGCCTCCACCCTTGCCCCATGTCTGCAAGCTTGCTGAGGGTGAATGTGCATGTGGTGTCCCACCTAGGGGCGTCCCATCTAGTGGTCTATGGACTCACTTGACATCCGCCAGAAGACCCGCTATGGACTCACTCGATATCCGCTATAAGCCTGCCGTCGTCCAGAGCTTGTACCCAGTTGCCATTGGCCGCTCTCAGCTGCACCGTGCCCTCCTCCCCTAGCTTGTGCCGCACCCAAAACATCTCGCCCTCCTCCTCGTCCTCCCTGGTGATAAGAGTGCAGAGGGGGGAGAGAAGGACGAAAAGTGCTAGTTCAGTGATTGCAACACACGAGGCTCCTCAGCTGCTGCACCGTGCCCTCCTCCCCCAGCTTGCACCGCACCCAGAACATCTCCCCCTCCTCCTCGTTCTCCCTGGTGACAAGGAGATAAAACGGAAGGAAGAGAGGCAGAGTGGGTGTGCAGATTGTGAAATTCTTGTCCGTGAGAAAAACAAGTGAGAGTAGAGAGGAACAAACATTAAGAATAGAAACCAAAGGGGCCGTTTTAATGTATGGCTCAAGTGGGGCGACATGTCATTTAAGTTTGGCCTTATGACAGAAAGAAAGCGACGAGACGCTTTAAGAGAGACAGGTGGGTAGGACGGAAGAGAGAGGGGGTGAGAAAAAGGGGTGGGTGGGTGAGTGAGACATGAAAGTGGTTGCCATTTTCTTCGTTTTCTCAGACTTTTGGATTACTGTCTCACTTGTTTGCGAACACCTCGCCACTCGCAGCATCCACGCTCCAGAAGTGCCCGCTGCCTGCCCGGATGAAAAAAGCGCCGTGGTCTGCCCGGCGAAGAAAAAACGTCTCCCACGCGCTGGCAGCGTCTCTGTTGGCTCTGAGTTGGTCGCCGCCCCCTCCCTTCGCTGCCACCCACTTGCCGTCCACGGACTGTAGCTGGATGGATGTGCCGTCCAATAGATCCTGCAGAGCGAGCATGGGGAGGGGGGAAGAGGGGTAATGGTATTTCAGGGTATTCTCCTTCAGCTGCCACCCACTTGCCGTCCACGGAC
Source organism: Closterium sp. Yama58-4 (assembly GCA_947470075.1). Lineage (NCBI taxonomy): Eukaryota > Viridiplantae > Streptophyta > Zygnematophyceae > Desmidiales > Closteriaceae > Closterium > Closterium sp. Yama58-4. The sequence goes on along the minus strand of CANIUD010000512.1, from coordinate 50,304 downwards.
TGTAGCTGGATGGATGTGCCGTCCAATAGATCATGCCAATGGAAGGGGAGCAGTTTGGGGATGGCCGGGAGAAGAGAAAGGGAGGACAAGCCAGCCAAGCAAGGGCTGAACTCCTTCTGAAGAGGTCGTAGGAATCACGCCAAATCAGACAGCGCAGGGGCGTATATCCACGGTTGACTTTTGAGTCGACTCAAAAGTCAACTCGCAGGGGCGTATATCCATGATTCAGCAACAAGCAGGTCGTGGGCAGGACATGAGACTTACAGTGAAGACCCCGTCAAACAGGGCAGGAGGGCACATCCATGCCTCAGCCACGAGCCAGCCGCCCAGGTTGACTCCCAGGAACTTGGGCAGCATGTCCAGACGGCGGATAGAGAAGGTCTCTGTTTCTCCCTGCACTGCGCTGCACCGCACAGCACTGAACCCCATTGAGGAAGTGGGACTTACAGTTAAGTCCCCGTCAAAGAGAGCAGGAGGGCACATCCATGCCTCAGCCACGAGCCAGCCGCCCAGGTTGACTCCCAGGAACTTGGGGAGCATATCCAGGCGGCGGACAAAGGAGGCCTCGTCATCTCCCTCAACCGCGCTGCACTGCAGTGTTTCCTAGACAACTGACAAGCAGCTTGTACTCACAGTGAACACCCCATCAAAAAGAGCAGGAGGGCACATCCATGCCTCTGCCACGAGCCAGCCGCCCAGGTTGACTCTCAGGAACTTGGGCAGCATGTCCAGGCGGCTGCTTCACCCTGCACCGCGCTCCACCGCACAGCACTGAACTCAACTCAGGAGGTCCTGGGAAGGATATGAGACTTACAGTGAATACCCCATCAAACAGGGCTTACAGTGAATACCCCATCAAACAGGGCAGGAGGGCACATCCATGCTTCAGCAACAAGCCAGCCACCCAGGTTGACTCCCAGGAATTTGGGCAGCATGTCTAGGCGGCGGATGGAGAAGGTCTCTGCACCGCCCTGCACCGCACAGCACTGAACCCCATTGAGGAAATGGGACTTACAGTGAATACCCCGTCAAAGAGAGCGGGAGGGCACATCCATGCCTCAGCCACGAGCCAGCCACCCAAGTTGACTCCCAGGAACTTGGGGAGCATGTCCAGGCGGCGGATGGAGAAGGTCTCTGCTTCTCCCTGCACCATGGAGGTGAAGAGGAGCGATGGCTGCAGGGCCCGTAGGTAGCGCTCGTTGCTCATGGACTGGGGGAAGGGAGGAGGGGACGAATGGGAAGGTGGCAGTGGGGAGGTGAGAGAGAGGTATGATGTGAGAAGGTCTCTGCGTTGCCCTGCACCATGGATGTGAAGAGGAGCGATGGCTGCAGGGCTCGTAGGTAGCGCTCGTTGCTCATGGACTGGGGGAAGGGAGGAGGGGACGAATGGGAAGGTGGCAGCGGGGAGGTGAGAGAGAGGTATGATGTGAGAAGGTCTCTGCGTTGCCCTGCACCATGGATGTGAAGAGGAGCGATGGCTGCAGGGCTCGTAGGTAGCGCTCGTTGCTCATGGACTGGGGGAAGGGAGGAGGGGACGAATGGGAAGGTGGCAGTGGGGAGGTGAGAGAGAGGTATGATGTGAGAAGGTCTCTGCGTTGCCCTGCACCATGGATGTGAAGAGGAGTGATGGCTGCAGGGCTCGTAGGTAGCGCTCGTTGCTCATGGACTGGGGGAAGGGGGGCGGGGGATGGGGGGATGGGGAAGGGGATGGTGTATGAAGGGAGAAAAGCGGTAAAAAGTCAGAAGGTCTCTGCGCCCCATTGCACCATGGAGGTGAAGAGGAGCGACGGCTGCAGAGCCCGTAGGTATCGCTCGTTGCTCATGGACTGGAGGAGGGGAGGGAGGGAGGATGGGGCGAAGGGCGGCGGGTTGTTTGTTGTAAATGTGGCACTGTACAGCAGAAGGCACGTGTGTGAGCTGCTACTCGGAGATGGCCTGCTAGGGACGTGACTCATTTTGAAATGGTCCTTGAAATACTCAAGGACCCCATAGAAGCCGCATTTTGAGTCGATTAAAAAATAGACTCGTGCCCCTGGGGATGGATGGGAGCGACTCACATAGAAGGCGAATTTCCCCGAGCGGACGTTCCTGGTGACGCGGAACACATCTCCATCTCCTCCCCGCCCCTCCCCTCCCTCGCCCACACTCGAAGGCCCATATGCATGCACGCGCATAGTGGAAATGACTCAAGGACTCACATAGAAGGCGAATTTCCCCGAGCGGACGTTCCTGGTGACGCGGAACACGTGGCAGTCCAGCAGGGCGGCATCTGTCGGCGTATCTGCGCGGAGCGACCCGTCATCATGTGCCGACAGCACACAGCCGTTGGGCGCCCGCAGAGACACATGCACCTCCATCTCCTCCACCTCTGCCTCCTCTGCTCCCTCCCCAGCTTCCTCCTCCTCGTCGTCTGAGCCGCCCTCCTGCTTCCTCCCCCACACTGATTGGGATTTGTTGCTGGAGGAGGCAGAAGAGAAGCCAAACATGTTCCAGAGAGAGCGGGACGAGACTGCTTCCCTGCACAGGGTGGAATGGGTGGTTGGGTCGGGCGTAGGGGGGGGGGGGGGAGGGAGAGACTGAGTGTGATTTGCTGGAAGCAGCTGAGAAGCCAAACATGTTCCACAGAGAGCGGGACGAGGCTGCTTCCCTGCACGGGGAGTTGAAGTGGAGGGGGCCAAGGGGGAAAAGGAGGGAAGGATTGGAAGAAGACTGATTGTGCAGCCGTTGGGCGCCCGCAGAGACACATGCACCTCCATCTCCTCCACCTCTGCTTCCTCTGCTCCCTCCCCAGCTTCCTCCTCCTCGTCGTCTGAGCCGCCCTCCTGCTTCCTCCCCCACACTGATTGGGTTTTGTTGCTGGAGGAGGCAGAAGAGAAGCCAAACATGTTCCAGAGAGAGCGGGACGAGGCTGCTTCCCTGCACAGGGTGGAATGGGTGGTTGGGTCGGGCGTAGGGGGGGGGGGGGAGGGAGAGACTGAGTGTGATTTGCTGGAAGCAGCTGAGAAGCCAAACATGTTCCACAGAGAGCGGGACGAGGCTGCTTCCCTGCACGGGGAGTTGAAGTGGAGGGGGCCAAGGGGGAAAAGGAGGGAAGGATTGGAAGAAGACTGATTGTGCAGCCGTTGGGCGCCCGCAGAGACACATGCACCTCCATCTCCTCCACCTCTGCTTCCTCTGCTCCCTCCCAGCTTCCTCCTCCTCGTCGTCTGAGCCGCCCTCCTGCTTCCTCCCCCACACTAATTGGGATTTGTTGTTGGAAGCAGCTGAGAAGCCAAACATGTTCCAGAGGGACCGAGAGGCAGCTTCCCTGAAAAGAGCGGAAGGGACAGGGGTGTAGGGGATGAAGGGAGAGACTGAGTGTGCTTTGTTGCAGACTGATTGGGTCTTCTTGGAGACGGAAGAGAAGCAAAACACGTTCCAGAGGAATCGAGACGCGGCTTCCCTGAAAAAGGGTGGAAGGGACAGGGGAGTAGCGGAACGAAGCGAGAGACTGAATGTGCTTTGCAGGAAGCTGAAGAGAAGCCGAACATGTGAGAATTGTGAAGAACATAGTTAATCAGCATTCTCAATTGTTAGGTTCGGCCGTCTTGACAACCACAACGGTGAACACGTCCCCCCACCCTGCTGCCTTCCTGCCTACCCTCCCGCTTTCCCAACTCCGCCACTTTTTCCATTCCTCAATGTTATGCTCCTTGCCAGATTTTCAACACCCTCTAAATCTCACCTGTTGGGTTCAGCGGTCTTGACAACAACGACAGTGAATACGTCTCCCACCCTGCTGCCCTCCCGCCCATTCACAATTCAAGGCGCCTACAAAATCCCCTGCTAAACAACCTCACCTGCTGGGTTCAGCAATCTTCACAACAACAACGGTGAACACATCTCCCACCCTGCTGCCCTCCTGCCCTCCTGCCTTCTCCAATCCCAACGGTTGGCTCCAGTCGCCCTCAGGTGCTGCCACCACCGACCAGTCCGACGCCACGATCTGAATCACCACGCCATCTGTAGATAGGGAGAGGGAATTGGAGGGGTTTGGGTGGGGAGGGAGGGAAAAGGGTTCTTGAGTTAACGCACTAACTGGCTCCAGTCGCCCTCAGGTGCTGCCACCACCGACCAGTCCGACGCCACGATCTGAATCACCACGCCATCTGTAGATAGGGAGAGGGAATTGGAGGGGTTTGGGTGGGGAGGGAGGGAAAAGGGTTCTTGAGTTCCACCACCGACCAATCCGAAGCCACGATCTGAATCACAACGCCATCTGCACATGGAGAGGACGGAGGGGTTTGGGAAATGGGGGAAAGGGGGGTCCTGGGTAGGGCTCAGCGGTCTTCACAACCACAACCGTGAACACATCTCCCACCCTGCTGCCGTCCTGTCCTCCCGCTTTCTCCAAACCCAACGGAGGAGGGTATGGGGTTTGTAGATGGAAGGCTGGCTTATTTTGAGCAAAATTCTGCATACCTGGGAGGTCGTCAGCGTCGCTGAGAGAGGGCATCTGAAACTTGGCCCATTTGGCCGCCATGCTGCTGTGGGCGCCGCCAAGGGGCGGCACAAGGGTCAGGAGATTCTGCAGGTGGATGGAGCGGGCGGGGGAGGGAGCGAGCGGGTGTTGGATTATGCCAAGAAACAAGGACATTCGGGAGGGGAAAACAGTTAAGTGCAGCACCTAACTGTGTGTATCATACCAGGGCTGACTGACTGATACAACATCATTTTGAAATGCCACGACAGGCACGGAAGCAACTTCTGAAGGAAAACGTGAAAACTCACAGTGAGTCCTCGCAGGTAGGCGAAGGAGCATGAGGCACGGTCACAGGTGCGGCATACTGGGCCTGAGTGGTGGAAAAATGTCTAATCGTTTAAAATCTGCACCCAAGCAACTCTCGAACCTCAAAGACTCACAGTGAGTCCTCGCAGGTAGGCGAAGGAGCATGAGGCGCGGTCACAGGTGCGGCATACTGGGCCTGAGTGGTGGAATAATGTTGTATCGTTTAAAATCTGCACCCAAGCAACTCTCAAACCTCACAGACTCACAGTGAGCCCTCGCAGGTAGGCGAAGGAGCATGAGGCGCGGTCACAGGTGCGGCATACTGGGCCTGAGTGGTGGAATAATGTTGTATCGTTTATAATCTGCACTTAAGCAACTCTCAAACCTCACAGACTCACAGTGAGCCCTCGCAGGTAGGCGAAGGAGCATGAGGCGCGGTCACAGGTGCGGCATACTGGGCCTGAGTGGTGGAATAATGTTGTATCGTTTATAATCTGCACCCAAGCAACTCTCAAACCTCACAGACTCACAGTGAGCCCTCGCAGGTAGGCGAAGGAGCATGAGGCGCGGTCACAGGTGCGGCATACTGGGCCTGAGTGGTGAAATAATGCTGTATCGTTTATAATCTGCACCCAAGCAACTCTCAAACCTCACAGACTCACAGTGAGCCCTCGCAGGTAGGCGAAGGAGCATGAGGCGCGGTCACAGGTGCGGCATACTGGGCCGGAATGGTGGAGCGGCGGAAGAGGGGCTCCACCAAAGTGTAAAGCCTTGAAAGGTAGACTTCCGAGGTGTAATTTACCCTGTGAAATCCGCTGCCAGTTTCCCAGGAGAAGAGCAAGGACGACTAGAAGTAGAGCCTGGGCGAATGGTGCGAGTCTTTGTCTGGTTAGAGGTCTATCTGTGACACTCTGCTGGGGATGTGGGGGAGAGGGAATGGAGAGGCATGGGGGGTGGAATGAGAAAAGGAATCGAGGAAGTGGGGAAGTGGGGAGGAGTGAGAATTGGAAGGGAGAGCTTGAAGGATACAGTGAGTGTTTGGTGAGAAGAGCAACGGGCTGTGAAAGGAGATAATGCGAGACTGATGAGAAGAATCAAGGTAGAGTGAAAAGACTGATAATGCACATGACCAACCTCACACAAGGAGTACGAATTACCGTAACTTGTGAATAGACTCGAAAATCCTCGCTATAATGTCGCACAAAGCACAAGTATTTCGCATCATAGTTACGCATGCGAGCTCACATAGGTGTCAGTGTACTGAACAGAAACACCGTTCACATGTACTCCATAACACGACGGATTACTTGGCTCTCCTTCTTGGTTACGCGCTCCGCGCTGGTATCGCCTCGAGCCTGACCGTCGTTCGACAAGCTTGCGGAGGATCGAGTTTCCCTTGCTGCTTTCTCGCCGGATGTGCTCGTATCTCGCTCGACTTTCTTATCGCCTTCCTTATCGACCTTCCGTCGCTGTTTGATCGACGCGTGCTGCTTCTGCTCCATCACACACCAGGCGTCACCATGACCACTCTAATGCCGACAGCCATGTCGACGGGCTTACTTGTCCTCGTTATAATCCAGTAATGTTAAAGGCGAGGGCTGTCAAGGATGGCTCCCACTTTTTCAGGTCGCGATGTGAGGGGATCGACTATCACACGAAAGGAGATCGAGGCTTGCCGAGGCCGTGACTAGCGAAATTGAAAGCAGCGAGCGACGAAGCGGCGAGAGCAGGGGAGAGTGGAGCAATGTGGTAAAATCAGTGAGTCAGCAGCAAGCTACTGCTGTAGCTAAAGAAGTGACAGCCGTGTCGGTGTGTTGTTGGTTGTGGAGTGAGATTGTGAGGAGTTGATGACATTTTCTAGGTTGTGGTTCCTCGGGGCGTCAGTGGGGAAAGGGAACCCTAGAGCTCATCCAACTTGGACCAAATGTGGATCCTGAAGGTAATTTGAGTGGACGTTTCAACAACAGAGGAGTCGGAGTGGGTTTGTGACGGCATTAGAGTATTCTTGCGCGGTTAGTAATTCATTACGTCCTTAGAAATGCCTTGATCAATAGCGGCATAACCACCTTAGCCTTGATTTCAGGCCTTAAAATGTGCAGCGCAATAATACCCTGACTCTTAAAAAGCATTTCCCCTTATATATTTCGGTTTTTTTTCTTCAAAATCAGCAGCTCAAACTGGCACAGGTGAATATTTGTTTTGAAAGAACCGGTACGTATCGTCCTGACGAGTGACTCTGAAACGGAGATGACAAAATGCGGCTCCAATGCCTGTTGCCGTGCTGAGTAGTGGCGCTGTTCTGCATGCGTCATTGGTTCCGCATATTTTGTGCGGGCAGGCCCTTCCGCGTGGTTTTACGGCGCATCCAATCTGTTGTGGTTGCGCGGATGTTGCATGGAAGTTTGGTACCATCCTAGGCGCACCTTCGTATTTTGGCGAATGTTGGAATTTCTGAGGCTGGTACTGCCCCGCATACCTGGTGTTAGCTCTCGAGGTAGAATCAGCACCGCACAAATGGTGCGACATCTTGCCCGACGAAGCAACATCCTCGAACCAGCTGAAGGTTTAACCCTCGCGCCCCAAAAGTGGCGTTCTGCAGGCCGACGCGTTAAAATTGGCGCAAACAGGTTTGGCGAGACCTCCCTTACTTCTCACCAAACCTGGATAAGCAGAACGGGCCTTATCAGCGAATATTCTGCGGACCAAAAAACGCCTGCAGAACAGCGCAAGTATTGAACCTAGGCAAAGCCTCACAATCACAACCTAGAGATTGCCGTCGTCAGATTTGAGTTCGGCTCTGCAGTTTAGGGTTCTTGGTTCCCGTGATTCTCGCCGTTCGCCTATCCATGTTGCGCTCGCCTCGGTGTGTCTTTGGTAAGCACGCTATCTTTTGAGCAGAACACCTAGATTTTGTACGCCTATTGTCTTATTTTCGTTATCAGTAGTAAACTCCACGAGCCGTGTGACTCCGAGCTGTTCGTTTGTGTCGCAGTCGGCAACATCCCTTACGATACTACCGAGGAACAGCTCCGTCAGATCTGTGAGGAGGTCGGGCCCGTGGTTTCCTTTCGGTATGTGCAAGCAGGGCCGTCCAATCTTCGCGATCGTGCAAGCTATTTGTCTGTATGGTTTCGGTGCTTCGTGTTCCTCCAGTGTTCCCTGTTTGTATCATTATTGTATGTATTCTTGCCTGGAGTTGACGTCACTGAAAAGAAGCTCCAGTGTAAACGAAGAGAGCAAAAATTACTACAGCCGGCGACCTGAACAGTGGGTTTGATTGAAATGTCCCGGCCGCAGAAAAAGAAGGAATACTAAGGCCTTCCGCACTTCAGCTGGGAAATGGACCTTAGTTTCGGTTTGGAAACTGCACACGCTCTGGCATACATGGACCAGACTGGTTCGACCAGCTTCAGGTGCTGGCGATTTTCGATGTGGGTAGGGTAATGAATAACCGGGAAATGTAAAAGTACCATGTCTCCAGCAATCGTGAACCAGGGACTTTATATTTACAGGGAAACAACAGCAGAATTAATTGACCACTACACACACACGCAAGCTTGCAATCTTTGTCCTCGCGCAAAGCTCGCCTGTACAGGTGCATGAGCGCACCAAGAGGACTGATTAGATCTGCTCGTGCTGCTTCCATCCTGCCATCGGTTGTGTCTCCCGCCTCGGCACCTGCTCCTGCCCTGTCTCTCCTCTCCGCATTTCTGCTCGCTTCTCTACCTGCCTGCCCGCCTACCTGCTTCCCCGCTCGCTTGCTTCCCGTTTTCCCTTCCTGCTTCCCCGCTCGCTAGCTTCCCGTTTTCCCTTCCTGCTTGCCCGCTCGCCTGCCTGCCTGCCTGCCTGCCTGCCTGCCTGCCTGCCTGCCTGCCTGCCTGCCTGCCTGCCTGCCTGCCTGCCTGCCTGCCTGCCTGCCTGCCTGCCTGCCTGCCTGCCTGCCTGCCTGCCTGCCTGCCTGCCTGCCTGCGTACTCGCTTCGCCGCTTGTCTGCCTGCTAAACTGCTTGCCTGGCTGCATCCAGGCTGGTGACAGACAGGGAGAGTGGCAAGCCCAAGGGGTACGGCTTCTGCGAGTACAGGGACGAGGAGACAGCACAGAGCGCGAGGCGGAACCTCAACGGATACGATATCAACGGCCGGCAGCTCAGAGTTGACTTTGCCGAGAGCGACAAGAGCGGCCAGCAAACGGTACTTATGTGCTGATTATCTCTCTACTTTCTTTGAGTTGAGTTGAGTCAAATGTCAACCTCAACGGATACGACATCAACGGCCGGCAGCTCAGAGTTGACTTCGCTGAGAGTGACAAGACGGCCAGCAAACGGTACTGTTGCTGCTGTTGTCCCCTCCTCCCCCCCTCCTCTCATCATTTTCTAGGCAGCAGATACAAGGATGCCAGCTCAGAATTGACTTTGCTGCGAGTGACACGTGGGGGGTTATCAGCGTCGCATGGCTGCATGTTTCAGGTTTCAGGGAGATAATTGGATTTTGTATTATTGTTGTTGTTTGCAGGGAAAAGGAGGACCCAGTGCCCCAGGAACCCAAGGATACGGTAAGATTGTATGCTCATGCTGTTGCTCCCAAGATGTATTGATTGGTTACTGGTATTAACCATCAGGGTGGCGAGAGGATGGGTGTTAATGGCTGGTTTGTTGGTTGTTGAGCTTCTTGCTCTTGGTTGGTTGCCGAGCATGTCTATTCCATGCTCCTTCCTCATCCGGTGCTACGTTTGGTTTTGGGTTGACTTGAGAATTAATCAGTGGGCGGGGAATGGAATGGGCGGGCTGGTGGTTGGGTAGTTGATTGGGTTGCTTGTCTTGTCTACTCTTCCTCATTATCCATCTTGGCATTACGCCAATTCCTTGTTTCCGTGCCTCCGTGTCTCCGTGTCTCCGTGTTCCCGTGTCTCCGTGTCTCCTGTCTCTCTGTGTACTCCAGGGTCCACTCAACAGCAGCAGCAACAACAGCAACAGCAGCAACAGGAACAGCAGCATCTCGGCCGGTACCCCTACCAGCAGCAGCAGCAGCGCCGCTCTCCTCAACCAGACTCCTCATTATCCCAACAATCGTATCCGTCTCCCCCTTTAGAGTCACTCACTCAACCCATCGGGTTTCCCGCTGCGATAGAAGCAGCTTTCTTTGTAGCACAAGCGCTGGGAGCGCCACCACCGGTAGTTGTGAGGAAGCCGAGGAAGGGAGATATGGCGACACCAGGAGGTGGGGATGCTGAGTCAGCAGACCCGTTGACCAATCAGCTCGCAGGGATGTCCAAGCAGCAACTATACGACCTGCTGGCGCAGATGAAGGTATGCTGCTGCTGTTTATGCTAAAAATCATTCATGGTATTCCGTTATGATGCCTGTGCCTTGCTCTTTCAACAAGAAATTGTTTTCTTGTCATTTGGATTTTGTGCTCTTCCCCTTCCGCTTTCTCCTCTCCCGCTTCCTCTATCCTCTCAGATCCCTTTCCCCTGTCTGCTCACCTCCTTTAACCCTAATAACAAACCTCTCCCCTTACACTCTCCCCAATCCCCGTCTCTCCTACCCTCTGATCCCTCAGGTGCTGATTCGGACGAACAGGTCACAAGCACGAGCCATTTTGGTGGAGAACCCTCAATGCTCTTGCCCTCCCTATCCCCTCTTCCATACCCCTTCACTGCTTACCCCATGCCTCCTTATCCCCTCTCTCCCCATTTCCTCCGATTCGTCAGGTGCTGATTCAGACGAACCGGTCACAAGCACGAGCCATTTTGGTGGAGAACCCTCAGCTCGCCAAAGGCCTGTTTCAAGTAGGTCCCTGTCAGTTTAAACATTTTCACATGCTGATACATGAGAGAAGGCACCTTATTTTTCATCTATTTACAACCATCTTCTGAGGCGCCTCAAAAGTCGGCTTGTTTCAAGTAAGTCCCTGTGAAGTAAAACATTTTCACATTCTGATACATGAGAGAAGGCACCTTATTTTTCATCTCTTCATATCCATCTCCTCATGACTGTGTGTTCATCTCTGCTTGTGCATCCCATGTCATCCCATGCTATGCATTCATGGATTCATCTGCGTGTGCATCCCATGCCATGTGTGCCATGCTTGCATGGATTCATCTGCGTGTGCATGCTGTGCCATGTGTGCAGGCCCAAGTGATGCTGGGGATGGTCAAGGCAACTGGCCCTGTGAGTGTACGGGGTGCTAATGTGGGAGTTGATTCCACCCTAAACTTGGTGTTGGAGATTTTTCCTAGTTCTTCTCTCTCGTTTCTTTGTCATTCAACATTCTTCTTCCACATTCGTCCCAACACTCCTCTGTGCCCCTGTTCCCATTGCTGCTTCTGTTCTTCTCTGCACTGCAGGCAGCACCAGAGCCCGCACCACAGCCACCACCACCAGCCCCTCCGTCTCAGCAGGTGCGTTGCCTTCCCTTAGAAACTTTTTCTGTTAGTTTCCGCTGCTGCTTTGCTCCTCTCTGCTGCGTCTTTGCACTGCAGGCAGCACCAGAGCCCGCACCACAGCCACCACCACCAGCCGCTCCGTCTCAGCAGGTGTATTTCAAGTCGACTCAAAAGTCACCACAACCACCACCATCACCAGCACCTCCCCCCCCTGCTTCTCCCACCTTTTTCCCTCCCCACTTTCCCCCATCTGTCCCTTCTCCGTGCATATCTCTCTTCGAGTCTTCTTAATCTGGTCTCTGTATCGCCTCCCTCCGCTCAACCCGCTGCCTCTTTTCTCCATCCATCCCCTGCGTTCCTCTGGTTCCCCTATCCTCCCCTCTCTGCCTCTCCTCCCCTCTCTGCCTCTCCTCCCCTCTCTTCCGCTCTCTCCCCTCCCTTCCCGTCCCCCCAACCTTCCCCCCCAATCAGCGGCCCCAAGGGGGTCCCCCTCTCCCACAAGGCCCCCCTCCCCCACACCAGGGGCGACAGCAGGAGATGAGGGGCAGAGGAGGAGGGTATGGTCGGCCGCACCCCTACCAGGTAAGGAACAGTGTTGATCTGCTTGAGCTACAGTAATTATCTGTATCTTTTTTATTTCTTTCGCTTATAATTGGCTAGTCATTCACCACTACAACATTCTTACAAGACTCCAATTTGCCCGTGCCATAGAGACACAGAGACGCAGCAAAACACAACACAGACTGCATTTTTTTAGAGGGTTTTGTCGGCTAGTTGAGTTAAGGCGATACACGTGCCATTGATTGCAGTGCCAGGGGTCTTTTGAGAAGCAGGACTAAGGCTGAACATCAGTGTTTGCCCATGTTTATCTGTCCATGTATTTGTGTGTTATCTGAAGCAGGACCAAGGCCAGCCTCCAATGGACCCGTATGGCCAGCCGCAGTTCATGGTACGTGCACCCCTCCCCCTCCTCCATTCCCTCCTCATGCCCCTAGTCGGTCTTTTAGACGTCTCCAGAATTTTGTGCCTAAGCGTTCTCCAATCTCTCACCAACATTCCCCAGTCTCTCGCCAACTTTCTCCATCCTCCCTCCTCGCTAGTTGCTCTGTGCTTGCTAGCAGAAGTTACAATTTCACCCCCACTTTCCTATTTTAGACTAAGCTGTGGTGCCACCAAGCCACCAAGCTAAGTAGGAATCTCTCCCCATTCTCTTCCTTTCATTTCCCTGTCTGCCTTGTTCGCAGGATCAGGAGCCACCCCAGCAGCAAATGCCCCCACGTCCGCACTGGCAGCACCAACCGGTCCCCCCACACCGCCCCACTCCCCCCCTCCCCCCAGACGCCCCCCTCTACCCCCTAGACGCGCCCCCGCTCCCCCCCCATCCTCCCCCCGCTGCTGCAGCTGCGCCTGGGGGTGGTGGGGGCTATATGGAAGCGCCGTCAGGGGGGCCGTTGAGGGGAATGGGGAGGGGGGCGAGAGGCGGGGAAATGAGGGGAGGGGAGATGGGGGGGATGGGCGCAGGGGGGATGAGAGGGATGGGGGGTGGGCCTGGGTATGGGCCTGGGGGAGGGGGAGGGGGAGGTGGGGGAGGGTATGGAAGGGGAGGGATGCCAGAGCCACCACTGCCATCACCAGTTCCTGCTGCTGCTCCTGAGGTGAGCGTTGCAGGTAGTGAGAGAGAGTGGGATCGGGGAGTGGGGAGGCTGTTTGAAATTGTTCTAAAGAGGGGGGGGGGTATGGAAGGGGGGGGATGCCAGACCCGCCACTGCCGTCACCAGCAGCTGCTCCTGCTGCTCCTGAGGTGAGGCTTAATCGGAAAGTCGAAATTGGACTGGTTTTTTCTTTTTTTTTTCTCTCTCTCTCTCCCAAACAGGTCAGGTCACGTGTGTGGCAACTGTTCTCCTCGCATTCTTTCCCTGTGTCGCTCTTCCCCTTTCCTCTCGCCCCTCCCCAGCCGGTATTGGATGTGCAGCAACAGAAAGCACTTCTGGCGTAGGTGATGGGCCTAACACTCTTACACTTACCCTCTCTCTCTTCCCTCCTCATATCCCCCATTCCCTTTCCTCTCTCTGCCTCTTCCTCCCTCTCTCTCCAGCCGGTATTGGACGTGGAGCAACAGAAGGCCCTCCTGGCTCAGGTGATGAGCCTGACACCTGAGCAGGTGAACGCCCTCCCACCTGACCAACGTGCCCAGGTGCTGCAGCTGCAGCAGGCTCTGGGCAGGTGAATTTTTTCCGTCGAGCCTCCACCTGGGCAGATGAAAACTCTTTGTTTTGGCCTGATATGTGCCCCATGTTAAAGCATAACATTTGAAGCAGAGCCAGTGAGGGGGAGAAGTTCCATTCCCATTGCGCATGCGTTCATCAGACTTGCCCTCAGAAAAGTCCCGCTGTGTGAGGGAAAATATCCAAGTTAAAGAGCATATTGGAGTAGGATACTGAACAGCGACGTACACATCAGCGTATGCGCCAAGCATTGTTGGCAGCAGGAGCAGCAGGTGCTGCAGGCTGCAGCTACAAGCTACAGCAAGGCGCGATGTGCCCGTATGGTCATGAGTCTGAAAAATCTTGAAGCAGGAGCAGGTGCTGCAGCAGCTACAGCAATGCGAGTATGTCAAGCAGGATGTTTGTGGCAAGCATGTCAAGCCAGCCAAGCGAGACTAGGTCGTGTGTGGAAGGAAAGAGCTGGCCGCACCGGGATACCCTCCTACAGTGAGTCTACCTGCCTGCTGCGGGATCACTGGTAGACTGGCAGGTTGGCAGGCTGACAGGCTGGCATGGCGGGGGCACGGCGGCAGGCTGGCGCGATATGGCCGGCAGATTAGCAGGGTGCTGGTAATTGTGGCTACGGGAGGGAACCGTACTTGCAATTACAGGGTTTAGGAAGACAAACGTGGCATTTTATGTTTCCTTTTTGTCTTGTTGACTGCGTGCACTAGAGTCTAGAAGCAGAGCCGTACACACTGGAGCAATTGGTTGGTACTGAAGCTGTATGCAGCATGGATCAGAGAAATCTAAAAGGGTACATTCCGCGCTGGACACTTTCTCAAAGAAAGTGTCCCAATCGAGTGTACCGCTCCGAACCGAACTAAACCGGAGACACGAAAAATTCGACAATGTTTGAAACTAGGGTGTAATTCGGTGTAATACGATGCAGTGCGGTAGAATCGATTCAGACACTTTCGATTGGGACATGTCCAGCGCGGAATGTACCCTAAGCAGTGTGAATTACCGGCATGCAGTGTCATGTCAATGCTTGCTCAACATCTATCGTGGCCTAGGTTGGATTATGCATGCAATCTCAGTGTTGTTGCCACTTCAAAGTCGACTCAGAAGTCACCACACCACATATGGCAGGCTGCGGTATCGAACCTGCACCGCACTGCACCTCTCTGTCAGCCCGGGAAACCTCAAAAGGCCACAGGCAGGCGGCCCTAGGAGCATCTCTTTTCAGGAAGCCCTTGAAACGCCTCTTAACGAGGACTTGTATAGAAAGCTAGAAGCCGCAAAGAGACCTGGCACAGGGGCATGGCAAAAGGAAAATGAGAAGTGCTTAGGGCTTGCCTGAAAGGCTGGCCGGCAGTGAGGCATGGTGAGCGAGGCATGTGGCTGAAACTACCATATGCCATACCACAGCGGATGATGCGACGAATAATACAACGGATGGTTCTACCATACCATGCACGCCATGCCATGCCATGCCATGCCATGCCATCCCGTGCCGGCATCCCATGCCATCCCATGCCATCCCATGCCATGCCATGCCATGCCATCCCGTGCCGTCCCATGCTGTCCCATGACGTCCCATGCCGTCCCATGCCATGCCATGCGGTGCCATACCATGCGGTGCCATACCATGCCATGTCATGCCGTTTCATCCCAGCCCATGTCATGCCATGCATACCATTGCTTCTCATGGAGGTCCCTCTCACTGCTGGAGTAATACCCTGCCGCGAATGCCCGCCCTGGAGACTCACATGCCACGCCCAACACCATCCACCACCACGCCATACCATGCCACAGTGCAATCCCATCCCAGGCCAGACCACACTGCCTGCCATTGCTTCTCATGCAGGTCCCTCTCGCTGCTGGAGTAATAACCCGCCACAAATGCTAGAGCTTCAGACTCAAAATACCACGCCCACACCATCCCATACCATGTCATCTCAGGCTTGCCATGCCATGCGTACCATTGCTTCTCATGCAGGTCCCTCTCGCTGCTGGAGTAATAACCCGCCACAAATGCTAGAGCTTCAGACTCAAAATACCACGCCCACACCATCCCATACCATGTCATCTCAGGCTTGCCATGCCATGCGTACCATTGCTTCTCATGCAGGTCCCTCTCGCTGCTGGAGTAATAACCCGCCACAAATGCTAGAGCTTCAGACTCAAAATACCACGCCCACACCATCCCATACCATGTCATCTCAGGCTTGCCATGCCATGCGTACCATTGCTTCTCATGCAGGTCCCTCTCGCTGCTGGAGTAATAACCCGCCACAAATGCTAGAGCTTCAGACTCAAAATACCACGCCCACACCATCCCATACCATGTCATCTCAGGCTTGCCATGCCATGCGTACCATTGCTTCTCATGCAGGTCCCTCTCGCTGCTGGAGTAATAACCCGCCACAAATGCTAGAGCTTCAGACTCAAAATACCACGCCCACACCATCCCATACCATGTCATCTCAGGCTTGCCATGCCATGCGTACCATTGCTTCTCATGCAGGTCCCTCTCGCTGCTGGAGTAATAACCCGCCACAAATGCTAGAGCTTCAGACTCAAAATACCACGCCCACACCATCCCATACCATGTCATCTCAGGCTTGCCATGCCATGCGTACCATTGCTTCTCATGCAGGTCCCTCTCGCTGCTGGAGTAATAACCCGCCACAAATGCTAGAGCTTCAGACTCAAAATACCACGCCCACACCATCCCATACCATGTCATCTCAGGCTTGCCATGCCATGCGTACCATTGCTTCTCATGCAGGTCCCTCTCGCTGCTGGAGTAATAACCCGCCACAAATGCTAGAGCTTCAGACTCAAAATACCACGCCCACACCATCCCATACCATGTCATCTCAGGCTTGCCATGCCATGCGTACCATTGCTTCTCATGCAGGTCCCTCTCGCTGCTGGAGTAATAACCCGCCACAAATGCCCGCCCTGCAGAAAGCCGAAGAAAGAACATATCAGCAGATAAAAGGAAACTAGCAAACCTCATTGAACATAGCCCAAACACGAACAGAACACCAGCACACGCTTGCCAAGCATGAGATTATTGGAAGATTGAGAGCGTCAAAACTAGCTACAATAATGCTCCCACTCACCAAACCTCCCTGTTCCCATGAAAGGCTCCTGCAGCTCCTCCGGCTGGCATGTGGATGCTGCCTCTTCTGCAGCCTGCGATACAGTCACAAGTGCGATACAGTCACAAGTGCGATACAGTCAAAAGTTGGTGGAGGAAGAAAGAACGCAAAAAATGTGCCTATAAGAAACCACAATGGAGCCAGAAAACCAAGGCAACCGCGGACAGGCAAACAAAAGGCCACACACCCTCTGGTATGCGTTCACACAACGCCTACTGAGAGCACACACATATACCCCACGAACAGATAGCCTTTTCCCCACTCACCCTCTGGTGGTCGAACTCCTCTTGGGGACTGAGCATGCGATCCACACACCGCCTGCTGATAGCACACACGAGCATCTGGCTGCACGCGCACACAGACGCACACACACATGCCCCACGCCCACAGAATTGCAACCATAGCACAACTCACCCTCTGGTGGTCGAACTCCTCCTGAGGACTCAGCATGCGGTCAACACACCGCCCGCTGATGGCACAGATGTACACGCGCACACACACATACACACACACACCATCCCACATACGGTCAACCATAGGACCATACGGCCACTCACCCTCTGATGGTCAAACTCCTCTTGAGGACTGAGCATGCGGTCCACACAGCGCCCGCTGATGGCACAGATGTACACATGCGTATATGGGCACGCACGTATACACACACATGTCCCACCGACACACAAACGATAAGCCCACTCACCCTCTGGTGGTCGAACTCCTCTTGAGGACTCAGCATGCGGTCAACACACCGCCCGCTGATGGCACACACGAGCATCTGGCTCTCTGCATCCTCTAGGAGCTCTGCACAGTTGTCGTCACACACTGAGAATGAGGGGAGTGGGCAAGGGGAACAAGGACAGGAGTGGGCAGGGGGAAGGACGGGAGTAAGCAGGGGGGACAACAAGCGCAAGTGTGCCCGCTGATGGCACACACGAGCATCTGGCTCTCTGCATCCTCTAGGAGCTCTGCACAGTTGTCGTCACACACTGGACGAAAGGAAAGAAGGAGAGGGGCAGGCAGGGAGAACAATGGCATATGTGGCTGATGGCACACACGAGCATCTGACTCTCGGCATCCTCTAACAGATCCGCACAGTTGTCGTCACACACTGGGTAGGAAAAGGAAAACGCAAGAGGTGGTGCAAAGACAAAGGAAGAGCAATGAAAGTATGCACATACACTAACACACACAAGAGATTTGGGATGAGCTAAAGTTAGGCCACGGACCAGCCCGGCTCGCAGTTTACGCCCAGCTTTCTCACTGCTGTTCTCTCTAGCTATGTGTGCTTCTTCATGCCACCTTCTTTATTGTGGGAGCAAGAGGAGGTAGGGAAGGTGTGCAAGGAGTGCAAGCAGCAGGTGGAGGAGTGCCTGGTATGCCCTGAAAGAGCAATCGCTAGGCGAACCACCTAGTTGCACCTATCAGCCTGGCAACTGCTTTTCCATGATTACTAGGCTGCATGAACCAAGTGCCCACTAAAGCTCATCGGCCCGTTGCCGTTAAGTTGTTGGAAGGGGTGGCAAGGAAGCTGGTGGAGGCTGAGTGGGAAAGGGATGAAGTGTGCGCGGCGCTTGAGAAGGAAAAGGATGAGACGCAGCACAGTTGGAAGGGGTGGCAAGGAAGCTGGCGGCGGCTGAGAGGGAAAGGGATGAAGTGTGCGCAGAGTCCCGAGCATCAATTGCCCCGCCGCCCCGCCCCTTCCAACTGTGTGCGCACATCATCCCTTTCCTTCTCGGCCGCCGCCAGCTTCCTTGATTTCCCTTCCAGCTGCACGCACACCTCATCCATTTCTTTTTCGGCCACTGCGCGCACCTCATCCCTTTCCTTCTCGGCCGCCGTTAGATCCCACTTCCTTTTTGCATCCTGCGCCAGGATTCAAAGGTATAGGGCTGATAGAACACTGCTTTCGCACCATTTGACCACTTGCCTCGCCCACTTACCACTTTGAGCTTCCCCCGCCCCCCCTTCCCCTCCCCCCCCCTTTCCACCCCCTCCAGCACACCTAGTGGGCCACTCCCCACTCTGTTTTCCCGCACAGGAAAACATCCTTAATGGGGTGAAAAGTGCAGTTCCCACCATGCTCACTCCGCATGCAACCCACCTGCATGCACCCCCCTTAGGACTCACCACACAGAAAAACATTCTCAATATGACGTGGAGTTCCCTCTGGTGCACCGATGCGCTTCCTCCAACCTCTCCGGCAGCTTGTTAGTTCTGCTGGCTCCACCCCCTAACACCATATGCCTCACCACTCCCCACTCACCATGCGCCCTGCCAGTCTTCTCGCATAAAAAGACATTCTGTATGCGGTGAAACGTGCAGTTGCCACCAGTGCACCGATGCGCCTCCTCCACCCTCTCCGGCATACTTGTTCTGCTGACGCCACCCTCTCACTCACACACACGCCTTCTAGCTCGCTCTCTCCAGAACTCCCCATGAGCCCAAAGTATGTGCCATAGGGGTTTAAACAACACTCACACAAAGCCCACGAGGCCCACTCCCCACTCACCATGTGCCCGGCCTGTCTTCTCGCATAAGAAGACATTCTGTATGCGGTGGAAAGTGCAGTTCCCACCAGTGCACCGATGCGCCTCCTCCACCCTCTCCGGAAGCTTGTTCTGCTGGCGCCACTCCGCGACAGCTCGCGCCAGGTCAGACGTGACGTGGACCAACTCATCGTACACCTGGTCCCGCCTGGGCACCAAGTTCCTCTTTGCTGCCTGTAGCTGCGCATAAAATCCCCGCAGGTCCTGAGGGGAGTCGGCAACAAACTCCTTCATTTCTCCGCGGTCCCTCTGAAACAGAAAAAGGGTTAAGACACGGGATAGAAACAGGATACACCAAGTAGACTCAGACATGTGCGGGGAGAGGAATTAGCACACACACGCACGCACACGCACACGCACGCACGCACGCACGCACGCACGCACGCACGCACACACACACACACACACACACACACACACACACACACACACACACACAAAGCACGTTTCTAAAAGACCGGGGCGACACACTATCTGAATCTCATGCCTTAAGCCGCACCTCAAAATAAAGCCGTTTCCAGTGGCTTCGCGCTTGCACTCCTGCTGTCCCTCCTCCCCCACCTCCCCCACTATCTCCTGCTTCCCCTTCCCTTTCCCCTCCGCCTCCCCCTCCAAGGCAGAGCGGGTGGAGGAGGGCGGAGGAGGGGGAGGGGAGGGCCCCATCGGATGCAAAAAGACAAAACAACGCACCTCAAAATAGAGGCGTTTCCAGTGGCTGCGTGCTTGTGCTCCTGCTGCTCCCCCTCCTGCTCCCATTGCCCCTGATCCGCCTCGTCCGTCCAAGGCAGAACGGGTGGAGGAGGGCGGAGGAGGGGGAGGGGGCCCCCATCGGATGCAGTAGGCTCGGCGCCAGAGAGTCTCCTCAGATGATGCCGTGCGGAGGTAGCGACACACACAGGCGCACACTGATAGGTCCTGGTGGGGGGAAGAGGTAGGGCGCAGGGATAGCGGGGAATGGGGCAGGGGGGAGCGGGGAGGGCGGAGGGCGGAGGGGGGAGGGGGCCCCCATCGGATGCAGTAGGCCCGGCGCCAGAGAGGTTCTTCAGAGGATGCGGTGCGGAGGTAGCGACACACACACACCGATAGGTCCTGGGGAAAGGGAGTGGGAGGGGGCAGGTAGTGGGGAACGGGGGGGAGTGAGAGGGGGAAGCGGGGTGAAGTTGGGAGGGGCCCCCCATCGGATGCAGTGAGCTCGGCGCCAGAGAGTCTCCGCGCGGAGGTAGCGACACACACACGCACACACTGACAGGTCCTGGTGGGCGAGGGGGGAGGAAGGAAGATACGGTTGGGTTGTGGAAAGAGGAAGGCAGTGGAAGGGGGCCAGGGGCGCCAGAGGGTTTCCTTGCATGATGCCGTGCGGAGGTAGCGACACGCCGACACACACACGCACACACTGACAGGTCCTGGAGGGCGAGGGGGGAGGAAGGAAGATATGGTTGGGTTGGGGAAAGAGAAAGGCAGTGGAAGGGGGCCAGGGGCGCCAAAGGGTCTCTTCTGAGGATGCGGTGCGGAGGTAGCGACACACACACGCACACAACCGCGGACAGGAACTTAAGGACGTGGTGGGTACAGCTCCCAACAACCCCCCGTCTTCTCCATCCCTCCCCTCACCCCCTCACCACCCCTGTTCCATCCCCCCCTTCCTCCTCCCCTTCCCCCTCCCCTTCCCCTGCTTACATCCGCGGACAGGAATTTAAGGACGTGGTGGTACAGCTCCGGCAAACCCCCATCCTCTCCCCTCCCCCACACCCCCTTTCCACCCCAACCCGTTTCCCCGCTCCCCGCTCCCCGCTCCCCCCCCCTTACATCCGCGGACAGGAACTTAAGGACGTGGTGGTACAGCTCCCAGTATGCCCCTACTTCCACGTCCTCCCTTCCCCTCACCCACAACCACATACAACCACGCCCAACCCCTCCTCCCCCTCTCCCTTAGCTTACATCCGCGGACAGGAATTTAAGGACGTGGTGGTGCAGCTCCGGCAAACCCCCATCCTCTCCCCTCCCCCACACCCCCTTTCCACCCCAACCCGTTTCCCCGCTCCCCCCTGCTTACATCCGCGGACAGGAACTTAAGGACGTGGTGGTACAGCTCGGGGGGAAGCGGCCCAGCTCCCAGCCACGCCCTGTCTTCCATATCCTCCCCTTCACCCCACCCACAACCACAACCACAACCAACCCACCCAACCCCTTTTGCCCCCTCCCCGTGCGTACATCCGCGGACAGGAACTTGAGGACGTGGTGGTACAGCTCCAGGAAACACCCCGTCTTTCTGTCCTCCCCCCTTTGTGTCCCCCGCCTACCCCCCCAACCATCCCCCCCTCCCCTACTTACATCCGCGGAAAGGAACTTAAGGACGTGGTGGTACAGCTCCGGCGGAAGCAGCCCGAGACTCCCCGTGAATTGCGGGTCTCCGAAACGAATCGCTGGCTTGGGAATCTCGATCTCCGTAGGGCCGGCAGAACCTGTTGGCTGGCTTCCTTTGTCGTTTTCTTCGTGGTCCATCCGCCTCTTTTTCTGCGACCTGCTGTTTTCTTCATCGCCGGAACTGCTGTCCGATTCGTTATGTGAAGCCTCGTTATTGTTGTCGTCAGCCGCACAGACGTCGATATCCTGCAAACCGATACAACAAGTAGCGCAAGAAAAACGAAACCAGAAATTTAAGAAAAAAAAAATGAAGACCGTGTATTAACGAATTCATAAATGACTAACAACGTTTGTGCTACAAACTGTACAAATGGTAACTCACCCTCAAGGTTCCTCGCTTTCGTTCACCCCGTTCAAGATCTCTCTCGCCCTCGCCGTCAGATCTGTCCGCGTCATCCACATCACCGTCCGATCCGTCTTCAAACCCCGGATCTGTACCACAGCCGTCGCCTCCGTTTTCTTCATCCTCGCTATTAGATTCCTCGTCTCCGTTCCAAAGGTCGTCCTCTAAGGCTTGCGCGAAGTCAGCGTCTTCGGAACTAAACGGATCCGCATCTGTGAAATCCAAGGGAACAGCGGCATCGGATAACGGATGAGCCATAGCGGGATAGTTTTCAACGGGGAGATTAAAGACCTATTTCCTAGGAGACCTAGTTAGCAGGATATTCTAGCTACTGTGGAAGCGCAGGAAGGTGGCTTGGCTAGGAGCTGAGTAATTCCTCGTTATTGCTGGACTCGGTACAGTAGAAAACTCAATCTTTGTCTATCACCAAGCGCGTGACAATCAAAACAAACTTTCAGGACTCCCGCTCCGGAGGAGCTTTTCCTGCAAATTTGTGACGTGCAACTCGAAACGAGGATCGTATGTGTACCACGATATTTTCACCCTCAAAAATCTCCAGCGGGACCGACACGAAGGGGATCAGGACGAATCGGCAAGCTCCAAATTTCTTGAACGGATGGTCAATCGACCCTGACACCGGTATAAGAACACGCCCTCACACCATGTTTTTCGGTGTAACACTGGAAGACCAGCTGCCCTCGAAACCATAGAAAGGCCGTCCTCAACTCTGCCTCTGCTTGATTTAGGGATCTCTTTCTGGCTACGCCTCGTAGTCTTAGATTCCTACGCCTTGTATCGATTATTTTCTTTTTTTGTAGCGTCGATACAGCCCGGCTGCGTGCAGCACCGATTTTCACTGTTTTTATCGAGAGGAATTCGTCAAAACTCCGCGTGCTAACCGAAACGAGGCCAGATCTCTCCGCTTACAGCGAACGTGCGGATATTTACTCCACTCGACTGGCAAGTTGCTCGTCGAAGTCGCTTTCCGCAATTTGCTCGGTGCAATCGAATCCTTCAACGCGCGTCTCCTCGTAAAACATCGTGAAATCTCGTCCATCCGTGTTCTGAGATTCCCCAAACCCGGATTCAGTAGCTGACCGTCGTCGGCCGCCGCCAACCCCCCAGCTGATTCCTCTCTATCGCCGTTGATAATAACGCTAGCACGGACAAGCACGTACCATTACGTACCAGCTCGTACCAGCTCGCACCAGCACGTACCACCACGAACCAGCACGTACCAGTACATACCAGTACGCACCAGTGCGCACCAGTACGAACCAGCGACCATGGATCGGTGCATGAACCGGGTCATCGCGGGAGTCGCCGTCGGCGGCGCAGTTGGCGGCGCGATTGGTGAGAAGCCGCTTTGATTGACACCCCATTCTAGTTTTCACATTCCAGCTGTAGCTGTGAGTTTCTAGTTCTGAGACCAGCGGCGATGGTCACTCTTATTGGACCACAAGGGGCAGGAGAGGAGAGAAAAGCGGATCAAGAGCAGGTTTCACCTCTATTTGGTGCTTTCTTTTCTACGTGAAATCGTGGGGATTGCATCTCGTGCTATCTTCCCAATTTCATCTCCTCTGTTCACCTCGTTCTCATCACTTCCTGTCACGCCCCTCCTCACATTTCTACCATTTCCTCTTGTTACCCTTGGCTCTGCTCTGCTCTCCGCGCTTCCTTCTTCTCTTCTGCCCTCGTCTCTGCTAGTCTGTCTCTTCCTATCTTTTCTCCCCTTTTCCTCTCTACTCTTCTTATTTCACTTCTCTTCTCTTCTCTTCACTTCCCTTCCTCTTGGCTCACATCTCCTCGCCTTTCTTTTCACTCCCTGCTTATTCACTATCCCTGCTGCAGGAGCCATGTACGGGACATACGAGGCGTTCAGATATAAGGTACGTCACGAACGTGGTGTTTACCTTGCAGTTTATTCAGGTGACTTTTGATTCGACTCAAAAGTCACCAGGAGCCATGTACGGAACATACGAGGCGTTCAGATATAAGGTACGTCACGAAAGTGGTGTTTACCTTGCAGTTTCCTTAAAAATATAAAACAATGCTTGATGGAAGTAAGGCCTCTGCAGGCCACTTGTCCACTATTGACAGGTTCACTTACTAAGATACAAAGCTTGCTCAACTCATCCCCCCAACCGCCCGACTTACTCTCTTTTTCTCAATGCATGCTAAACGCTTGGTCGCTGACAGCACACTGACATCACCCTGACAACAACACACTGACATCACCCTGACAGCACCCTGTAATCGTCACCCTGTAAACATCAACGTGTTTCCTCTTCCCTATCCCACTGCCGAACCAACCAGGTTCCAGGCCTGCTCAAGGTTCGGTACATTGGCCAAACCACATTGGGTAGTGCTGCTGTATTTGGCTTGTTCCTAGGTGCAGGCAGCCTCATTCATTGCGGCAAATCATACTGAATAGATAGGCCTGTCGATGCACCAGTTGTTTTTTCTATCAGACTACAGAGTGCTTCTAGTGCAGGCCAGCTACATACAAGGCCAGACCACATTGGGTAGTGCAGGTGTGTTTGTTGGGTTGTTTCTGGGTGCAGGCAGGCAGTCTCATCAAGTGCGGGAAATTTTAGGGAATATAGTTTTTAGGTAGCTTGGGAGGGAGCAACAGCCAATGGCTGTTACCCTGCTCCCTTATTGCACATGTTTTGGACGTAGCCTGTGTGTACACACAATCCTCAGTTATGGCAGCAGCTTGCCCACTGGTGTGTGTGATGGGTGGATAACAATCCAATGTTCACTGTTTCGGCTAGGTTCCCAATAGTTGCTGACATGCTTATGGACCGTATCAAAGCGATGGGAATATCGGAACAGTCGAACCAGAGTTTACTCCCCTGCTGGCACAAAACGATGGATTTACCAGGAGGTAAGTGGCAACAACTCTTGACTCGTCCATTGTCAGGAACTTTTGTACCGTTTACATCAACTCCCCAACATTCTTTGCTATAACAGCACCAGCTTCCAAATCGTCCGCTTTCTGCATCCCTCAGCTCTACTGCTACATTGAAGTGCTTCCGAGAAAAGCTTCCATCCCATCTGCTCCTGCTTTCAACCCCTTCTACTGCTGCTGATGCTGCAAGCCTGCCACTCTCCTGCTCTGATACCAGCCTTCCCAATCACTTGCCTCTCCCCACATCCCTCTACTTTGCTGCACAAAGGAAGAGCGTCAAACAGTAGCTCCTGCACCTTCCCCTCCCCCTGTTGCTGCTCCTGCTGCTGTGTTGAGTTTACTTTGATTTTTTTTCAAAAGTAAACTCCACATCCCCCTATTCTGCTGCACCAGAGAAGAGCGTTAAACAGTAATTCCTGCACCTTCCCCTCCCCCTGTTGATGCAGCTGCTGCTGCAAGTTGCTGTTCTCGCCACTCTCTTGCTCTCGCAGCACCCGCCTTCCACCTCGCCCTCCTCTCCTCATCTCGTCGCTTAAGAGCCTCCTTCTTTTGCTCCTTCACCTTCTGCCACTGCTCCTGCTTGCCACAGTGGGGGGAGGGATAAGGGGGAATGGGAGTGGGCAGGGAAAAGCAGTTGAACCTACAGCCTTCCATCCCGCCCGTCTCCCTTCATCTCTTCGCTTCAGAGGCTCCTTCTTTTGCTCCTTCACCATCTGCCACTGCTCCTGCTTGCCACAACGAGCATCGGAGGAAACGGAAAACACCTCAAAAAGCTCAGACTTTCTAGTATTGAGTTAAACAAGTGGAGAAACTACAGCCGACCACACCCTCACCAGTTCCGAGACCAACCCACAAACCCATGCAACTCTAATCCCCCGCCCCCAACCATCCACCCACGCACCTTGATGAACTGCTGCTGCTGCAGCGTGCGCTGCCTTTGGTTCCTTCCACCTTCCATGCCTTGGGCTGTTCCAGCATTGGGCTGAAACGCTCCCAGCCTCCCATGCAACCCCACTCCTTCCCCCAACCCACACACCCACCTTGATTGAACTGCTGCCGCTGCAACATGCGGCGCCTCTGGTTCCTCCCGCCCACCCATTGTGCCAGCATTTGGCTGTGTTGCCAGCACCCACACGACCAACCAAGACCCACCCACCCAGCCCCCCCCTCCCCACCCACCCAACTCCCCCACCTTGATGAATTGCTGCAGCTGCAGCATGCGGCGCCTCTGGTTCCTGCCACCCTCCCATGCTGCCAGCAATGGGCTGAGAAGTTGGCACCCACACGACCACCCAAGACCCACCCACCAAACTCCCCCGTCCCCACCCACCCACGCACCTTGATGAACTGCTGCCGCTGCAACATGCGGCGCCTCTGATTCCTGCCGCCCACGCTGCCTGCATTGGGCTGAGACGCCGGCACCTGCTCTGCCCCCTGCGGCACTCTCACCATCACCCAGGGGTCTGGAGGGTTGATGTGGGGGGGATGGAAAAAGGGAAAAACCGGAGAAAGTGGAAGAAGGAGAGAAAAGGGAAGGAGGGAGGGGAAAAGGAGGAAGAGGAAGGGAAGGAGAGGGAAGGAGGAGGTGAGGAGGGGAGACAATTGAAAGGGCTGCCCCTGGTTCCTTTCCTGCCTTCCACACAGAGCAGGAGACACACCGATTGCACAGACTGCAGCATCTGGAGCGGCACATCTGCTCGCCCCATGCAACATCTGGGGCGGCACATCTGCCCGTCCCAATCCTCTGCAGATGCTGCAGTCTGCGCACGTTCATACCTCCCGCCAGCCCAGTTTATTTCCCCATTCAAGGAGTATAATTCCCCCCGTCCACTTAGTTAACTCTCCCCATCGATTCAGAGTCTTTCCTGCGAAGGCGCCCGTGCTTCCCCCATCCGCGCAGTTTATTCCCCCCATCCGCGCACCTGATCCCCCCCATGCATACCTCCTCGCCACTTCTTAGGTCGCTTAGCGAATCCACGCGCTATAACGAGACGCGACGCGCCGATGGGATCAGACATCGCCACGTGTTTCTGACTAGGCACTGGAGCAAGACCACGTGTCAAGACGGACTGCACTAGTGGAGAGGAGATGCAGAATGACCTCGAAGATACTGTGGGCGGCCAATAGTGCGGCGGAGATCGCGGCGATATTTGCGGCGGTTGCGTCGCGAAGTTCGAGAGGAGAGGCGTGAACCGAGAAACGGAATGGCTGTTGTTGAAAGCAGCGGCGGCGGCTGCGCGGGTGGTGCTCGGAATGTTGGAGAGGGGGACGAACGGCGTAGATGGGCTAGCGCCAGCGGCGGGGAGGTGTGAGGACTGGAACGCACGGAAGAATCGCGACGCGAGCGATCCGCCGCCTCCTCGCATCTTGACAAGCGGCACGGATGCTGGGAATGCCGACGGCCAGATCGCCGCTCAGTCGTTGATGTCTCTACGCATGGGAAGGGTGAATAGGAGAAACCTGACGTGTTGTTGAATCAAATAGATATACTTGATGGTCGTTTTGAGCATCGTCTAAAATTTTGCGTGTAGCTGGATCACTGATTTACATCGAGTCAGACAATTGCGGGGTAGACTATCTGGTCCTGGAACTCCAGAGCGGGCTGGGCAGAAATAAGTTTCTTTTCCCAAGTCGCGGGCAATGAACAGCTTCGGTCTTGAAGGTTCGCAGGCTTCATTCCCCACGACCTTGCGTTTGCGTGCTGCCCCAACGTTTCCAGACCTCCATTCACGTTTCCCCGTTGCGCAAATTTCTTGGAGCCAATCTCAAACACGGCTCATGCCTGATTGGTTACGCCATGCCACGCCGCCAACGTGCCAGGCTTGCTTTGCGAACCTCGGTTTTGTTGAACTGTTTCCCAGAGGCTCGGGTACCGGACTGAACCTGCTTGCAGGTGTGAAATATCCCGCCAAAACCGTGTCGAAGCTGAGTGCAGGCTGTGCCGAAGCTGTTTCACCTAATCAGCAACCTCCATTTCCCTTGCCTACTTCACTGACACCTTTCTCCTGATGAGTAGAAATAATCAGTAGATACGTTGAATGTTGAGCTGCTTGTTTGCTCATGAGTCTGGTTGTTGCCACGGTCTTGGTGTCCCAGGTGAAGAGATTACGTTCCGCTAGTCGTTTCTTATTCCTGGTTGCTCCGAGCCTTGCGTTGCGATAGGCAAGGTTTCGTTTTCTTCGATACCCCAACGCCGTGAAACCGTTAGATGTGCAGGGTTAGTGAATGAGCCTGTACTGGCAGTATGCCGATTGATCGTAGTTAGTATATCCACTGACTTACTAACCAGGTTTCCTAAAGCTCTTTATCTAGTAGTTTTGAGTTGTGTACTTCAACCATGGCCGTAGACACAGCAAGAGAACGAGCCCTGCAGAAGCGGATTAAGGAACTGGAAGCAGGTCAGTTTCTCCGTAGCTCTACTTATCCCGCACCTTGCTTACCTTGTGGCGGCATGAGGGGAGGATTTAAAGTACACATTATACTTGAAGAGAATGGGTATACGATTGATATCTTGTTCCATGTACCTTTTTTTCCACTGCAGAGGGGTTGATTAATACCATTTTCTTCGTTTCGTCTCTTCGCTCTGCTTTAGCAAAAAACAACCTCTCGTTCCTTTCTTGATTTCCAGCTGCTTTTGCATCGGTCGTACACGTGGCAGGGAGCGATGAGCTGCTGCAAGTACTCTCTCTTGATGCCTCGCGCTCCTTGCCCCCACCCTTTCACTGTATCAGAGCGCGATGAGCTGCAGCGGGATCTGGAAGGGATGTGTCTGCAGCAGGTGGGGAGCGCTGGAGCCGAAGACGCCATGGCTCGCATGCAGGCTAGAAGGTGAGCCGCAAAAAAGGAAAGAAAAAAAGAAATGGAAAAACGTTATTGGGAGTACTTCAAGAACAGGACAAACGGTTTACAAGATGGTCGGAAATGGGTGGCCCCAAACGTTTTTGTTCTAGATTACCATCACCCAGTCATCTTCTGGTTCTTGCGTTTCAGGGTGGCCAACCTAGAAGCAGAGCTCGCCACGTGTCGCCACACGATTGCGTCGCTGGAGATGGAGATTGCGGACGTTCGACATGACCTGCAGGACGCGGAACAGAAGAAGGTGAGTTGCGTGAAATTCTCAAGGTGCGTGTCAATGAGATTTTTTTTTTCATTGGTTGTCATAATCGACCTTCCACGCCACGTCAGGAGTGACCTCCGTACCACGTCATGAGTGATTTCCGCTGCCACGTCAGTGTCTACCTTTCCTGCCATACCCATTGTCTGTTGCTGTTGCTTGCAGGCGGGAGCTGCGGCTATGTGGAAAGAGGAACACAGCAAGGTGCGTTAACCATGATAGAGCGCATGGAATGGCATGGCAGGGCATGGCATCGTATGGTATGGCAGGGCATGGCGTGTATTGCACTGACATACTCTATGGTGGTGTGATTGGCCCATCTCTACATCCGTCCCATCCATGCCATCCATGCGATGCTGTGTGTTGAAGGGGACGGGCGTCCTTGATGGCCCTAGAGCTGTGAAGCACATGTAGCACTGAAGCACATGCAGCACACGTAAACTCGTTCAAGCCATCGCCTCAAGCACTCTCCTTAGCCCTCTCTTTCCCCTTCCGTTCTCCTCTCCCTTCACTTCCCCTCGCCTCATCTTCTTTGCCGCACCAGCGCACGGCAGCAGAGGAGGAGGTGCGGATTTACCAGCGGCAGGCGGCAGCAGCACCCCATTCGCCCTGTTCCCCGTCCCCATTTTCAATCCGCACTTCACCCCTATCCTCCTTTCTTGTACCCCCCCACCAGCGCACGGCAGCAGAGGAGGAGGTGCGGTTTTACCAGCGGCAAGCGGCAGCAGCACTGGAGCAGCGAGACCAAGTGACTCTGGAGCTGGAGCAGCTGAGAACGACCAAGGCGGAAGGCAGAGCAGAGGAGCAGGGCACCCCCCACACATTCCCACCCCCCCTCCCCCCCTCCTACTCCTCACCGTCCTCCGTTTCTTTCCCTGTGCAATTGCTCCCTGTTCCCAGCGCACGGCAGCAGAGGAGGAGGTGCGGTTCTACCAACGGCAGGCAGCAGCAGCACTGGAGCAACGAGACCAAGTGACTCTGGAGCTGGAGCAGCTGAGAACGACCAAGGCGGAGGGAGAGGCGCGAGCCAAGGCGGAAATAGAGCAGCTGCGGAAGGAAAAGGCGAGTGCTGCGGAGAAAAGCCGAGCTGAGATCGAAAAGCTGATGAAGGAGAAGTGGGACGTTCTAGAGAGGGTGAAAGAGGCGGGTAGGCATGCTGCGACGCTGGCGAAGCAGCAGGAGTTGGCTGATGAGAAGATTGAAGAGGCGGAGAGGGGGAGGCGGGAGGCGGATAGGGGAAGGGAGGAGGCGGAGAGGGAGAGGGATGAGGAGAGGAGGGAGAGGGAGAGGGTGGAGAGTGAGAGGGAGGAGGAGAGAGAGGGAGAGGGAGAGGGTGGAGAGGGAGAGGGAGGAGGAGAGGAGGGAGAGGGAGAGGGTGGAGAGGGAGGGGGGAAGGAGGAGGAGGGGAGGTTGAGGGAGGAGATAAGGAGGGAGAGAGAGGAGGGAGCGAGGTTGAGAGAGGAAGTGGGGAGGTTGAGGGAGGAGGTGGAGAGAGGAGGAGGAACGGTGAAAGGGAGTGGGAGGCGATGGGGAGGGAAACAGAGGGGGAGGTGACTCGTGCAAAGCGGAAGCGGCATCGATAGCTGCAGCTGCTGCTGCTGCGGTGGAGGCAGAGCGAGAGAAAGGGGTGAGGGAGAGGGAGGAAATGCAGAAACGACTGGTGGAGGTGCAGAGACAGCTGGAGAGAGAGAGGGAGGAGAGGAGGAGGAGGGGAGGTGGAGGAAGAGCAGAGAGACCTACAGGAACGCCCAAGAACGTGCTTCAGGAAACGGGGACGGAAGCAGACTCCAGTGAGCCGGACAAAGATCCGTTTTCTAGCAAGGATAATTTTCCTTATAGCAAGGACACGTACGGGGCTTCTGGGGACCTGTATGGGGCATCTAAGGATCTGTATGGTGCGGGTAGGGACCCGTATGGGGAGGAGCCGACGGAGGAGATGCTGTCTCAGGCGATGAGGGAGAAGGTGCAGGCGCTGGTGATGCTGGCCGCGGAGGAGGAGAGGCATTTGAGGGACTCGCAGCTGGTGGGGAGTTTGAGAGAGACGATCGCTGGGTTGAACGCCACCCTGGGGCAGGTGAGTGCTGGGGCAAGTCGTAACTGGGTGACGCTCGTGCTGCAGTAGCAGCAGGAGAGGCATCTGCGGGACTCGCAGCTGGTGGGGAGCCTGAGAGAGTCCATTGCTGGGCTCAATGCGACTCTGGGGCAGGTGAGAATTGGGACGTTTCGATCTGGGTCAGGTGAGAGCTGGGGTGGGTGAGAGCTGGGGTGGGTGAGAGCTGGGGTGGGTGAGAGCTGGGGTGGGTGAGATATGGGGCAGGTGAGATATGGGGTGAGTGATGGGGTAGGTGAGTGATGGGGTAGGTGAGTGATGGGGTAGGTGAGTGATGGGGTAGGTGAGAGAGACGAGATGTATAACCTGGTGTCTGTCTCTCTGTGTGGCCCTCTCCATTCCATCTTGCCCTTGCTCCCAGGTGACAGCAGAGAAGGTGAAGGCGCTGATGCAGCTGGCAGACACGGCAGCCGAGGTGCAGCAGCTGAGAAGCGAGATGATAACCCTTGTGTGTCCATTTCTGTGCACATTTCTTCTGTGTCCGTCTCTATGCTTCTCTTGCTTGCTCCCAGGTGACAGCAGAGAAGGTGAAAGCATTGATGCAGCTGGCGGACACGGCAGCAGAGGTGCAGCAGCTGAGGGACGAGTTGATAACCTGTGTGTCTGTTATTCCCTCTATCCTACTCTTGTTTGCTCCCAGGTGACCGCCGAGAAGGTGAAGGCGCTGATGCAGCTGGCAGACACGGCAGCCGAGGCGCAGCAGCTGAGGGACGAGATGGCAGCGCTGCAGCAGGAAGTGCGGAAGCGAGACGAGATCATTGCCAGAGAGTAAGTCAAGTTTTAGAAAATTCTTGAAATTTCCCCCGCCTTCCCTGCTCTTGCCTGTCTCCTCCTTATCTTTTTTTTTCCTGGAATCAAGACGAGGTCATTGTGACAGATTCTTCTCCTCCTCTGCCCCCTCTCCCCTTACCTCCCTATCCACCTACTTCCTCCTACCTCCTTCTCTCCCTACCGCTCCAACCCCGGTCATCCCTCCCCGCCCGCATCCCCTCACGCTTCCCCTCTCCCTCCCATCCTGTCCCCACTCCCCCCTTCCCCACCTGACAACCCAGCTCCCTCCCCTGGCAGAGCGCGGAGACAGCAGGAGTCTGGTCCGCTGGTTCAGAGAGCACCATGATTCCCGCCCTCTGGTCCTCCTCGCCCTCCCACGACCCGTTTGACAGCAGCGCTGCCTCCGAGTATGGGGGGCTGGGAGGGGCGGGGGCGGGGGCAGGAGGCGGGGGCGGGGGTGGGGGTGTGTATGGCGGCATGGTGGCAATGGGAGGGGGACTGCAGGGCCTGTATGGAGCAGCAGGAGTGGGAGGGGGAGGAGGAATGGAGGCAGGGGCTATTGACGTTCCACAGTATTCAATGCAGTATCAGAATCAGAATCAGTATCAGAATCAGAATCAGTCTTACAGTCGGTCGCCGGGTTTCGGGAGGAATTTTGTGCCCCCTCCCTCAATCAACGTGAGCCGATCCAGGCAAAGCTCGTTCCATTCGGAAAGCAGCTTCGGGATGGGAGGGGGAGGCGGCGGAGGAGGAGGGGGAGGAGGAGGGGGAACAGGGGGTGGAGCAGGGCCGGGGTCAGCAGGAGCAGCACCAGCAGGATTCTCCCTGTTCAGTCTCTTTCGGGGGAAGGGTACAGGGGGAGGCACGTCTGGTGCAGGCGGAACTGGGGCAGCCGGAGGGGGGGGAGGGGGGATAGGAGGGGGAGGCGGGAGCGGAGGGTCGGCGTATCTGACTAATGGGAGCAGCAGGGGGAGCACTCCTAGGGGCGAGATGGAGAGGGAGAGAGAGAGGGTGACGCCGTCAGTGGTGGCGAGGCTGAGGGTGGATATAGCAGCTCTTGAAGAGGCTCTGGCAACGATTGAGCAGATCGCTCAAACCTCGTCTGAAATGCGCTCGTCCCTCGCTCAGGTGAGGTTGCTGTACGGGGGAAAGATTGGTATATGGGCGAGAGGGTGACGCCTAGAGGGTGAGACCATCAGTGGTTGCAAGGCTGAGGGTGGATATAGCGGCACTGGAAGAGGCTCTGGCCACGATTGAGCAGATCGCTCAAACCTCGTCTGAAATGCGCTCCTCCCTGGCCCAGGTCAGTTTGCTGTACGGGGCATAGGCCTCTTGGCAAGGGGGTGATGCCTAGAGGGTGACTTGTTGAGGGTGACGCCGTCAGTGGTGCCAAGGCTGAGGGTGGATATAGCAGCTCTTGAAGAGGCTCTGGCGATGATTGAGCAGATCGCTCAGACTTCGTCTGACATGCGCTCCTCCCTGGCTCAGGTGCGTGGCTGTACGGAAGAAAGATTGGTCTATGGGCGAGAGGGTGACGCCTAGAGGGTGAGACCGTCAGTGGTGGCGAGGCTGAGGGTGGATATAGCGGCACTGGAAGAGGCATTAGCGACGATTGAGCAGATCGCTCAGACTTCGTCTGACATGCTCTCCTCCTCCCTCGCCCAGGTGAGTTTGCTGTACGGGGCATAGGTCTCTTGGCAAGGGGGTGATGCCTAGAGGGTGACTTGTTGAGGGTGACGCCGTCAGTGGTGGCGAGACTAAGGGTGGATATAACGGCAGTAGAAGAGGCTTTGGAAACAATTGAGCAAATCGCACAGATGCCTTGTTGTCTCCAAAAGAAAAGTGGTACACGGTACGTGTTTAATGACGAGGTTTTTGGCACGTTTTTCTCTCTCCATTTGCAGGGCTTGGAGCAGATTCTATCATGCAACAAGCCCAAAGACCCGAAGAAAACTGGTGCTAAGCCGACTTCCTCTCTCTCGCTCTTCTCGCCTTCCTCCAAGGCCCACTTTCAAGGGCAAAGAAGGATCAGCGGGCTTTCCTCCTCCCGTTCTAATCACTCTAGTCAGAGCAGACAGGGCCATCTAGCAACAAGCAATCTAGCAGACTGCGGGGCTGCTAGTACTAACCGGGATTCTAATGACACTGGTGCTATCACCAGCAGCGGCAGCAGCGGCAGCAGCAGCAGCAGCAGCAGCAGCAGCAGTAGCACGGCATCAGCTTCAGCTTCAAGCGATTCGGCTAGTGTTGCGGCGGGTACGGTTACCGCATGCATGGTTACAGCCACTACCACCACGGCAACCGTCACAACCACAACTACCACTGCCGCTGCTGCCGCGGCTACCAGCATCACGGAGCTGAATCTAGACAAGTCTTTTTGGGCCAAGGTTGAGTCAGTGGAGGAGGAAGCACGGCAGATGCGGATAGTGTTTGGAGCAGCGGCACATTTGCCTATCAGTTGGAACGCAGGCGGGTCGGGAGGAGGGCGGATGGGCGGGGGAAGGCATGGGGTACCCGCGGAGAGGGCAGGCGAGGTTGTAGCCTCGGTTGGGCTGGAAATTGCGGAGTTTGCCCTAGTGGTGGTGGGGTTGCTGCGACCGGTGCAGAAGGGTTAGTATGCGCGGAAATTGGGGTTAGTTCTGGGAGATAATTGGTCAAGGTGGTTCGGTTTCGGGCGGCGCATGAAGGTAATTTGGGTCCGAGTTTTGTATAGATTGCCGTGTGGCAGCGGGGTAAATTGTGGAGTTTGCCCTTGTGGCAGTGGGGTAACTTTAGAGTTCACCCTTGCAGCAGCAACAGCAGGATTAGCTCGCTCTGCCAGCACAGACAGACCTGGCATGGCACTGTGGTGGTTGCGGTGCATGTGGGAAAAACATCACCCACTCAACCCAGGGGCCTGATGTGTTTTGTTCAACTGACCACATACCGTAGTATCTGACTATAACTAATTGCAACTTACGGTAATACCCAAATGCTGTAGCCCCAATGATTGGTCTTGGGGCAGGCTGAAGATACAGTTGTGAGACGAACTTCCTGTTGGCAATCAGCCAAAATCACAGTGATTTCTGTGGAGGACTGATACGGTATGGTACGGTACTGTAAATCAGCCCTAAAATAAAACAGAAGTGCTGAAAAAAAGGCTGAGATGGATCTCGCACGTAGCAAGATAACAGGCAGAACGATGCTGGGCGGCGTACTTTTAGCAGGCATAGCGCACCAGCCCAGATAGACTACTATAGTGGGACGTCCTGTAAAGAGCACTACCCTCCTACCCACTGGACCTAACCTACCAACTTCCTCTAAAGAGGATATCGTACTCGTCCGGATGACCCCCCCACCACCTCCTTCTCTCTGCCTACCAGCCCCTTCATCTCACGTGCCACCGCTCCTCTCCCTCTTTGCGCCCACATCTGTTGCAGCTGCTGTTGCTGCTCCTGCAATAAACCGAATCATCTCAGCATGGCACTGGCAGCACCAAACATGCATCCCCCGCCTCTTTCCCTTCTTGAACCTGCTGGTGTGATTGTTGCACTTATCACACCTGCTGCTGTCACAATTTTTGAGGCGCCTCAAAAATCGTCCAAGTTTTGAGGCGCTTCAAAAACTGTTGCTCTTATCACCACTGCTGCTGTCACTACCTCTGCCACTGCCACTGCTCCCTCCCACCATGGAAACCATTGCACCCAGTACCTCCCGCAGTACCTCAGTACCTCCCTAAACCCTAAACCTTAAACCCTCAATACCTCAGTACCTCCCTCCTAGCTCTCCCCTCCGATTACTGCTAGTGTTCTGCTGCCCTCACCAACACTGCTCCCACTGCCAGTGCCACTGCTGCTGCTTCCACCACCAGAACCACCACTCCCAGAACCATCGCCCCCAGCAGCACCGCCACCAGAACCAGCCTCCCCCTCCTCGTTAAAGTCCTCCCTTCGTATTCTGTACTTGCCAAAATACAGGGACGAACGTGCACCTCCCCTGGGTGCACCTCCTCCTCCTATCACTGCCCGTGTTATTTGCTGCTCTCACCGTCCCCAGCACCACCTGCCCCAGAACCACCGCTCCCAGCAGCAGCCTCCCCCTCCTCACTAAAGTCCTCCCTTCGTATTCTGTACTTGCCGAAATACAGGGACGAACGCATTAAAGGCACGGCCTCCCCTGGGTGCTCCTCCCAATATGCCTCCTGAAACGGGAAATCAAAAGAGTAGGGTGTGTGCGGATTAGTTAAATGATCGGAAACAAAGGGTACACCAGCGAGTGTGATACCCGTTTTCACCTAAATGACCTTCCTTTCTCACCTTGTACCGTTGTTCTGTGATTGCTGCGAGTGTGATTCCCGTATAAAATCCCGCGGCATTCGCTACAAGAATCGGCAGCAGCGGCTCGGGAGGCGCGAACCGCAGTAACCTGTCGAATAGCATGCGGGAGACACGTGTTGGCATCGGCGTACGCGGGGAAAACAAGCCCTCGTACACGTCAGCAGGCGACATGGCTGATGCGGCCTTCGCGGAATTAGTCGCGCGTCGTGCAGGGCTCCAGAAAGCCCGTAATCTACGGAACATCAATCCCTAGTAGGGCTGGCGCCCACAACTTAGGTGATCCGATACGTTTAGTAAAACCAATAGGGTAAAAAAACGATAGAATTAGAAACTGTTACCGCAGCCACTGATAGTGACCACATTATTCAAGATGGACTGGAATCAAGCAGATAGGTATATAATCGGCGGTGAATCCGGAAGCCCATGGGCGGGGCAAAATGTTTATTGGCCGGCAGCACCGAACGTAACCACGATGAGTACCATTTGAACTGTTTTGAAGCTTGTTGACACGGAAAAATGCATAAAATCGGGCCCTATTCCTGTATGCCGCGTTGGAGGCCAGCTGTTCTCGAGGTGTGTCAGAAATGTTTCACTTTCAGAATCAGAATCCCGCCGCCATACGATTCGGTCTGTGGCGTTACAGTTCGGTTTGTGCCATACGATCTGAAAACACGCAAAACACGTACTACCGCTTGCAATCGCGGAGGTTCTCAAAACACGCACTACCACTTCCGTTTCCTTGGAAATATCCGACCGTTCTCAAAACACGCACTACGCACTATACTTACGCACTCGTTGTGAAGCCTGATCGCCATCTCGTTATCAATTCCCCTCAATGGGAGGTGGATTGATCGCCGTCGATCAGCGAGCATCGGACGGCGGTCCGGTGCTGGAGCCAGGGGAGGAGGGCGAACCGGGGGAGGTTCTTCTGCATTCCCAGCCTGACGTGGGATTGGTGCTCGGCGAATCCGACGTGGACGAATCAGGGAACCTATACATCACATCCAAGTGAGACTGCTGACTGGTCATTCCCTTTCCTCTCTCCTGTCATTTCTTCTCCTCATCCTATCGTTCTCCCTTTGTTTCCTGTCATTTCCACGTCAATTTCCAGGCGTGTTGTTTCCATGGCATTTCCATGGCATTTCTCACAAATCCCTCCTGGCTTGTCAGTCAGCCAGCCTGGTTGATCTGACGTGGCTGGCCTTATTTTTCCCCTTCTCTGTCCTTCCTCAACCCTTCTTTCCCCCTTCCTTCCTCTCCTCCCGTTTTTCCCCTTCATCTCCCAGGCGTGTCATAAGGCACTCGGCGGACACCCCGCACGGCATTGCAGTCAGCCTGGTCAATCTTTCCTCCCCCCCTTTCTTCTTCTCGTCTCATCTTTCTCCTCCTTCCAGGCGTGTGGTGTGGCATTCCACACACTCCCCGCACGGCATTGCAGTCAGCCTGGTGGATCTGAGCATGCATGCCATTTCCAGGGACCTCGAGGCATACCCGAGGCCCTGCATCTACACGCAGGTGCGAGCATACCTCAGTGAATGAATCTCCGTGTGCGAGTACTGTCCGGCCATCTGCGTGAGTGCCTGGCGCGCAGTCAGCCTGGTGGATCTGAGCGTGCATGCCATCTCCAGGGACCTCGAGGCATACCCCAAGCCATGCATCTACACGCAGGTGAGCGGGAGAGAGCTTGTTAATCAGGGTCATTACCTGCATCTTCCCGTCTGGGTAACGGCAGGCAGTCAGCCTGGTGGATCTGAGCGTGCATGCCATCTCCAGGGACCTCGAGGCATACCCCAAGCCCTGCATCTACACGCAGGTGGGTAGTTGGGAGCTTTTGGGTGGGATAGATTACCCCTAAGTGCTGTGCCAGGATAGATTACCGGAAGGTGGTAAATCTGCACATGCATGCCATTTCCGACCCGGTTAAATTTCCTAGGCTGAATCGGGTTCGGGTTATGCTTACTCCAACCTGGTTTTATAATGCTTATTCAACATACCCCAGCCGCTATACCAGAGCTGTAAAACACGATCCCCAACCCTGACATTCAACCCTTTAACCCTATACCCCAACTTTGATGTTAAACCCTAACACTCTAGGTTGACAGTGGTGACTGGGAAGACGAGGAGGACGAGGATGAGGATGAAGAAGGAGAGGAGGAAGAGGGGGAGGAAGAGGGGGGAAGAGGAGCAGGGGCAGCAGTTCAACCAAACCACGTGGGAGGATCAGAGGGAGGAGCAGGGGGGAGAGGGGAGGGCGAGGACGAGGAGATGAGGGATGCGGAAGGAGAGGCGAGAGGAAGTGATGTGCCTGTGCCTGCTGCTGGTGCTGGTGCTGCTGCTGGTGCTGGCGCTGCTGCTGTGGGCAATGGCAGTGTGGCAAACCTGTTTGAGCATCTCTCTCTTGTGTCCGAAATGAGGCTCGTGCCCAGAGATGAAGCTGCCTGTGAGTATACAGCTGTCACCTCCTTTCCGTCTTTCGTGTTCTTTAATTCTCCTGGTTTTCTGAGTATGTTGAGCCTGAGTCTCCGCCCAGAGACTAAGCCAGGGGCTCAGCCAGAGGCTAAGCCGCATGTATGTGAGTAGCTGTTTCTTGAGTCGACTCAAAAATCGGACTTTCCCCAATTCCCCTGGTTTCCTGCGTGTGTTGAGCCTGAGTCTCCGCCCAGAGACCAAGCCGCATGTGAGTAGCTGTCCACTCTCTGCTTTCGCCTTTTTCGTGTTTCAGTGCTGCGCTGAATCACTATTCTTCCTCACTCTATCTCCTTCCCCCTCCCCTTCTTTCTTCCCATGCAGTGGATGCGATTTTCAAGGCGCTGTGTGACAGTGCTGCACTGAATCCCGACCCGGAAGGAGGTGAGCAAGAGGATGGGGCGCCCTAAAACAGCACACACTAGCCTAGTAGGCAACAATATGTGCTCTATGGTTTGATTTTCCTGTCCTTGTGATTCTCGTGTATTTTGATTCTCTTGTCAGATTTTTGTGTGCTTACATTTGTCGAAGATTTGAGAGCTTATCTTGGAATATTGTATGCTTGATGTTGTGTGTATGGTAAACCCCATGATGTAACGTCCCTGTGTTGCTTTCCCTGCAGCGGAGCAAGAGGGGGAGGGCGACTGGTACTATAACGAAGATGAAGTGTTGCGCAACGCACGAGTGGTGAGGAGACGGAGGGTTAGGGGGAGGGAGAAGGACAGAAGGGTGGAGGGGAGTGGGGGGGAGAGATGCAGCACCATGTCATGTGGTACCGTACCCCTTTTTATGTCATCACATTCCTGCATCACCATTTCACTGTCAGCATTTCACCATGTCACCACATCACCATGTCATCATGTCTCCATTTTACCTTATCCCTATGTTACCATGTTCCCCGGCAGGTGTTACCTAAGGAAGATTCGGGACAGTTTGAAGATGCAGACGAGGAAGAGGAGAGAGCGGACGGAGCGCCATATTCCCCTATCACCATAACCTCTATTATCTCGCCATGTTACCCTACTCCCCTGGCAGGTGTTACCTGAGGGAGATCCGGACCAGTTTGAAGATGCAGATGAGGATGAGGATGAGGAGGAGGAGGGAGCAGGTGATGCTGCTGGGTCATAGGCTTGTGGCGCATGTGATGGCATGGCATGGCATGGCATGGTATGGCACGGTATGGCACGGTATGGCACAGCATGGGTTGCTTCCATTGGCTCATGTGCATATGGTGGCAGGATAGGATAAAAGCCCATGAATGTGCTTATTGTGAAAGTGTACTTAGGCTGACTGGCAAAGGCAGCGTTATCATTTCATATGGATTGTAGTACATCGTTCTCGTCTTATATAAATCTACATAACAGCATACACAATGGGTGGGCGGGTGGGAAATTAGAACTACAATTTTGAAAATGAAAACGTGGGTGGGGACGAATGTCCCCACGTCCCTCTTTTGTAGGCAAAAGAGGGTGAGTAGCGCTTCGGCGCTACCTTTGCTGTGTTGGCCACGTACCCCTTTTCACAATACAAAATTTTAGAAAGTGTTACATTTCATTACACTTTCAAAAATTATCATATTGTGAAAGTGTACTTAGGCTGACTGGCAAAGGCAGCGTTATCATTTCATATGGGTCTTCTGAGGCAAGTGCAGTCGGGGCTGGCGGTGTCGTTCGATTGACAGCTGATGCGTAGCGGGCGAGGGAGCCGTCGAAGGATCCTGCAATTGCGTAGAGAGGGAGATGAGCTGATCCTGCGCGATTGTAACGTACATCTCCTTCGCGCTGTCGCTGCGCCATCGGCCCATGCGTTTGAAGAGCCGGTCAGGAACTCCGAGGCTTGCCGCCGCCGTGGCTGCGCCTTTGCGGAATGAGTGGGTTCCGATGTGCGCGACATCCAGTCCAGCTTGCCTGCCGGCCGCGAGGCACCAGTTTCTGATCGTAACGTAGGATGGTGATTTGTCGTTCGGTGTGGCTTGCGAGTTCTTCGGGAAAACCCTTATCAGCGGTCCATGTGGCACCTTTGTGAGGCCTGCGATGTGTATAAATGTGCGCGTGCACCTCACCGGGCAGTATGGGCCTGGAATTGCTGCCACTGGGATCCAGACTCCCCTCCCCTCCTGGTCCGTCTTGGAGTGCGGGATGAGCAGCCACATTGCCTTCTCCTCGAACTGTACATCATTCCATTGGAGCGAGACGAGGTCGGAGTAGCGCAAGAATGCAGAAAACATGAGAAGAGGAATCAATCCTTTCTGGTATTCCGCAGGAATTGGTGATTCGAGGAAGGGACGAGCCATGTCGTGCACTTGATGGAGAGAGATCGGCTCTTTGGTCC
The DNA here is from genome assembly GCA_947470075.1 of Closterium sp. Yama58-4. Lineage (NCBI taxonomy): Eukaryota > Viridiplantae > Streptophyta > Zygnematophyceae > Desmidiales > Closteriaceae > Closterium > Closterium sp. Yama58-4. The sequence continues at coordinate 9,440 of CANIUD010000512.1, read as the reverse complement.
TTGTAGGCCGAGGGCCATGTCTCTTGGCGAACTCCCGCACTTGCAGGGTGAGTGGGCCAGCGGTAGGGGAGGTTTCGCCTGTCATGCGGTGGGCGAAGGCTACTGCCGAACACGTGAGGTTGATCGCAGAGAGAGTTGCTTTGTTGTTGAGCGCATGGATGAGATACAGCGCTAGCGTCAGGTCGGTTGCCGGTAGGAACTCGAGCTTAACTTGGGTACAGAAGGTGCGAAATCTCTGCCAATAAGGTTGGTACGTCTCGATTGTAGATGGTGCGCGAACGTGGCTAATTACGTGCATCAATTGTTGCTTTAGTTTGGCCAAAAGTCCTGAAATGACACATTGAGAAATTGTTATTAGACCGCATAGTTTACACGCAAAGCAATGATTGGGCTATGGGGCAATCCGAGACCAGAGAATGCAGCTGTGTGTGAACCTGCCCGAAGGCATTGGCTGCCTTGGGCAAGGGAAAGGTGCTCTACTACTGCCGGAGCCCACGATTGAGTGGACGGCTGGAGAAGCGGCCACCATGACGCTCCGGTCCACTGTGGAACGACGAGCGTGAGTTCTGTCTGCGTCAGTTCCGCATGGCGGAGTGTAGCGGGAATTAAGTGTGGAGGCGGGAAGGCAAAGCATCGCTCGCCTGTCCACGAGATGGAAAATGCGTCGACGGCGAACGCGTCGGGGTGCGGTATCTTAGAGCAGAAGCGCTGAACGTGATTGTTCCGAACGTTAGCAAAGAGATCAATTGTGTGAGGCCCCCAGCGTCGTTCCAAGAGGCGAAACCAAGGTGCGTGTAGGGAGTAGTCGTCAAAATCTTGCATCTTGGATAGGTCATCCGCATGGGCGTTGAGCTCTCTCGGAATCCATTCGATCGCGAGGCGTGTTGTGTTGCCGAGGCAGAACTGGATGATCGCTTGGCATGTCAACGTAAGATCCGCCTGACGGGATCCCCCTTTGCGCAAGATAAACATGACTGCCTGGTTGTCTACCCGGACGAGGACGTGAGCACCCACGATTTGGGTTGCGAACGTCCGCAGTGCCCAGAGCACTCCCTCGAGCTCTCGCCGCGTACTAGATGTGGGGAGAAGCCCTTGTGGCATGCACTCGCTTGCCTCGCATGATGTACTTGGGAACTTGGCCAGAGTGGCACCCCAGCTGTGTGCGCTTGCGTCGACGTGTATCACGGCATCAAAACGCTGACTCTGGTGGAATGGGGCGCCATTGAAACGATCGAAGTGCATTGTCCAAAACAGCAGCTCCTCGGTCGCTCCTGGTGACAATAAAACCTTTGAGTTCCATGACCATGCGGAGTCGATCAAGTGCAGAAGCTCATGGCTGAAGGCACGCGCCGTCGTGCCCAGCGCGAGCGACATGGAGCTGAGAAATCCAGTGATCCGGGCTATCTTGCGAATCGGCACTTGGCGACCCGATTGCCCTTTTTTTATAAGTAGGTGGAGCTCCTGCAGTAGTTGTTCGCGCCGATCCTTTCCGACAATGAACATCCCTCGTTCCGTGTCAAGCTCCATCCCCAAAAAGCGCAAGTGGTGTGCGGGATGCAGGTGTGATTTCTTAGAATTTATCACGAATCCTGCCGCCTTCAGGTCGTAGAGAACTTCGATGCACGTCGAACGGGCTAGCGCCTCGGAGTCGCAGAGGAATAGTAGATCGTCCACGTATGGTATTACGCGCACTCCGCTATCAGAATGAACGGACAGGAATGATTGAACTAACAGTGAAATCAGTACAAGTACCTAACCCTAGAATTGTGTACCCCCTATAGGCTAACCCACTGTAGCCTAAACAAACACAACATATATAATGTTTGACACACCCCCATAGGCAAAGTGGGGGAGAGCAAGGGGTCACAAGACCAGTCAAAGCAAAGCAAAACAAGCTCAGGGTGGATCTCAAGGATACCACACAAATTCCGAGCACAAGCAAGTGGTCACAAGACCAGTTCACATGCAGGATGATAATATAACAAGAGATACAGAGATCACAACCTAGCAAGTGTAAACATGCAGGCATATATATAAAGATCACAGTACAAGCAGAGTCAAGAAGTAAGTAAGTGAGGTCCAGCAGGCACAAGGCCTAGAAGAGTACAGAAACGCTGATGGTCACAAGGCTGAAGTGCCTTGGTGAACACATCAGCAAGGTTGGCCTCAGTGGCCACGTAACGCAGACGAAGCTGACCACGCTGCTGCAGCTCTCGAGCAAGGAAGTACCGCAGGGCGATGTGCTTCGTTCTGTGCTCCAGTCTGTGCTCCTCACACAAGGCAATGGCAGCCTGGTTGTCGACGTACAGCACTGGAGGAGAACGAGGCCGCTCTCCCAAGTCGGTCAGCAGGTAGGTCAGCCAGCGTAGCTCCTGGGCAGCCATGGCTGTGGCGTAGATCTCAGCCTCACAACTGGAGCTGAGAACAGAAGAAGAGCGTGTAGAATGCCAAGAAACTGAGCCGGAGCCAAGGCTGAAGGTGTAACCCTGAGACGACCGCTGAGTAGCCTGGTCGTCTGCCCAAGAAGCGTCTGAGTGTCCAGTAAGTACAACTCGGTCTCGCCCTCCAAGCACTAGCCCCATGCCCGACGTACTGCACAAGTAGCGCAACACCCTCTTAGCGGCATCCATGTGCTCCTTCCTGTGACGGCCAGGAGCGACATAGCGCGCAAGGATGCTAAGAGGGTATGCAAGGTCAGGTCGAGTGCAGGTCATCAGGTACATGAGGCAGCCCACAAGCTCTGGATACGGGCCACTCGGCTCTACGGACTCATCCGAAGGCAGAGCTGAGAGCGAGTGACCGGTAGGCAGAGGAGTGGACTGAGGCGAGGAGTACGTGAAGCGGAAGCGCTGAAGGATCTGCTGCACCATGTGTGACTGAGTCAAGGTGATGGTGCGCCGTGCTCTGTCCCGGGTGATCCGCAAGCCAAGATAGCTTGTCAGTTCACCCAGGTCTGTGCACGTGTGTCTCCTCTGCAGCTCCGACTTCACGTGGGCGAGTGCCGCGGTGTCAGCAGTGGCAAAGACCAAGTCGTCGACGTACACGAGGATGTAGAACGGCGGCAGTGAGGTGTCTGTGCGTAGAAACAGTGACGGGTCAGCAGTAGAGGGAGCGAACCCAAGAGCCGCAAGTGTCGTCCTCAGTGTGTCGTGCCACTCACGCGGTGCCTGGCGGAGACCGTAGACCGGCCGCTGAAGCCTCCACTGGGTACCAGGAGGAACCGACCCAGTGAAGCCAGGAGGGCGGCGCAGCCAGATCTCCTCGTGCAGGCTGCCCTGTAAGAAAGCAGTGCTGAAGTCAAGTGAGTGAAGCTCGTAGTCGCGCTGAGCGGCTATGTGCAGCAGCACCCGAAGAGTGGTCATCTTCGGTGTGGGGGAGAAGGTCTGAAAGAAGTCAACTCCCTCTCGCTGACTGAAGCCTCGAGCCACGTAGCGCGCCTTGAAGACAGGAGGAGAACCCGGCGGCCGCTTCACCCTGAAAATCCACATGCCACTGACGATGTTCGCCCCAGGTGGGGGAACCTCGTCGACGTAGGTGCCAGTGGACTTCCAGGAAGCCATCTCTGCGTCCATGGCTGTCTGCCACTGAGAGGAGTAGGGACCCGCCATCGCCTCAGCGTAAGTGCGCGGGGTCGGGATGTCTGGTGCATCCGGGTCTCCCTCAGGGGCAACTAGCATGGACACGAGGTGGGGTAAAGCAGCAGCAAAGCACTGGAACTCCTCCTGTCTGTCCTCAAGGACGTCCGTGCCAAGAGCACACTCACCCCCGACGGACGGAGGACAGACAGACTCAGACTCAGACTCAGCAACAAGGCTAGTGGCGTAGTCTAGACGACACCGGGCAGCAAAGTCGATCAACTCAGCGACCAGAGCAGACGCAGCAAAGGACTCAAAGGTAGGGTCAGTTACAAAAGTAGCGAGGAGACGGGTGACAGTGGGACTGGCAGCACGACGGGAGTCAGACTCCGGATCAGGAAGAGTAGGCAGAGAGGACGCAGGAGGAGACGGCAGCGGGACACGCTGAGGAGCAGTGGAGGGACGCAGAGTCATGTAGTGAGTGCCAGGGACAGGAGGAGGACGCTCACGTGGGACACGACGACCAGTGCGAGCAGTACGAACAGGCGACGCAGGACGAGACTCAGGCTCACGACGCTCTGTAAGACCTCCTGTGGGACCAGTATAAGGAGAGGGAGCAGGGAGAGGCGAGGCAGGCGGGAACTGGGACTGCGACTGGACAGGCGGAGGACACGCTACGGAGGGAGGAGGACAAGGAGGAGGAGCCTGACCAAGAACCTGCTGAAGAAGTGGTACGAAGTACGGTCGCGGCCGCGCAGCGTCTCCAGAACCAGCAGCGACACCAGCGGCAGGGTCCTCAGCACCAGCAGCAGCTCCACCGTCCAGGTCCTCAGCACCAGCAGCAGCTCGACCGCTCGGGTCCTCAGCACCAGCAGCAGCTCCACCGTCCGGGTCCTCAGCTCCAGCAGTAGCTCCAACGCCCGGGTCCTCAGCACCAGCAGCAGCTCGACCGCTCGGGTCCTCAGCACCAGCAGCAGCTCCACCGTCCGGGTCCTCAGCTCCAGCAGTAGCTCCAACGCCCGGGTCCTCAGCACCAGCAGCAGCGCCACCGCTGGGGTCCGCAGCACCAGGAGCACCACTCCGAAGACTGCAGCGCCGCGCGTACCACTCTCGGATCTGCTGAATGGGGGGGAGCTCCTGGGTAGGAGGGGAAGTACTGGTACGAGCTCCAGTAGCACCTCTCCGGAGGCGGCAGTACTGTAGGTACCTCTCCTGCAGCTGCTGGGAGGAGAGGGCTCCTCCAGGTGTAGCACGCTCAGGATCAGCACCTCCAGACACAGCACCCCCAGACGTAGCACCCCCAGGCTCAGCACCTCGAGACTCCGCACCCCCAGGCTCCGCACCCCCAGACTCAGCACGGTCAGGCTCAGCACCCCCAGGCTCAGCACCTCCAGACGCAGCACCCCCAGACGCAGCACCTCCAGACTCCGCACTCCCAGGCTCAGCACCTCCAGGCTCCGCACCCCCAGGCTCCGCACCCCCAGACTCCTCACGGGCAGGCTCAGTACCCCCAGCAGGACGAGAGTCAACAGCTACCTCGACAGGCTCAACCGGGTCTACCTGGGACACACCTGAGGGAGCGGCACCCTGAGGGGGGAGGGGGTCTGGTACCTCAGCACCTGGAGCGAGGAAGAGAGGCGGGGGGGGGAGCGGGGCAGTGCGGTAGGGGAAGAGGCGGTAGTAGGGGACGGACTCGTCAAAAGTGACGTCCTGAGAGGCAAGGACACGACGCGAGGTGGCGTGGTAGAACTGCCAACCAGGCGCGTCCGGGACAAAGCCAAGGAAGACACAGGGGACAGCGCGACGGGAGAGCTTGTCCGCGGACGTGTCGCGAACAAAAGCTCGAGATCCCCAGACCCGAAAACGCGACGCATCGCCAGCCTCTCCCGTCCAACGCAGTGTCGGAGAAGTCTCCGGTAAGGAGACACGGGGCCAGAGGTTGAGCTGATGCGCAGCGTATCGGACTGCAAACGGCCACAGAAAGTGGGGGGCAGCCGCATGAACCAAGGAGGTACGAGCGACCTCCATGACCAAGCCAATGCGGCGCTCAGCAACCCCATTCTGCTGTGGAGAGGCCGGAAGTGTGAACGACTGCTCAATGCCCTCCTGCTGACAGAAGGCCTCCAAGAGGCCAGAGGAAAACTCCCCACCTCTGTCAGAGTGCAGACGCAGGACAGGGAAGTCGGAGCGGAAACGCTCACTGAGCTGGAGACGAGATCTGCGGATCCAAGGGATCAAGACATCAGGGACGTCACCCTTGGCGCGCAAGGGGAAGACCGTGGTGTAGCGCGAGAAGTCGTCAACAACAATCAGGAAGTACCTCTCCTGACCCTGACCACGGACGCGGGCTGGGCCCCACACGTCCATGTGGAGCGTCTGCAAAGGAGCAGTCGTCGGGGGGAAGGAGGAGGAGTGAGGAGCGGCGCGCTGCCGCCCCTCGACACAGGGAAGACAGGGAGGAGCAGGCGAGGGTGGGAGGGGAGGGAGAACCCTGGGAAGACCAGCAACAAGGTCCCGTTTGTGCATGGTCCGAAGGCGCTGCACAGACGGGTGACCAAGGCGGTGGTGCCAGAGGACAGTCTCATGCGCCAGAGAGCGACACGAGCAGGGGGCGGACAGCTGACCTGACGCAGACGCAGACGCGGACGCAGCGACCTGAGGGGACTCAGTGGTCAGTATGTACAGGTCCGACCCCGGCTGCCGAGTGAAGGTAGCCAGGTGACGGCCCGTCCGAGCACACGTGCAGTGGGTCACGCGCTCGTAAGCAGGGGTGAACTGGTGGACACCCCTGTCCTGGAGCGCACTACCCGCCACCAAGTTCGTAGAGAACGAGGGGAGGTAGAGACCTGACAGTGTGCCTGACGGGACCGCAGGACAAGGAAGGACAGTGGAGGAGGTCGCAACGACCGGACCCCCAGAGGGGTCAGCGAGGGAGACAGCAACTGGCCGAGCGAGTGGCTCAAGGACAGTGCGGTCACGAAAGAAACAGCGAGAAGCACCTGAGTCCAGTGTGAAGGTGTGCAGTGCTGCAGTCGACTCTGTACCTGCGGGCACGGATGCACTAGCACCTAGAGCAGCAGCCTCACCATCACCTGAGGTGGCAGACACGCGAGCACCTGCAGTGGCGGTCTCACTAGCACCTAGAGCGGCAGCCTCACTCACACTACACGGCAGCTGCACCGGTCCGCGCCCAGAAGCTCCCGAACGACGCACTCCAGAGTGACTACCACGACCACCACCCCGAGAGCCCAAACTCGCGTACCACTCACGAGCCCGCTGGAGCGTAAGAGGACACTGCTGCTGCACCTGTCCACTACCAGATGCTCCCGAACAACGCACGCCAGAGCGACTACCACTACGGCCACCCCGACAGCCCAAACTGGCGTACCACTCACGGGCCCGCTGGAGCGTAAGAGGACACTGCTGCTGCACCTGTCCACTACCAGATGCTCCCGAACAACGCACTCCAGAGCGACGACCACGACGGCCACCCCGACAGCCCCAACTAGCGTACCACGCACGCGCACGAAGCAGCTGGGGCGAAGGAGGGCACGGCAGCTGCACCTGTCCACTACCAGAAGCTCCCGACCGACCCACTCCAGAGCGACCACCACTACGGCCACCCCGACAGCCCCAACTAGCGTACCACTCACGCGCACGAAGCTGCTGGGGCGTGAGGGACTCACGCGCACGGCCCTGGAGCTGCATCTGGCCACGCCAGGAGCAGCAGTAGTAGCAGTAGCGGCAGCAACAGTAGTAACAGCAGGAGCTGTGGCAGTGGGAGTAGAAAAGGCAGTAGCAGCAGTAGCAGCGGTAGCAGTGCTGGGCAATGCTCACCAGTGGTCGGCGCGGCAGGCGCAAGACGGTGGCGACAGCGGGGCCGCTACAACTGCAGGGCTGGGCCGGGCCGCAGCAGGGAGCTCCGCGGCAGCTGCTGCAGGGCGAGGCCGGGCCGCGACGGCAGCTGCTCCAGGTGCCAGGGGCGGCTGCTGCAGTGGCGGCGGCTCCAGGGGCCAGGGGCGGCTGCTGCAGGTGCGGGCTGCTCCAGGGGGGGCTGCTGCAGTGGCGGGCGGCTCCAGGGGCTGCTGCTGCAGTGGCGGGCGGCTCCAGGGGCTGCTGCTGCAGTGGCGGCTGCTCCAGGGGCTGCTGCTGCAGTGGCGGCTGCTCCAGGGGCGAGAGGCGGATTAGGTCAGGGCGACGCGGCGGGCAGGTGGCGACGCCGCGGGCAGGGCGACGCGGCGGGTAGGTGGCGACGCCGCGAGCAGGGCGACGCGGCGGGCAGGTGGCGACGCCGCGGGCAGGTCGACGCGGCGGGCAGGTGGCGACGCCGCGGGCAGGTCGACGCGGCGGGCAGGTGGCGACGCCGCGGGCAGGGCGACGCGGCGGGCAGGTGGCGACGCCGCGGGCAGGTCGACGCGACGAGGGCAGGCGACGACGCCGCGGGCAGGCGACGACGTCGCGGGCAGGCGACGACGCCGCGGGCAGGCGACGACGCCGCGGGCTGGCGACGACGCCGCGGAAAGCGGGCCGCGCGCGGGTGGCTAGCAGGCCGTGCGTGCGCGGTAGGGAGAGGCGCACGAGGGCGCAAGAGCGCACGAGGGCGCGCGGTAGGGAGAGGCGCACGAGGGCGCGAGGGCGCACGAGGGCGCGCGGTAGTAAGAGGCGCACGAGGGCGCGAGGGCGCACGAGGGCGCGCGGTAGTAAGAGGCGCACGAGGGCGCACGGTAGTAAGAGGCGCACGAGGGCGCGAGGGCGCACGAGGGCGCACGGTAGGTAGGTAGGTAGGTAGCGGTGGGCCCTAAAACGGTCCTAGTGAAGGACCTGCTCTGATACCATGTCAGAATGAACGGACAGGAATGATTGAACTAACAGTGAAATCAGTACAAGTACCTAACCCTAGAATTGTGTACCCCCTATAGGCTAACCCACTGTAGCCTAAACAAACACAACATATATAATGTTTGACATCCGCGCGCGCGCCATCTCTTGGCTAGTTGCTTAATAAGCTGGGTGAAGACGAACGGGGCTGTTGCCAGGCCGAAAGGTAAGGATGTGAAGCAATAGAAATTTCCGCCCAATTGAAAGCCCAAAAACTTCCAGCACGATGGGTGGATTTCGACGTGGTGGTAGCCTGACTTGAGATCGATTGTGAACATCCAGTCGTTTGGGCGAATGATTTCCGCGACCCGACTCAAGCCTTCGTACTTGAACTTGGGAACTTGGAGGTGAGCGTTGACCTTCCGCAGGTCAAGGATGAGCCGACATTTGTCTCGTTGCTCCACAACATTGAGCGGGCTGATGCACGTAAGTGCGGCTTTCGACGAGACATGCATCGCGGCGCCTGACGCGATGAGGTCGCTGACCGCGTCTTGGGTGAATGCCATGTGTGCTTGGACGCCTGCGTGATTGGGCGCTTCGAAGGGGAGAGGCTCCGCGCCCTTCCATGGTAGCCAGTACCCTCTGGCAATGATGGAAAGGATAAGACTGCTGTCGCACCATGACAGCCACCAATGGAGGCTATTGCGCAATCGCATGCGCATGATGGACACCATGTTGTCCGTTATTGCGTCCTCGTATGGGTCCCAATGAGCACTCCGCCACTCGCCTTCCACTTCTGCAATTAATGGGCAACCGAGGTTGTGGGGGGGGGGGGGGGGACCAGGACCAAGGTCGATTAGGCACGAGATAATACTGCACGCTTTGTGGGGCAAACTATGTCGCTTGTCTTCTACCGCCGTCGCAACCCTCAGCTTTGACACTCTTGCATGTTTTTTTTTTTTTTTTTTTTTTTTTTTTTTTTTTTTTTTTGGATTGCCTTGCAACGAGATTGGCGCATTTGCGTCACTAGGTCCCACGACGACGGTT
>CANIUD010000511.1:0-93631 GCA_947470075.1 Closterium sp. Yama58-4 | reverse complement strand
CTCCATTCTCCCTCTTTCCATCATCCCAACCCATTCTCCCGCTTTCCATCACCCCGCCCAATTCTCCCTCTTTCCATCACCCCGCCCCATCCTCCTTCTTTCCATCACCCCGTCCCATTCTCCCTCTTTCCATCACCCCGCCCCATTCTCCCTCTTTCCATCACCCCGCCCCATTCTCCCGCTTTCCATCACCCCACCCCATTCTCCCGCTTTCCCAAACTCCGCCCCATTCTCCCGCTTACCATCACCCCGCCCCATTCTCCCTCTTTCCATCACCCCGCCCCATTCTCCCTCTTTCCATCACCCCGCCCCATTCTCCCTCTTTCCATCACCCCGCCCCATTCTCCCTCTTTCCATCACCCCACCCCATTCTCCCTCTTTCCATCAACCCGCCCATTCTCCCTCTTTCCATCACCCCGCCCCATTCTCCCTCTTTCCATCACCCCGCCCCATTCTCCCTCTTTCCATCACCCCGCTCCATTCTCCCTCTTTCCATCACCCCGCCCCATTCTCCCTCTTTCCATCACCCCGCCCCATTCTCCCTCTTTCCATCACCCCGCCCCATTCTCCTTCTTTCCATCACCCCGCCAAAATCTCCCTCTTTCCATCACCCCGCCCCATTCTCCCTCTTTCCATCACCCCGCCCCATTCTCCCTCTTTCCATCACCCCGCCCCATTCTCCCTCTTTCCATCACCCCGCCCCATTCTCCCTCTTTCCATCACCCCGCCCCATTCTCCCTCTTTCCATCACCCCGCCCCATTCTCCCTCTTTCCATCACCCCGCCCCATCCTCCCGCTTTCCATCACCCCGCCCCATTCTCCCGCCTTCCATCACCCCGCCCCATTCTCCCGCTTTCCATCACCCCGCCCCATTCTCGTGAGCATTGTGACCAGCGAGCATCGTGACTAGCGAGCATCGTGACTACCGAGCATCGTGACTAGCGAGCATCGTGACCAGCGAGCATCGTGACTAGCGAGCATCGTGACCAGCGAGCATCGTGACCAGCGAGCATCGTGACCAGCGAGCATCGTGACCAGCGAGCATCGTGACCAGCGAGCATCGTGATTAGCGAGCATCGAGACCGGTGAGCATCGTGACTAGCGAGCATCGTGACAAGCGATTATCGTGACTATCGAGCATCGTGACTAGCATCGTGATTGACATCGTGAGAATGTAAAACCGTTAAGATGTATAAGTAAATTTCAAATAAATTCCTTTATCAATCCGTTAAAATGATTGAAACCAATTATCCTAAAAATAGATTGTTCAATCAGATCAAAGAAAAACATAGTAATACTAAGAGAAGCTAATCTAAAGAGGAAAAAAAAATAATTGATAACCTAGTAGATTTAGCTAGCTTATGGATATGTTAAATCGCTACAACGCAATGGCGCAACGATCGAGCGGCGTAATGATTGAGCGGCGCAGCGACGCAACGAGGTCGGGAGGAACGGGATCCTACAGGATCCTACAGGACGTGATTTGCGTTTGTTTCTTGGTCGCTGCGGAACTGGTCGAGGAAGAGACGCTCTTAGAAGATTACGTCGCGGGCATGGACGGTCTTCTGGCTGAGGAGGTCCAGCACGGTCCACGCCTTGTATTCGTGGCTGATGCCGAGGTGAATCCCCCAGCGCGCGCGGCTGGCGAACTTGCCGATGGTTGATGTAGGCGGGCGGTATTGAACCATGCATCCCCATACGCGGAGCATGGAGGTATCTCCCTTGGTTCCTGTCCACTTGATGTGCGGGGACAAGTTGCCGGTATTTGCGGTGGTCGAAAGCAGGTTGTGCACCCGCACGGCGTGGTGCATCGCGTAAGTCCAGTAGATCGGCGGCAGTTTCGACTGCTTCATCAGCGCGCGCACCTTCGTCATCAGCGTGCGGTTCGTTCGCTCAGCTACGCCCTGGTGCTGGTGCGCGTAGGGGAGGGAGATGTGATGCTCGATCCCCTTTTGTGTTAGGAATGTCTGCATCTGATTGCTCTTGAATTCTGCCGCGCCGTCAGACTGCCAAATCTTGAGCTTCTTTCCAGATTGCCGCTCCGCATGCGGCAGCCAGAGGCGAAATACCTCGTAGGCTCTGTCGCGCGACTCCACGTTCACGACCCACACATAGCGCAAGAAATCGCTGAAGGTGAGAGTGTATAGCTCGTCCTCGACTCCGCGATGCCCCACGTTCAAGAAATCGCTGTACACCTTCTGCAGCTTGGGGTAGCGGTTGGTTCCAGGTTCGAGCAGCGGGAACGGTTGGTGGCTCAGCGCAGCTTCGGGGCAGACGGTGCAGTTGCGCGGATATGTCGCGCCACTCACTTCGGAGCCATCAGGGCGCAGGAGTGCGCCAGGAGCGAAGACACCTGCGTCGATGCAGTTTTCCAGCGTCGCGCGAGAAGGATGTCCGAGGCGCTGGTGCCAGAGTGCATCGTCAGCGCGAAAGCCGGAGGTGCGCATATAGCGCGCGCGTGCTTCCTCAGGGTCTTCGTCAGGTGCAGGAACGGGTTCTGCTGCTACTTCTTCTACTTCTTCTTCTTCTGCCGCGGTAGTCAGCATCAGCGCCAAGAACTCTCTGTCGCGAATTTCAGAAAGTGGGATGTTGGTCCCAGGGATAGTTCCAGGGACTAAGGTAGGTTGGCGTGGCTCAAGGGCAGGTCCGTAGACGGTGCGACGCGGGGTTGACGGCTCGTTGCCCCAGATGATGGTGTCCCAAGGGTCGCGACGCGGGGGAATATCTGCAAGAGGTGGTGCGAGTGGTATGTGGCGCGGGGGACGACCGAGAGGAGCGACTGCAAGTGCTGCTTCGGTTTCTTCAGCTTCTTCCTCTTCCCCCCTTCGTTCTTCGCGGGAAGTGCACCAGCCGCTGTCTGCGGCGGTAGGTACGGCGCCCCATCCGCCGCTCGCGTTGGCCCATGTTCCGCCGTTGTCTCCCCATCCACCGGTGTCGCTTGTTCCCCATCCGCCAGCGCTTCCCCACCCCCTTCATTGGAGGCACTCTCTTCCGCTTCGGCTCCCCATGCGCCGCAAGCGAAGGTGCCGCGCGCTTCGGCGAGGCTTTGCTGGCGAAGCTCTTCGGCTCCGCGGCGCGCCAGTTCTTCCTCTTGCTCCACGGTGAGTTTTGCCGAGGGGTCGAGCCGATGAGGGTACACCTTTCGGAATTCCTCGAGAGTGTAGGGGCACGGAACTCCTCGTGAGTCCAAGCTTCCGTGGCGTTGTCCGCGCAGGATATTGTCGAGCCGCTGGGAGGGAGGTCCAGCGTGGGGGCTTTGGTCGGTGCCGAACACGCGGCGAGTAGTCTCCTCGACCTCGAGCTGCGACATCCCTTCTTCTGGTGGCGCGTGGCACTCTGCTTCAGCGATGGCGGCAAGTCCGCGGCCCGCAATCGCGCTTGTTGAGGTCGTCGGCGTGTGACAATCCCTGCATATGCCGTCGGGGTCGGGGTTGTGTAACGCCGTTTCGCGTGGGTGAGGATGGTGTGGCACCCACGGCTTGCCGTCAGGGTGCTTCCAGTCCCTGCAGTGGATGTGCGCGAAGCGTAGTGGCACGAGGTCAATCAGCTCGTGCGAATCGCCGCTGCAGTCGGGGATGTCAACGTCCAGGACGTACACTCCATTTTCGGAGTGTGCTCGTCCGATCTGCCTGCGGAGGAAGTTGCGCGCCTCATAGTGCAGCAGGATATCTCTCGTCGCGCGATCCGTGCTGAGGTCGACGCCGCAATCCATCAGCTGTGCGGTGGACAGGAGGTTGAAACGCAGGTTCTGGACGATCAGCACATCGTTGAGCGTGATGTGCGTGCGGCTCCCGCGTGCTTTGAGCACGACGATGCCTTACGCGCTTGCGCGCAGGCGCGTGTTGTTCGCCACGGTGACGTAAGTGACGGCAGGGGTGGGGACGGTGTTAGATATGTAACGCTCGGAGCCCACCATATGCTGGCCGCAGCAGCTGTCCAGGTACCAGGTGTTGTAGCGCTTGTTGTCGTCACGGGCGAGCAGCGCCAGTCGCGGCGTGACGATGTGCGGAGTGTCGAACTTCAAAAATTGCTCGCGCGAGAGCCAATCAAGTGGCGCCACCCGCATATCCGGTACGTGCAGGGGGACTTTCAAGCAGCGGGACTGGAAGATTCCAGTCTTGGTCGTCGTCGTCGGTGAAATCGTGGCGCGGACAGAACGGATTGTTGTTGGTGAATGCGCCAATGGGGTGCGGTGCCGGCTCAGGTGAAGGCGAGCGGACACGGCGACGACGCGACTCGCCTGTAATGGCCATGTTGCTCATGACATTGCGAACTGGGGCAGTCGATGACAACTGCTGCTGCTGATGCTGAACCGCTGGGTTCAGATTGCGCGCGGAAGGGGGCTGATACCCCTGGGCTGGACGCACGTCGCCTCATGCGTCTTGACGGCCGGGCCAGGTCCTCGGATTGGTCTGGCGAGGGCGGGATCGGTTCTTGCATCGATCCGCCAGATGCCCGAAATTTCTGCAGATATTGCAGTAGAGGCGCCGTGGCTTTCGCTCTTCAGTGTTGTCGGCGTAGAAGGCGAGCCGTTCGCGTTCCTGTCGCGGCGCTGGTCGCTGCTGATCCATATCCCTCTGTTCGACGAGAAGGGCGGCGCAAAGGGCGGCCTCCGAGATGACCCCCTGCTGTCGGAGAAGCGCCTTGCAGGGCCGCCACTCTGGGCCGAGCCCTTGAAGCACGATGTTGACGAAGATTTCCTCTGAAATCGTGCTTCCCAGCTTCACGATTTGATCGCGAAGGCTCCGACAGCGATTGAGATAGTTGTTGACCTTCTTCCCTGCGGTCATCTTGGTTTCCAGGAGTTCCTGGAGTAGTCGGCTCGAAGAGACAGAGTCCTTGGGCTGATAGACACCTGTCAGGTGTCGCCAGGCGTTAAGGGCTGGAGCAGCCGAGGTCTTGTAGGAACGAATGTTGAGCTGCTCCGCCGGCGACATGTTCCGCAGGAGCACCCCGTACGCCATCAACGATTCGTCGTAGTACCTTGCCTTGGCGTCGTCGGTGTCCTCATCGGGCTCCGCGTAGCTCCCGTCAAAATAGTGGAAGATTCGGGCGTTCTGCAACAGGAGCTCCAACTCGAAGCTCCAGGTATAAAAGTCTCTGCCGTCAAAACAGGTACTTGTCTTTATTTTTGATATGCTGAGAAACCTTGATTGAGCGGAGAGAATTGCCTCTTCGCTGGGACGGGGAGTCTTGGGGGTTGAGCCATTGGTGTCGAGGGAGAATGTTTGCGGGGTGGCGTTCTGGCCAGTCGGGGCCGGTTGAGAGGGTTGCGAGGATGTTCCCGCATCGCCATTCCGCAATGTTTGGAGTCCTTGCTCCAAGCTGGTGAGTCGCTGAAGAAGTTGTGCGAGAACTTCGGAACCGATCGTCGTCGTGTTCTCGCTTGTCGCAGCCGGGTTGGGTTGCGCTTCAGCCGTCAGATTAGTCTGATCACCAGATCCTCCGGCCATCTTCACTCGTGAGCGTGTGCCGGACGCCACTTTCCGAATGTCGCAATTTTCGGGACTGGCAGTGCGAAGGATTCCCGAGCTGCTCTCATACCATGCTGCGATCAGAAGTTGATCGTAGCCCAGGATCTACTCAGGAAGGTTCGCACGCAATGTTGGTGGGCCCTTGACCTCAATAGCTGAGTGAATGTAAATGCTTGAGATAATAAAACATGCAAACAAGATGATATAAATAAGAGTACAAGGGAATACGAAAAGACCTAACTAGCCATGTACCCTAAGGGGTACATTCCCTTATTCAAATACATCCCCAACCGTGCGGCGCGTACAGTTTCGTAACTGTTCCCGCCAAATCCATCCTGCCTGCAGCTGTGCAATGCCGTCTGCTTCCGACGGTCTAGATGTGCTGTAACCGTCTGACTCTTCGCGTTCGTTTCCAGCTGTCTAACGCTTCGCGTTCGTTCCCAATATTGCCTGCTTCCTTTTGCTACGGTGAGGAGTGCACAGTAATATCAAATATTACTATTTGTAACAATACCAAGAGAAGCTAATCTAAAGAGGAAAAAAATTAATTGATAACCTAGCAGATTTAGCTAGCTTATGGATATGTTAAATCGCTACAACGCAATGGCGTAACGATCGAGCGGCGCAGCGACGCAACGACGCAACGGCGCAACGATCCGACGGTGCAATGATGACATACGATGTAATAAATCGCAGCAGCGTAATGACTCAATGGCGGATCTGCATTTACTAGAAATACTACATATTATAATGTATGTTCCATTTTAGACTAGCTAGTATATGTGGCACATTGTAATAATATTGGAACATTATAATATCTTGACTAGCGAGCATCATGACTAGCGAGCATCGTGACCAGCGAGCATCGTGACTAGCGAGCATCGTGAATACCGAGCATCGTGACTAGCGAGCATCGTGACCAGCGAGCATCGTGACTAGCGAGCATCGTGACCAGCGAGCATCGTGACCAGCGAGCATCGTGACCAGTGAGCATCAAGACCAGCGAGCATCGTGACCAGCAAGCATCGTGATTTGCGAGCATCGTGACCGGCGAGCATCGTGACTAGCGAGCATCGTGACCGGCGAGCATCGTGACTAGCGAGCATCGTGACAAGCGATTATCGTGACTAGCGAGCATCGTGACTAGCATCGTGGGCATCGTGATTGACATCGTGAGAATTTGAACCGTTAAGATGTATAAGTAATTTCAAATAAATTCCCTTAACAATCCGTTTTAAACTGATTGAAACCAATTATTCTACAAATAGATTGTTCAATCCGATCAAAGAAAAACAAAATAATACTAAGAGACGCTAATCTAAAGAGGAAAAGAAATTAATTGATAACCTAGTAGATTTAGCTGGCTTATGGATATGTTAAATCGCTACAACGCAATGGCGTAACGATCGAGCGGCGTAATGATTGAGCGGCGCAGCGAGGTAACGACGCAACGAGGCAACAACGCAACGGCGCAACGATCCGACGGTGCAATGATGACATACAATGTTGTTAGAATCTAGCAACAGGAATAGCAGGATGTAGGAGTACAAGTAGTAAACCCTAATTGGGTTGTACCCCACTACATCCTAGACAATATGCAGCACATATAGTTTGACACACCCCCATAGGCAAAGTGGGGGAGAACAAGGGGTCACACGACCAGTCAAGAGAAGCAAAACAAGCTCAGGGTGGATCACAACGTCACCACACATTCCGAGCACAAGCAAAGGGCCACAAGGCCAGTTCACATGCAGAGATATATATGCAGCAATAACAGTACAGTGATGGCTACCTAGCAAGAGCCAGCATGCAGGTATATATATAGATCACAGTACAAGCAGAGACTACAGCAAGTGTGGAAACGTAGGCACAAGGCCCAACAGAGTACAACAGCGCTGATGATTACCAGACGGAAGTGCCTTGGTGAATATATCAGCAGTGTTGGCCCGAGTGGCCACGTGGCGAAGACGAAGCTGACCTCGCTGCTGCAACTCTCGAGCCAGGAAGTAACGCAGAGCAATGTGCTTCGTTCTGTGCTCCAGTATGTGCTCCTCACACAAGGCAATGGCCGCCTTGTTGTCAACGTACAGCACTCGAGGAGAACGAGGCCGCTCACCCAAGTCAGTCAGCAGGTAGGTGAGCCAGCGTAGCTCCTGCGCAGCCATGGCGGTGGCGTAGATCTCAGCCTCACAACTGGAGCTGAGAACAGAAGACGAGCGTATAGACCGCCAAGAAACTGAGCCAGAGCCAAGGCTGAAGGTGTAACCCTGTGACGACCGCTGTGTAGTCTGGTCGTCAACCCAAGACGCGTCTGAGTGCCCCGTGAGGACCACCTCACTCCGTCCTCCAAGCACGAGCCCCATGCCCGATGTACTGCACAAGTAGCGCAGTACCCTCTTAGCAGCAGCCATGTGCTCTGGTCGGTGCCTACC
This sequence comes from Closterium sp. Yama58-4, assembly GCA_947470075.1. NCBI lineage: Eukaryota > Viridiplantae > Streptophyta > Zygnematophyceae > Desmidiales > Closteriaceae > Closterium > Closterium sp. Yama58-4. The sequence goes on along the minus strand of CANIUD010000511.1, from coordinate 85,725 downwards.
AGGAGCCACGTAGCGAGCGAGAAGGCCAAGAGGGTACGCAAGGTCAAAACGAGTGCAGGTCATCAGGTACATGAGGCAGCCCACTAGCTCTGGGTAAGGCCCACTCGGCTCTACGGACTCGTCCGAAGGTGGAGCTGAGAGCGAGTGACCTGTAGCCAGAGGAGTGTGCTGTGGCGAGGACCAGGTGAAGCCGAAGCGCTGAAGTACCTGCTGCACCATGTGTGACTGAGTCAGTGTGATGGTGCGGCGTGCTCTGTCCCGGGTGATCTGCAAGCCAAGGTAACTGCGCAGCACACCCAGGTCTGTGCACGTGTGTCTCTTCTGCAGCTCCGACTTCACCAAGGCGAGAGCCTCAGTGTCAGCAGTGGCAAAGACCAAGTCTTCAACGTACACGAGGATGTAGAACGGTGGCAGCGAAGTGTCGGTGCGCAGGAACAGCGACGGGTCAGCTGTCGAAGGAGCAAACCCAAGAGCCGCCAGTGTCGTCCTCAGTGTGTCGTGCCACTCACGTGGTGCCTAGCGGAGACCGTAGACTAGTCGCCAGAGGCTCCACTGGGTACCAGGAGGGAACGACCCAGTGAAGCCAGGTGGGCGGCGCAGCCAGATCTCCTCGTGCAGGCTGCCCTGTAAAAAAGTTGTGCTGAAGACAAGAGAGTGAAGCTCGTAGTCACGCTGAGCGGCAACGTGCAGCAGCACCCGAAGAGTAGTCATCTTCGGGGTGGGGGAGAAGGTCTGGAAGAAGTCAACTCCCTCTCGCTGACTGAAGCCTCTAGCAACGTAACGAGCCTTGAAGGCAGGCGGAGAACCCGGCGGCCGCTTCACCCTGAAAATCCACATGCCATCGACGATGTTCGCCCCAGGAGGGGGAACCTTATCGACGTAAGTGCCTGTGGACTTCCAGGATGCCATCTCTGCGTCCATGGCTGTCTGCCACTGAGAGGAGTACTCACCCGCGATCGCCTCAGCGTAAGAGCGCGGGGTCGGGATGTCTGGTGCATCCGGGTCTCCCTCAGGGGCAAGCAGCATGGCCATGAGATGAGGCACAGCGGCTGCAAGACACTCAAGGTCCTCGTGCCTTTTCTCAAGGACGTCCGTGCTAAGAGCACAATCACCCTCGACGGACGGAGGACAGACGGACTCAGACTCAGCAACAAGACTGGCAGCGAAGTCTAGACGACAGGCAGCAGCAAAGTTAACAAGCTCAGCGACAAGAGCAGACGCAGCAGTAGACTCAAACGACGGGTCAGTGACAACAGTGTCTAGCAGACGCGTGACAGTAGGTTGCTCAGCACGAAACCGGTCAGACGCAGGGTCCGGAACGTCAGGCAAAGAGGGCGCAGGAGGAGACGGCAGAGGAACAGGCTGCGGAGCAGAGGAAGGACGACGGACTATGAGGTGTGCGCAGGGGACAGCCGGCTGACGCGACCGAGGAACACAACGACCGGTACGACTAGGACGAACAGGCGAGACAGGACGTGACGGAGGCTCACGACGCTCAGCAGGACTACCAGTCTGCTCAGTGTAGGGAGAAGGAGCAGGTAGCGGTGAGCCAGGCTGTAACGGAAGACCAGTAGACGACGGGAGAATAAGAACCTGACGAAGAACAGAGTCAGACGGCGGCAGAGACGATGGAGACGGCGGAGCGAAGAACAGGCGTGTCGGCGCAGCTGTACCAGTACCGGCAGCTCCAGCAGCTCCAGTACCTCCAGCAGCTCCAGCACCTCCAGCAGCTTTAGAAGCTCCAGTCCCAGAACCGACACCTCCAGTCCCAGGGTCTCCAACCTCAGTGTCTCCAGCAGCAGCACCCCCAGAACCAGCACCTCCAGTCCCAGGGTCTCCAGTCTCAGTGTCTCCAGCAGCAGCACCTCCAGACGCAGCACCCCCAGCCCCAGCAGCTCCAGTACCTCCAGTACGAGCACCTTCGGAGCCAGCGACTCCAGCACCTCCAGTAGACAAAGGACCAGCACCACTCCTAGCTCCAGGGACGTCAGCAGAAGTAACTCCAGCAGCAGAGCCCCGGGCTCCAGCAGCGCGACCCTGACGCGACCGTACCAGTCTTGCAGCTGCTGTGAGGTGAGAGGCACACGTGGACGAAGGCGGCTACTCCAAGGAGACCGCGCAACAGCAGACTCAGAACCCTCAGCGCCCGCACCCCCAACGGCTCCAGAACCTCCGGTGTCAGTACCCACAGCGCCAGTAGCTCCAACGGCTCCAGAACCTCCAGCGCGAGCACCCTCAGCAGCTCCAGAACCTCCAGCTCCAGCGCCACCAGTACTAGGCCCTCCAACAGCTCCCGAACCTCCAGCGCCAGCACCCTCAGTAGCTCCAGAACCTCCAGCGTCAGTACAGCCAAGCTCAGCACCCCCAGACCCCTCACACTCAGGCTCAGCACCACCAGGCTCCACACCCTCAAGCTCCGCACCCTCAGGCCCAGTACCCCCAGGCTCAGCATCCCCAGGCTCCGCACCCCCAGGCTCAGCACCCACAGAAGTAGCACCCCGAGCAGGACCACCCTCAGTAGGACCTGAGTCACCAGTGACCTCAACCGGCGCAGTCAAGGGAGGAGGGTCTACCTGAGAAACACCTGAAGGAGCAGGACCTGGAGCGGGGAAGGGGTCTACCTGGGGAGCACCTGGAGCGAGGAAGAGCGGCGGGGGGGGGGAGCGAGGCAGTGCGGTAGGGGAAGTGACGGTAAAAGGGAACCGACTCGTCGAACGTGACGTCCTGAGACGCAAAGACACGGCGCGAGCTGGGGTGGTAAAACTGCCAACCAGGCGCGTCAAGGACAAAGCCAAGGAAGACACATGGAACAGCGCGGGCGGAGAGCTTGTCCGCGGTGGTATCGCGGACAAAGGCATGAGCACCCCAGACCCGGAAACGCGACGCATCGCCAACCTTCCCCGTCCACAGCAGTGTGGGCGAGGTCTCGGGCAAGGAGACACGGGGCCAGAGGTTGAGCTGATGCGCGGCGTACCGGACCGCAAACGGCCACACAAAATGGGGGGCAGCCGCATGGATCATGGAGGTACGAGCGACCTCCATGACTAAGCCAATGCGGCGCTCAGCAACCCCATTCTGCTGCGGAGAGGCCGGAAGCGTGAACGTCTGGCGGATGCCGCGCTCCGCACAGTAGGCTGCCAAGAGGTCAGAGGAGAACTCACCACCTCTGTCAGAGTGCAGACACAGGACAGGAAAGTCCGACCGGAACCGCTCGCGGAGCTGGAGACGAACTGCGCGGATCTAGGGGATCAAAACAGCAGGGACATCCGCCTTGCTCCGCAAGGGGAAGACCGTGGTGTAACGCGTGTAGTCGTCGACAACCAGCAGGAAGTACCGCTCGTGGCCCGGTCCCTGGACGCGGGCTGGGCCCCACACGTCCAGGTGGAGCGTCTGCAGTGGAGCCTCTGTGGGAGGAAACGAGGAGGAGTGAGGAGCGGCGCGCTGCCGCCCCTCGACGCAAGAAATGCAGGGCGGTGCAGGCGAGGGAGGGAGGGCAGGCAGAGACCTGGGAAGACCAGAGACCAGGGAGCGATAGTGCATGCTATGAAGGCGAGGCAGGGAGGGGTGACCAAGGCGGTGGTGCCACAGGAGAGTGTCGTGCGACAAAGCGCGACACTCGTAGGGGGCCGCCAGCTGACCAGACGTAGACGCAGACGTAGCTACCTGAGGTGACTCAGTGGTCAGTGTGTACAAACTCGAGCCAGGTGCACGGGTGAACGTGGCCAAGTGCCGGCCCGTCCTAGCACACGTACAGTGAGTCACTCGCTGACTCGCAGGAGTGAACTGGTCAACCCCCCGATCCTGGAGGTCAGCTCCACTCACCAATTTCGTAGAGAACGAGGGGAGGTAAAGACCTGACAGCGAGCCGGACGGGGCGGCCGGACACGGCAGAACCGTGGAGTAGTGGGCAAGGACTGGCACCCCAGAGGGGTCCGCCAGGGAGACTGGAACTGGCCGATTAAGCGGCGTGAGTGTGGTGCAGTCGCGAAAAAAGGAGCGAGAAGCTCTTGAGTCAAGGGTGAAGGTGTGCGAGACCGCAGTGGGCGCAGTACCAGAGAGAGCAGACTCACCAGCACCTGAAGCCATGGCCTCACCAGTACCTAGAGCAGTAGACGTACTAGCACCGAGAGCAGCAGCCTCACCAGCACCTAGAGCAGGAGACGCACTAGCACCTAGAGTAGCAGCCTCACCAGCACCGAGAGCAGCAGGCTCTATACCAGGGTCAGGCGGTACGCACAGGTAACAGGCACGGTCAGCACTAGTAGGCAATGCATACATGGCAGTGATAATAGCATCATAGTTAAGCGCAAAGATATCTACCCTCTGTCCATGCAGCTCCAGCCAGGTGGGGAGCTCAGCCTCGTCGCCAAACACTGTGCGCCAGTCGTCGCTCAGACGGGCGAAGTAGCGGGACTGTGTGTGACCAAGCGTCCCACAAGGCTGACCAGTCCTAGCACCTGTGCGAATGACGTACGGGCAGCGAACTGTACGCGTAGACCTGCTACACTGAGCGTACCACTCATGGAGCTGCTGGAGCGTAAGTGTCTCGCGTGGACGCCGCTGCAGCTGCAGCTGGCCACTGCCATACGCTCCCAACTGACCAGCTCCAGGGCGACAGCTACGACGGCTACCGCGACAACCCCAGCTAGTATACCACTCATCAAGCTGCTGGGGCGTGAGAGGCTCGCGTGAACGTCGCTGGAGCTGCATCTGGCCACCTGCCAGTAGCAGTAGCAGCAGCAGTAGCGTGAGCAGGGCAGGCGCGGCAGGCAGGCAGGCAAGCAGGCAGGCAGGCAGGCCGACAGGCAGGCAGGCCGGCAGGCAGACAGGCAGGCAGGCAGGCAGACAGACAGGCAGGCCGGCAGGCAGGTAGGCAGGCCGGCAGGCAGGCAGGCAGGCGCGCAGGCAGGCAGGCAGGCAGGCAGGCAGGCCGGTAGGCAGGCAGGCAGGCAGGCAGGCAGGCAGCCAGGCAGCCAGGCAGGCAGGCAGACAGGCAGGCCGGCAGGCAGGCAGGCAGGCGCTCACCAAAGGCTGGGAGAGCAGGCGCTCACCGGGCGAGCAGGGCCGGCGCTCGACGGGCGGCGGCCGAGTAGGCGCACGACAGCGGCGACGTCGGGGCCGCAAAACCGGCTGCAGAGCAGGGCCGAAGCAGCTGCAGGGCGGGGCTGCTTCAGCGGCAGTAGCAGGGTGGGGCCGCGTCAGCGGCAGGTCGGGGCCGTGGCAGCTGCAGGGCGGGGCCGCATCAGCGGCAGGTCGGGGCCGTGGCAGCTGCAGGGCGGGGCCGCATCAGCGGCAGGTCAAGGCCGAGGCAGAAGGCCATGCGCGGCTCGGCGCGGGCTGCGCTGACAGCACGATAAGCTGCTGCAGGCCGCGCGCGGCCGCGCTAGGCAGTAGCGGGCCGCGCGCGGCTCGGCGCGGGCTGCTGCGGGCCGCGCGCGGGCCGCGCGAGGCAGTAGCAGGCCGCGCGCGGCTCGGCGCGGGCTGCTGCGGGCCGCGCGCGGGCCTCGCGAGGCCGTAGCAGGCCGCGCGCGGCTCGACGCGGGCTGCGTGGGCTCGGCGCGGGCTGCGCGCGGCAGCAGCGGGCTGCGCGCGGCTCGGTGCAGGCTGCGCGCGGCTGCAGCGGGCTGCGCGCGGCTCGGTGCGGGCTGCGCGCGGCTCGGCGCGGGCTGCGTGGGCTCGGTGCGGGCTGCGTGCGGTTGCAGCGGGCTGCGCGCGGCTCGGTGCGGGCTGCGCGGGCTCGGTGCGGGCAGCGCGCGGCAGCAGCGGGCTGCGCGCGGCTCGGTGCGGGCAGCGCGCGGCAGCAAGGGGCCTAACGGTCTGCAGGGGCTGTTCGCGGGCCTGAAGGGCGTGTAGGGGCGGCGCGCGGGCCTTACGGGCCTCTAGGGGCAGCGCGCTGGCCTAGGGCAGCAGGAGGCAGCGCTAGGGCTGCTGGACGGCGCGCATAGTGCAGCACGTCACAAGGCAAGGCAAGGCAAGGCAGGCAGGTACGTGGGGTAGCGCGGTAACCGCAGCGGTAGGTGGGCCCGAAAAAAAACGGTCCTACGGACCTTAGTTCTCTGAAAACATGTTAGAATCTAGCAGCAGGAATGGATGAACTAGCAGGATGTAGGAGTACAAGTAGTAAACCCTAATTGGGTTGTACCCCATATGGGCTACACCACTACAGACTAGACAATATGCAGCACAAATAGTTTGACAGATGTAATAAATTGCAGGGTTGCAACCACTCAATGGCGGATCTGCATTTACTAGAAATACTACATATTATAATGTATGTTCCATTTTAGACTAGCTAGTATATGTGGCACATTGTAAAAATATTGGAACATTGTAATATCGTGTTCAGCGAGCATCGTGACTAGCGATTATCGTGACTACCGATTATCGTGACTAGCGAGCATCGTGATTAGCGAGGATCGTGACCTGCGAGCATCGTGACTAGCGAGCATCGTTACAAGCGAGCATCGTGACTAGCGAGCATTGTGACTTGCGAGCATCGTGACTAGCGAGCATCAAGACTAGCATCGTGATTGACATCGTGAGAATGTAAACCGTTAAGATGTATAAGTAAATTTCAAATAAATTCCTTTATCAATCCGTTAAAATGATTGAAACCAATTATTCTAAAAATAGATTGTTCAATCAGATCAAAGAAAAACATAATAATACTAAGAGAAGCTAATCTAAAGAGGGAAAAAAATAATTGATAACCTAGTAGATTTAGCTAGCTTATGGATATGTTAAATCGCTACAACGCAATGGCGCAACGATCGAGCGGCGTAATGATTGAGCGGCGCAGCGACGCAACGAGGTCGGTGTTACGAATCGTAATATTTGATATTACTGTGCACTCCTCACCGCAGCAAAGGGAAGCAGGCAATGTCGAGAATGAACGTGAAGCGACCGACAGTTGGAATCAAACCGAAGAGTCAGACGGTTACAGCACATCTAGACCGTCGGAAGGAGACGGCATCGGGCAGCTGCAGGCAGAATGGTTTTGGCGGGAACAGTTACGAAACTGTACGCGCCGCACGGTTGGGAATGAATTTGAATAAAGGAATGTACCCCTTAGAGTACATGGCTAATTAGGTCGTTTCGTATTCCCTTGTACTCATATTTATATTTCTTGTATTTGCATGTTTTATTTCATCTCAAAGCATTTTACATTCACTCTGCTATTGAGGTCAAGGGCCCACCAAACTATCTCACTGCGTGCGAACCTTCCCGGGTAGATCCTGGGCTATGATCAACTTCTGATCGCAGCATGGTATGAGAGCGGCTCGGGAATCCTTCGCACTGCCACTCCCGAAAATTGCGACATTCGGAAAGTGGCGTCCGGCACATGCTCACGAGTGAAGATGGCCGGAGGATCTGGTGGTCAGACCAATCTGACGGCTGAAGCGCAACCAAACCCGGCTGCGACAAGCGAGAACACGACGACAATCGGCTCCGAAGTTCCCGCACAACTTCTTCAGCGACTCACCAGCTTGGAGCAAGGGCTCCGAACATTGCGGAATGGCGACGCGGGAACATCCTCACAACCCTCTACTATTTCCCACATCCACAACAAGTGGCTCCATTTCGTTCCATGTGGTTGGCATGATTTGAGCGCCCGAACTCTGCCCGGTACGCCCATCATAGGAGCGCGCTCTGCCCCGACTGCCCAACGCACCACTTTGATTGGTCCACTGCATTGGATGCCTCTTTTTTTTTGCTAGTCCTCTTGATTAGACTATTTCCCACATCCACAACAAGTGGCTCCATTTCGTTCCATGTGGTTGGCATGATTTGAGCGCCCGAACTCTGCCCGGTACGCCCATCATAGGTGCGCGCTCTGCCCCGACTGCCCAACGCACCACCTTGACTGGTCCACTGCATTGGATGCCTCTTTTTCTTTTGCTATTCCTCTTGATTAGACTATTTCCCACATCCACAACAAGTGGCTCCATTTCGTTCCATGTGGTTGGCATGATTTGAGCGCCCGAACTCTGCCCGGCACGCCCATCATAGGAGCGCGCTTTGCCCCGACTGCCCAACGCACCACTTTGATTGGTCCACTGCATTGGATGCCTCTTTTTTTTTGCTATTCCTCTTCATTATACTATTTTCCACATCCACAACAAGTGGCTCCATTTCGTTCCATGTGGTTGGCATGATTTGAGCGCCCGAACTCTGCCCGGTACGCCCATCATAGGAGCGCGCTCTGCCCCGACTGCCCAACGCGCCACCTTGATTGGTCCACTGGATTGTATGCCTCTTTTTTTTTGCTAGTCCTCTTCATTATACTATTTCCCACATCCACAACAAGTGGCTCCATTTCGTTCCATGTGGTTGGCATGATTTGAGCGCCCGAACTCTGCCCGGTACGCCCATCATAGGTGCGCGCTCTGCCCCGACTGCCCAACGCACCACCTTGACTGGTCCACTGCATTGGATGCCTCTTTTTTTTTGCTAGTCCTCTTCATTAGACTATTTCCCACATCCACAACAAGTGGCTCCATTTCGTTCCATGTGGTTGGCATGATTTGAGCGCCCGAACTCTGCCCGGTACGCCCATCATAGGAGCGCGCTCTGCCCCGACTGCCCAACGCACCACTTTGATTGGTCCACTGCATTGGATGCCTCTTTTTTTTGCTAGTCATCTTGAGTAGACTATTTCCCACATCCACAACAAGTGGCTCCATTTCGTTCCATGTGGTTGGCATGATTTGAGCGCCCGAACTCTGCCCGGTACGCCCATCATAGGAGCGCGCTCTGCCCCGACTGCCCAACGCACCACTTTGACTGGTCCACTGCATTGGATGCCTCTTTTTTTTGCTAGTCCTCTTGATTAGACTATTTCCCACATCCACAACAAGTGGCTCCATTTCGTTCCATGTGGTTGGCATGATTTGAGCGCCCGAACTCTGCCCGGTACGCCCATCATAGGAGCGCGCCTTGCCCCGACTGCCCAACGCACCACTTTGACTGGTCCACTGTATTGGATGCCTCTTTTTTTTGCTATTCCTCTTGAGTAGACTATTTCCCACATCTACAACAAGTGGCTCCATTTCGTTCCATGTGGTTGGCATGATTTGAGCGCCCGAACTCTGCCCGGTACGCCCATTATAGGTGCGCGCACTGCCCCGACTGCCCAACGCACCACTTTGACTGGTCCACTGCATTGGATGCCTCTTTTTTTTCATAGTCCTCTTGATTAGACTATTTCCCACACCCACAACAAGTGGATCCATTTCGTTCCATGTGGTTGGCATGATTTGAGCGCCCGAACTCTGCCCGGTACGCCCATTATAGGTGCGCACACTGCCCCGACTGCCCAACGCACCACTTTGACTGGTCCACTGCATTGGATGCCTCTTTTTTTTTGCTAGTCCTCTTCATTAGACTATTTCCCAGATCCAAAACAAGTGGCTCCATTTCGTTCCATGTGGTTGGCATGATTTGAGCGCCCGAACTCTGCCCGGTACGCCCATTATAGGTGCGCACACTGCCCCGACTGCCCAACGCACCACTTTGACTGGTCCACTGCATTGGATGCCTCTTTTTTTTGCTATTCCTCTTCATTATACTATTTCCCACATCCACAACAAGTGGCTCCATTTCGTTCCATGTGGTTGGCATGATTTGAGCGCCCGAACTCTGCCCGGTACGCCCATTATAGGTGCGCGCCTTGCCCCGACTGCCCAACGCACCACTTTGATTGGTCCACTGCATTGGATGCCTCTTTTTTTTTGCTATTCCTCTTCATTAGACTATTTCCCACATCCACAACAAGTGGCTCCATTTCGTTCCATGTGGTTGGCATGATTTGAGCGCCCGAACTATGCCCGGTACGCCCATTATAGGTCCGCCCCTTGCCCCGACTGCCCAACGCACCACTTTGATTGGTCCACTGCATTGGATGCCTCTTTTTTTTGCTATTCCTCTTCATTAGACTATTTCCCACATCCACAAAAAGTGGCTCCATTTCGTTCCATGTGGTTGGCATGATTTGAGCGCCCGAACTCTGCCCGGTACGCCCATTATAGGTGCGCGCCTTGCCCCGACTGCCCAACGCACCACCTTGATTGGTCCACTGGATTGGATGCCTCCTTTATTTGCTATTCCTCTTCATTATACTATTTCCCACATCCACAACAAGTGGCTCCATTTCGTTCCATGTGGTTGGCATGATTTGAGCGCCCGAACTCTGCCCGGTACGCCCATCATAGGTGCGCGCTCTGCCCCGACTGCCCAACGCACCACCTTGATTGGTCCACTGCATTGGATGCCTCTTTTTTTTTGCTAGTCCTCTTCATTATACTATTTCCCACATCCACAACAAGTGGCTCCATTTCGTTCCATGTGGTTGGCATGATTTGAGCGCCCGAACTCTGCCCCGACTGCCCAACGCACCACCTTGATTGGTCCACTGCATTGGATGCCTCTTTTTTTTTGCTAGTCCTCTTCATTATACTATTTCCCACATCCACAACAAGTGGCTCCATTTCGTTCCATGTGGTTGGCATGATTTGAGCGCCCGAACTATGCCCGGTACGCCCATTATAGGTCCGCCCCTTGCCCCGACTGCCCAACGCACCACTTTGATTGGTCCACTGCATTGGATGCCTCTTTTTTTTTGCTATTCCTCTTCATTAGACTATTTCCCACATCCACAACAAGTGGCTCCATTTCGTTCCATGTGGTTGGCATGATTTGAGCGCCCGAACTCTGCCCGGTACGCCCATTATAGGTGCGCGCCTTGCCCCGACTGCCCAACGCACCACCTTGATTGGTCCACTGCATTGGATGCCTCTTTTTTTTTGCTATTCCTCTTCATTATACTATTTCCCACATCCACAACAAGTGGCTCCATTTCGTTCCATGTGGTTGGCATGATTTGAGCGCCCGAACTCTGCCCGGTACGCCCATCATAGGTGCGCGCTCTGCCCCGACTGCCCAACGCACCACCTTGATTGGTCCACTGCATTGGATGCCTCTTTTTTTTTGCTAGTCCTCTTCATTATACTATTTCCCACATCCACAACAAGTGGCTCCATTTCGTTCCATGTGGTTGGCATGATTTGAGCGCCCGAACTCTGCCCCGACTGCCCAACGCACCACCTTGATTGGTCCACTGCATTGGATGCCTCTTTTTTTTGCTAGTCCTCTTCATTAGACTATTTTCCACATCCACAACAAGTGGCTCCATTTCGTTCCATGTGGTTGGCATGATTTGAGCGCCCGAACTCTGCCCGGTACGCCCATCATAGGTGCGCGCTCTGCCCCGACTGCCCAACGCACCACTTTGATTGGTCCACTGCATTGGATGCCTCTTTTTTTTTGCTAATCCTCTTGATTATACTATTTCCCACATCCACAACAAGTGGCTCCATTTCGTTCCATGTGGTTGGCATGATTTGAGCGCCCGAACTCTGCCCGGTACGCCCATCATAGGAGCGCGCTCTGCCCCGACTGCCCAACGCACCACTTTGATTGGTCCACTGCATTGGATGCCTCTTTTTTTTTGCTAGTCCTCTTGATTAGACTATTTCCCACATCCACAACAAGTGGCTCCATTTCGTTCCATGTGGTTGGCATGATTTGAGCGCCCGAACTCTGCCCGGTACGCCCATCATAGGTGCGCGCTCTGCCCCGACTGCCCAACGCACCACTTTGATTGGTCCACTGCATTGGATGCCTCTTTTTTTTTGCTAGTCCTCTTGATTAGACTATTTCCCACATCCACAACAAGTGGCTCCATTTCGTTCCATGTGGTTGGCATGATTTGAGCGCCCGAACTCTGCCCGGTACGCCCATCATAGGTGCGCGCTCTGCCCCGACTGCCCAACGCACCACCTTGACTGGTCCACTGCATTGGATGCCTCTTTTTCTTTTGCTATTCCTCTTGATTAGACTATTTCCCACATCCACAACAAGTGGCTCCATTTCGTTCCATGTGGTTGGCATGATTTGAGCGCCCGAACTCTGCCCGGTACGCCCATCATAGGAGCGCGCCTTGCCCCGACTGCCCAACGCACCACTTTGATTGGTCCACTGCATTGGATGCCTCTTTTTTTTTGCTATTCCTCTTCATTAGACTATTTCCCACATCCACAACAAGTGGCTCCATTTCGTTCCATGTGGTTGGCATGATTTGAGCGCCCGAACTCTGCCCGGTACGCCCATCATAGGAGCGCGCTCTGCCCCGACTGCCCAACGCACCACTTTGACTGGTCCACTGCATTGGATGCCTCTTTTTCTTTTGCTATTCCTCTTGATTAGACTACTTCCCATATCCACAACAAGTGGCTCCATTTCGTTCCATGTGGTTGGCATGATTTGAGCGCCCGAACTCTGCCCGGTACGCCCATCATAGGAGCGCGCTCTGCCCCGACTGCCCAACGCACCACTTTGACTGGTCCACTGCATTGGATGCCTCTTTTTTTTTGCTAGTCCTCTTCATTATACTATTTCCCACATCCACAACAAGTGGCTCCATTTCGTTCCATGTGGTTGGCATGATTTGAGCGCCCGAACTCTGCCCGGTACGCCCATCATAGGTGCGCGCTCTGCCCCGACTGCCCAACGCACCACTTTGATTGGTCCACTGCATTGGATGCCTCTTTTTTTTGCTAGTCCTCTTGATTAGACAATTTCCCACATCCACAACAAGTGGCTCCATTTCGTTCCATGTGGTTGGCATGATTTGAGCGCCCGAACTCTGCCCGGTACGCCCATTATAGGTGCGCGCTCTGCCCCGACTGCCCAACGCACCACTTTGATTGGTCCACTGCATTGGATGCCTCTTTTTTTTTGCTAGTCCTCTTCATTAGACTATTTCCCACATCCACAACAAGTGGCTCCATTTCGTTCCATGTGGTTGGCATGATTTGAGCGCCCGAACTCTGCCCGGTACGCCCATTATAGGAGCGCGCTCTGCCCCGACTGCCCAACGCACCACCTTGATTGGTCCACTGCATTGGATGCCTCTTTTTTTTTGCTAGTCCTCTTCATTATTCCCTCATCCCCTCATGCCCTCATGCCCTCATGCACTCATGCCCTCACGCCATCATGCCCTCATGCCCTCATGCACTCATGCCCTCATGCCCTCATGCCCTCATGCCCTCATGCACTCATGCCCTCACGCCATCATGCCCTCATGCCCTCATGCACTCATGCCCTCATGCCCTCACGCCCTCATGCCCTCACGCCCTCATGCCCTCACGCCCTCATGCCCTCATGCCCTTATGCCCTCATGCCCTCACGCCCTCATGCCCTCATGCCCTCATGCCTTCATGCCCTCATGCCCTCATGCCCTCATCCCCTCATGCCCTCATGCCCTCATGCCCTCACGCCCTCATGCCCTCACGCCCTCATGCCCTCATGCCCTCACGCCCTCATGCCCTCATGCCCTCATGCCGCCTCATGCCCTCATCCCGTCATGCACTCATGCCCTCATGCACTCATGCCCTCATGCCCTCATGCCCTCATGCCCTCATGCCCTCATGCCCTCATGCCCTCATGCACTCATGCCCTCATGCCCTCATGCCCTCATGCCCTCACGCCCTCATGCCCTCATGCCCTCATCCCCTCATGCCCTCATGCCCTCATGCCCTCATGCCCTCATGCCCTCACGCCCTCATGCCCTCATGCCCTCATGCCCTCACGCCCTCATGCCCTCATGCCCTCATGCCCTCATCCCCTCATGCCCTCATGCCCTCATGCCCTCATGCACTCATGCCCTCATGCCCTCATGCCCTCATCCCCTCATGCCCTCATGCCCTCATGCCCTCATGCCCTCACGCCCTCATGCCCTCATGCCCTCATGCCCTTATGCCCTCATGCCCTCACGCCCTCATGCCCTCATGCCCTCATGCCCTCATCCCCTCATGCCCTCATGCCCTCATGCCCTCATGCCCTCATGCCCTCACGCCCTCATGCCCTCATGCCCTCATGCCCTCATGCCCTCACGCCCTCATGCCCTCATGCCCTCATGCCCTCCTGCCCTCATGTACTCATGCACTCATGCACTCATGCCCTCATGCCCTCATCCCCTCATGCCCTCATGCCCTCATGCCCTCACGCCCTCACGCCCTCATGCCCTCATGCCCTCATCCCCTCATGCCCTCATGCCCTCATGCCCTCATGCCCTCACGCCCTCATGCCCTCACGCCCTCATGCCCTCATGCCCTCATCCCCTCATGCCCTCATGCCCTCATCCCCTCATGCCCTCACGCCCTCATGCCCTCATGCCCTCATGCCCTCATGCCCTTATGCCCTCATGCCCTCATGCCCTCACGCCCTCATGCCCTCATGCCCTCATCCCCTCATGCCCTCATGCACTCATGCCCTCACGCCATCATGCCCTCATGCCCTCATGCCCTCATCCCCTCATGCCCTCATGCCCTCATGCCTTCATGCCCTCATGCCCTCACGCCCTCACGCCCTCATGCCCTCATGCCCTCATGCACTCATGCCCTCACGCCATCATGCCCTCATGCCCTCATGCCCTCATCCCCTCATGCCCTCATGCCCTCATGCCTTCATGCCCTCATGCCCTCACGCCCTCACGCCCTCATGCCCTCATGCCCTCACGCCCTCATGCCCTCATGCCCTCATGCCCTCACACCCTCATGCCCTCATGCCCTCATGCCCTCATGCACTCATGCCCTCATGCCCTCACGCCCTCATGCCCTCATGCCCTCATGCCCTCACCCCGTCATGTCCTCATGCCCTCATGCACTCATGCACTCATGCCCTCATGCCCTCATGCCCTCATGCCCTCACGCCCTCATGCCCTCATGCCCTCATGCCCTCACGCCCTCATGCCCTCATGCCCTTATGCCCTCATGCCCTCATGCCCTCATGCCCTCATGCCCTCATCCCCTCATGCCCTCATGCACTCATGCCCTCATGCCCTCATGCCCTCATGCACTCATAATATCACAACATTATGCCCTCATGCCCTCATGCACTCATGCCCTCATGCCCTCACGCCCTCATGCCCTCATGCCCTCATGCCCTCATGCCCTCATGCCCTCATGCCCTCATGCCCTCATGCCCTCATGCCCTCATGCCCTCATGCCCTCATCCCCTCATGCCCTCATGCCCTCATGCCCTCATGCCCTCATGCCCTCACGCCCTCATGCCCTCATGCCCTCATGCCCTCACGCCCTCATGCCCTCATGCCCTCATGCCCTCATCCCCTCATGCCCTCATGCCCTCATGCCCTCATGCACTCATGCCCTCACGCCATCATGCCCTCATGCCCTCATGCACTCATGCCCTCATGCCCTCATGCCCTCATGCCCTCATGCACTCATGCCCTCACGCCATCATGCCCTCATGCCCTCATGCACTCATGCCCTCATGCCCTCACGCCCTCATGCCCTCACGCCCTCATGCCCTCACGCCCTCATGCCCTCATGCCCTCATGCCCTCATGCCCTCACGCCCTCATGCCCTCATGCCCTCATGCCCTCATGCCTTCATGCCCTCATGCCCTCATGCCCTCATCCCCTCATGCCCTCATGCCCTCATGCCCTCACGCCCTCATGCCCTCATGCCCTCATGCCCTCCTGCCCTCGAGCCCTCATGCCCTCATGCCCTCCTGCCCTCATGTACTCATGCACTCATGCACTCATGCCCTCATGCCCTCATGCAATCATGCCCTCATGCCCTCATGCCCTCATGCCCTCATGCCCTCATGCCCTCACGCCCTCATGCCCTCATGCCCTCATGCCCTCACGCCCTCATGCCCTCATGCCCTCATGCCCTCATGCCTTCATGCCCTCATGCCCTCATGCCCTCATGCCCTCACGCCCTCATGCCCTCATGCCCTCATGCCCTCATGCCCTCATGCCCTCATGCCCTCATGCCCTCATGCCCTCATGCCCTCACGCCCTCACGCCCTCATGCCCTCATGCCCTCATGCCCTCATGCCCTCATGCCCTCACGCCCTCATGCCCTCATGCCCTCATGCCCTCACACCCTCATGCCCTCATGCCCTCATGCCCTCATGCACTCATGCCCTCATGCCCTCACGCCCTCATGCCCTCATGCCCTCATGCCCTCATGCCCTCATGCCCTCATGCCCTCATGCCCTCATGCCCTCATGCTCTCATGCCCTCATGCCCTCACGCCCTCATGCCCTCATGCCCTCATGCCCTCATGCCCTCATGCCCTCATGCCCTCATGCCCTCATGCCCTCACGCCCTCATGCCCTCATGCCCTCATGCCCTCATGCCCTCATGCCCTCATGCCCTCATGCCCTCATGCCCTCATGCCCTCATGCCCTCATGCCTGATGCCCTCACGCCCTCATGCCCTCATGCCCTCATGCCCTCATGCCCTCATGCCCTCATGCCCTCATGCACTCATGCCCTCACGCCATCATGCCCTCATGCCCTCATGCACTCATGCCCTCATGCCCTCATGCCCTCATGCCCTCATGCACTCATGCCCTCACGCCATCATGCCCTCATGCCCTCATGCACTCATGCCCTCATGCCCTCACGCCCTCATGCCCTCACGCCCTCATGCCCTCACGCCCTCATGCCCTCATGCCCTCATGCCCTCATGCCCTCACGCCCTCATGCCCTCATGCCCTCATGCCCTCATGCCTTCATGCCCTCATGCCCTCATGCCCTCATCCCCTCATGCCCTCATGCCCTCATGCCCTCACGCCCTCATGCCCTCACGCCCTCATGCCCTCCTGCCCTCGAGCCCTCATGCCCTCATGCCCTCCTGCCCTCATGTACTCATGCACTCATGCACTCATGCCCTCATGCCCTCATGCAATCATGCCCTCATGCCCTCATGCCCTCATCCCCTCATGCCCTCACGCCCTCATGCCCTCATGCCCTCATGCCCTCACGCCCTCATGCCCTCATGCCCTCATGCCCTCATCCCCTCATGCCCTCATGCCCTCATGCCTTCATGCCCTCATGCCCTCACGCCCTCACGCCCTCATGCCCTCATGCCCTCACGCCCTCATGCCCTCATGCCCTCACGCCCTCACGCCCTCATGCCCTCATGCCCTCATGCCCTCATGCCCTCATGCCCTCATGCCCTCATGCCCTCATGCACTCATGCCCTCATGCCCTCACGCCCTCATGCCCTCATGCCCTCATGCCCTCATCCCGTCATGCACTCATGCCCTCATGCACTCATGCCCTCATGCCCTCATGCCCTCATGCCCTCATGCCCTCATGCCCTCATGCCCTCCTGCCCCCCATGCCCTCATGCCCTCATGCCCTCATGCCCTCATGCCCTCATGCCCTCATGCCCTCATGCCCTCATCCCCTCATGCCCTCATGCCCTCATGCCCTCATGCCCTCATGCCCTCATGCCCTCATGCCCTCATGCCCTCCATCCTCATGCCCTCATGCCCTCATGCCCTCATGCCCTCATGCCCTCACGCCCTCATGCCCTCATGCCCTCATGCCCTCATGCCCTCATGCCCTCATGCCCTCATCCCCTCATGCCCTCATGCCCTCATGCCCTCACGCCCTCACGCCCTCATGCCCTCATGCCCTCATGCCCTTATGCCCTCATGCCCTCATGCCCTCATGCCCTCACGCCCTCATGCCCTCATGCCCTCATCCCCTCATGCCCTCATGCCCTCATGCCTTCATGCCCTCATGCCCTCACGCCCTCACGCCCTCATGCCCTCATGCCCTCATGCCCTCACGCCCTCATGCCCTCACGCCCTCATGCCCTCATGCCCTCATGCCCTCACACCCTCATGCCCTCATGCCCTCATGCCCTCATGCACTCATGCCCTCATGCCCTCATGCCCTCATGCCCTCATGCCCTCATGCCCTCATGCCCTCATCCCGTCATGCACTCATGCCCTCATGCACTCATGCCCTCATGCCCTCATGCCCTCATGCCCTCATGCCCTCATGCCCTCATGCCCTCATGCCCTCATGCACTCATGCCCTCATGCCCTCATGCCCTCATGCCCTCACGCCCTCATGCCCTCATGCCCTCATCCCCTCATGCCCTCATGCCCTCATGCCCTCATGCCCTCACGCCCTCATGCCCTCATGCCCTCATGCCCTCACGCCCTCATGCCCTCATGCCCTCAGCCCTCACGCCATGAAGCCCTAATGCCCTCATGCCCTCATCCCCTCATGCCCTCATGCCCTCATGCCCTCATGCCCTCACGCCCTCATGCCCTCATGCCCTCATGCCCTTATGCCCTCATGCCCTCACGCCCTCATGCCCTCATGCCCTCATGCCCTCATCCCCTCATGCCCTCATGCCCTCATGCCCTCATGCCCTTATGCCCTCATGCCCTCATGCCCTCATGCCCTCATGCCCTCATGCCCTCACGCCCTCATGCCCTCATGCCCTCATGCCCTCCTGCCCTCATGTACTCATGCACTCATGCACTCATGCCCTCATGCCCTCATCCCCTCATGCCCTCATGCCCTCAAGCACTCACGCCCTCACGCCCTCATGCCCTCATGCCCTCATGCCCTCATGCACTCATGCCCTCATGCCCTCATGCCCTCAAGCCTCCCTCACGCCCTCATGCCCTCACGCCCTCATGCCCTCATGCCCTCATCCCCTCATGCCCTCATGCCCTCATCCCCTCATGCCCTCACGCCCTCATGCCCTCATGCCCTCATGCCCTCATGCCCTTATGCCCTCATGCCCTCATGCCCTCACGCCCTCATGCCCTCATGCCCTCTTCCCCTCATGCCCTCATGCACTCATGCCCTCACGCCATCATGCCCTCATGCCCTCATGCCCTCATCCCCTCATGCCCTCATGCCCTCATGCCCTCATGCCCTCATGCCCTCATGCCCTCACACCCTCATGCCCTCATGCCCTCATGCCCTCATGCACTCATGCCCTCATGCCCTCACGCCCTCATGCCCTCATGCCCTCATGCACTCATGCCCTCATGCCCTCATGCCCTCATGCACTCATGCACTCATGCCCTCATGCCCTCATGCCCTCATGCCCTCACGCCCTCATGCCCTCATGCCCTCATGCCCTCACGCCCTCATGCCCTCATGCCCTTATGCCCTCATGCCCTCATGCCCTCATGCCCTCATGCCCTCATGCCCTCATCCCCTCATGCCCTCATGCCCTCATGCCCTCATGCCCTCACGCCCTCATGCCCTCATGCCCTCATGCCCTCATGCCCTCATGCCCTCACGCCCTCATGCCCTCACGCCCTCATGCCCTTATGCCCTCATGCCCTCATGCCCTCCTGCCCTCATGTACTCATGCCCTCACGCCCTCATGCCCTCATGCCCTCATGCACTCATGCCCTCATGCCCTCATGCCCTCATGCTCTCATGCCCTCACGCCATCATGCCCTCATGCCCTCATGCACTCATGCCCTCATGCCCTCACGCCCTCATGCCCTCATGCCCTCATGCCCTCATGCCCTCATGCCCTCATGCCCTCATGCCCTCATGCTCTCATGCCCTCATGCCCTCATGCCCTCCTGCCCTCATGTACTCATGCACTCATGCACTCATGCCCTCATGCCCTCATGCACTCATGCCCTCATGCCCTCATGCCCTCATGCCCTCATGCACTCATGCCCTCACGCCCTCACGCCCTCATGCCCTCATGCCCTCATGCCCTCACGCCCTCATGCCCTCATGCCCTCATGCCCTCATCCCCTCATGCCCTCATGCCCTCATGCCCTCACGCCCTCACGCCCTCATGCCCTCATGCCCTCATGCCCTTATGCCCTCATGCCCTCATGCCCTCATGCCCTCACGCCCTCATGCCCTCATGCCCTCATGCCCTCATCCCCTCATGCCCTCATGCCCTCATGCCTTCATGCCCTCATGCCCTCACGCCCTCACGCCCTCATGCCCTCATGCCCTCATGCCCTCACGCCCTCATGCCCTCACGCCCTCATGCCCTCATGCCCTCATGCCCTCACACCCTCATGCCCTCATGCCCTCATGCCCTCATGCACTCATGCCCTCATGCCCTCACGCCCTCATGCCCTCATGCCCTCATGCCCTCATCCCGTCATGCACTCATGCCCTCATGCACTCATGCCCTCATGCCCTCATGCCCTCATGCCCTCATGCCCTCATGCCCTCATGCACTCATGCCCTCATGCCCTCATGCCCTCATGCCCTCACGCCCTCATGCCCTCATGCCCTCATCCCCTCATGCCCTCATGCCCTCATGCCCTCATGCCCTCACGCCCTCATGCCCTCATGCCCTCATGCCCTCACGCCCTCATGCCCTCATGCCCTCATGCCCTCATCCCCTCATGCCCTCATGCCCTCAAGCCCTCACGCCATGAAGCCCTAATGCCCTCATGCCCTCATCCCCTCATGCCCTCATGCCCTCATGCCCTCATGCCCTCACGCCCTCATGCCCTCATGCCCTCATGCCCTCATGCCCTCATGCCCTCATGCCCTCATGCCCTCACGCCCTCATGCCCTCATGCCCTCATGCACTCATGCCCTCATGCCCTCATGCCCTCATGCCCTCATGCCCTCACGCCCTCATGCCCTCATGCCCTCATGCTGTCATCCCCTCATGCCCTCATGCCCTCATGCCCTCATGCCCTCATGCCCTCCTGCCCTCATGTACTCATGCACTCATGCCCTCATGCCCTCATGCCCTCATGCACTCATGCCCTCATGCCCTCATGCCCTCATGCACTCATAACCTCACAACATCATGCCCTCATGCCCTCATGCACTCATGCCCTCATGCCCTCATGCCCTCATGCCCTCATGCCCTCATGCCCTCATGCCCTCACGCCCTCATGCCCTCACGCCCTCATGCCCTCATGCCCTCATCCCCTCATGCCCTCATGCCCTCATGCCCTCATGCCCTCATGCCCTCACGCCCTCATGCCCTCATGCCCTCATGCCCTCACGCCCTCATGCCCTCATGCCCTCATCCCCTCATGCCCTCATGCCCTCATGCACTCATGCCCTCACGCCATCATGCCCTCATGCCCTCATGCACTCATGCCCTCATGCCCTCATGCCCTCATGCCCTCATGCACTCATGCCCTCACGCCATCATGCCCTCATGCCCTCATGCACTCATGCCCTCATGCCCTCACGCCCTCATGCCCTCACGCCCTCATGCCCTCACGCCCTCATGCCCTCATGCCCTCATGCTCTCATGCCGCCACGCCCTCATGCCCTCATGCCCTCATGCCCTCATGCCCTCATGCCCTCCTGCCCTCATGTACTCATGCACTCATGCACTCATGCCTTCATGCCCTCATGCAATCATGCCCTCATGCCCTCATGCCCTCATGCACTCATGCCCTCACGCCATCATGCCCTCATGCCCTCATGCACTCATGCCCTCATGCCCTCACGCCCTCATGCCCTCATGCCCTCATGCCCTCACGCCCTCACGCCCTCATGCCCTCATGCCCTCATGCCCTCATGCCCTCCTGCCGTCATGTACGTATGCACTCATGCAGTCATGCCCCATACACTCATGCCCTCATGCCCTCATGCCTTCATGCCCTCATGCCCTCATGCCCTCATGCACTCATGCCCTCACGCCATCATGCCCTCATGCCCTCATGCACTCATGCCCTCATGCCCTCACGCCCTCATGCCCTCATGCCCTCATGCCCTCATGCCCTCATGCCCTCATGCCCTCATGCCCTCACGCCCTCATGCCCTTATGCCCTCATGCCCTCATGCCCTCATGCCCTCACGCCCTCATGCCCTCATGCCCTCACGCCCTCATGCCCTCATGCCCTCATGCCCTCACGCCCTCATGCCCTCATGCCCTCATGCCCTCATGCCCTCATGCCCTCATGCACTCATGCCCTCATGCCCTCATGCCCTCATGCCCTCACGCCCTCATGCCCTCATGCCCTCACGCCCTCATGCCCTCATGCCCTCATGCCCTCATGCCCTCATGCCCCCATGCCCTCATGAGCTCATGCCCTCATGCACTCATGCCGTCAAGCCCTCACGCCCTCACGCCCTCATGCCCTCATGCCCTCACGCCCTCATGCCCTCATGCCCTCACGCCCTCACGCCCTCATGCCCTCATGCCCTCATGCCCTCATGCCCTCATGCCCTCATGCCCTCACGCCATCATGCCCTCATGTCATCATGCCCTCATGCCCTCATGCACTCATGCCCTCATGCCCTCACGCCCTCATGCCCTCATGCCCTCATGCCCTCATGCACTCATGCCCTCATGCCCTCATGCCCTCACGCCCTCATGCCCTCATGCCCTCATGCCCTTATGCCCTCATGCCCTCACGCCCTCATGCCCTCACGGCCTCATACCCTGATGCCCTCATGCCCTCATGCCCTCATCCCCTCATGCCCTCATGCCCTCATGCCCTCACGCCCTCATGCCCTCACGCCCTCACGCCCTCATGCCCTCACGCCCTCATGCCCTCACGCCCTCATGCCCTCACACCCTCATGCCGTCAGCCCCTCATGCCCTCATGCCCTCATGCCCTCATGCCCTCATGCCCTCATGCCCTCACGCCCTCATGCCCTCACGCCCTTATGCCCTCATGCCCTCATGCCCTCATCCCCTCATGCCCTCATGCCCTCATGCCCTCATGCCCTCATGCCCTCACGCCCTCATGCCCTCATGCCCTCATGCCCTCATGCCCTCACGCCCTCACGCCCTCATGCCCTCATGCCCTCATGCCCTCACGCCCTCACGCCCTCATGCCCTCACGCCCTCATGCCCTCACGCCCTCATGCCCTCATGCCCTCATGCCCTCATGCCCTCATGTACTCCTGCCCTCATGTACTCATGCACTCATGCACTCATGCCCTCATGCCCTCATGCACTCATGCCCTCATGCCCTCATGCCCTCACGCCCTCATGCCCTCATGCCCTCATGCCCTCATGCCCTCATGCCCTTATGCCCTCATGCCCTCATGCCCTCACGCCCTCATGCCCTCATGCCCTCATGCAATCACGCCCTCATGCCCTCATGCCCTCACGCCCTCATGCCCTCATGCCCTCATGCCCTCACGCCCTCATGCCCTCATTTTCTCCTGCCCTCATGTACTCATGCACTCATGCACTCATGCCCTCATGCCCTCATGCCCTCATGCCCTCATGCCCTCATGCTCTCATGCCCTCACGCCATCATGCCCTCATGCCCTCACGCCATCATGCCCTCATGCCCTCATGCCCTCATGCCCTCACGCCCTCATGCCCTCACGCCCTCATGCCCTCACGCCCTCATGCCCTCATGCCCTCATGCCCTCATGTACTCCTGCCCTCATGTACTCATGCACTCATGCACTCATGCCCTCATGCCTTAATGCACTCATGCCCTCATGCCCTCATGCCCTCACGCCCTCATGCCCTCATGCCCTCATGCCCTCATGCCCTCATGCCCTTATGCCCTCATGCCCTCATGCCCTCACGCCCTCATGCCCTCATGCCCTCATGCCCTCACGCCCTCATGCCCTCATGCCCTCACGCCCTCATGCCCTCATGCCCTCATGCCCTCATGCCCTCATGCCCTCATGCCCTCACGCCCTCATGCCCTCATGCCCTCATGCCCTCACACCTTCATGCCCTCATGCCCTCATGCCCTCATGCCCTCATGCCCTCACGCCCTCATGCCCTCATGCCCTCATGCCCTCATGCCCTCATGCCCTCATGCCCTCATGCCCTCATGCCCTCATGCCCTCACGCCCTCATGCCCTCATGCCCTCACGCCCTCACGCCCTCATGCCCTCACGCCCTCATGCCCTCATGCCCTCATGCTCTCCTGCCCTCATGTACTCATGCACTCATGCACTCATGCCCTCATGCCCTCACGCCCTCATGCCCTCATGCCCTCACGCCCTCATGCCCTCATGCCCTCATGCCCTCATGCCCTCATGCCCTCATGCACTCATGCCCTCATGCCCTCATGCCCTCATGCCCTCATGCCCTCATGCCCTCATGCCCTCATGCACTCATGCCCTCACGCTATCATGCCCTCATGCACTCATGCCCTCACGCCATCATGCCCTCATGCCCTCATGCCCTCATGCCCTCACACCCTCATGCCCTCATGCCCTCACGCCCTCATGCCCTCATGCCCTCATGCCCTCATGCCCTCATGCCCCCATGCCCTCATGAGCTCATAACCTCATGCACTCATGCCCTCACGCCATCATGCCCTCATGCCCTCATGCAATCACGCCATCATGCCCTCATGCCCTCATGCCCTCATGCCCTCACACCCTCATGCCCTCATGCCCTCACGCCCTCACGCCCTCATGCCCTCATGCCCTCATGCCCTCATGCCCTCATGCCCTCATGCCCTCATGCCCTCACGCCCTCATGCCCTCATGCCCTCATGCCCTCATGCCCTCATGCCCTCATGCCCTCATGCCCTCATGCCCTCACGCCCTCATGCCCTTATGCCCTCATGCCCTCATGCCCTCATGCCCTCACGCCCTCATGCCCTCATGCCCTCACGCCCTGATGCCCTCATGCCCTCATAACCTCACGCCCTCATGCCCTCATGCCCTCATCCTTTCATGCCCTCATGCCCTCATGCCCTCATGCCCTCATGCCTTCATGCCCTCATGCCCTCACGCCCTCACGCCCTCATGCCCTCATGCCCTCATGCCCTCATGCCCTCACGCCCTCATGCCCTCATGCCCTCATGCCCTCACGCCCTCATGCCCTCACGCCCTCATGCCCTCACGCCCTCATGCCCTCATGCCCTCATGCCCTCATGCACTCATGCCCTCATGCCCTCATGCCCTCATGCCCTCATGCCCTCATGCACTCATGCCCTCACGCCATCATGCCCTCATGCCCTCATGCAATCACGCCATCATGCCATCATGCCCTCATGCCCTCATGCCCTCACACCTTCATGCCCTCATGCCCTCATGCCCTCATGCCCTCATGCCCTCACGCCCTCATGCCCTCATGCCCTCATGCCCTCATGCCCTCATGCCCTCATGCCCTCATGCCCTCATGCCCTCATGCCCTCACGCCCTCATGCCCTCATGCCCTCACGCCCTCACGCCCTCATGCCCTCACGCCCTCATGCCCTCATGCCCTCATGCCCTCATGCTCTCCTGCCCTCATGTACTCATGCACTCATGCACTCATGCCCTCATGCCCTCACGCCCTCATGCCCTCATGCCCTCACGCCCTCATGCCCTCATGCCCTCATGCCCTCATGCCCTCATGCCCTCATGCACTCATGCCCTCATGCCCTCATGCCCTCATGCCCTCATGCCCTCATGCCCTCATGCCCTCATGCACTCATGCCCTCACGCTATCATGCCCTCATGCACTCATGCCCTCACGCCATCATGCCCTCATGCCCTCATGCCCTCATGCCCTCACACCCTCATGCCCTCATGCCCTCACGCCCTCATGCCCTCATGCCCTCATGCCCTCATGCCCTCATGCCCCCATGCCCTCATGAGCTCATAACCTCATGCACTCATGCCCTCACGCCATCATGCCCTCATGCCCTCATGCAATCACGCCATCATGCCCTCATGCCCTCATGCCCTCATGCCCTCACACCCTCATGCCCTCATGCCCTCACGCCCTCACGCCCTCATGCCCTCATGCCCTCATGCCCTCATGCCCTCATGCCCTCATGCCCTCATGCCCTCACGCCCTCATGCCCTCATGCCCTCATGCCCTCATGCCCTCATGCCCTCATGCCCTCATGCCCTCATGCCTCACGCCCTCATGCCCTTATGCCCTCATGCCCTCATGCCCTCATGCCCTCACGCCCTCATGCCCTCATGCCCTCACGCCCTGATGCCCTCATGCCCTCATAACCTCACGCCCTCATGCCCTCATGCCCTCATCCTTTCATGCCCTCATGCCCTCATGCCCTCATGCCCTCATGCCCTCATGCCTTCATGCCCTCATGCCCTCACGCCCTCACGCCCTCATGCCCTCATGCCCTCATGCCCTCATGCCCTCACGCCCTCATGCCCTCATGCCCTCATGCCCTCACGCCCTCATGCCCTCACGCCCTCATGCCCTCACGCCCTCATGCCCTCATGCCCTCATGCCCTCATGCACTCATGCCCTCATGCCCTCATGCCCTCATGCCCTCATGCCCTCATGCCCTCATGCACTCATGCCCTCACGCCATCATGCCCTCATGCCCTCATGCAATCACGCCATCATGCCCTCATGCCCTCATGCCCTCATGCCCTCACGCCCTCATGCCCTCATGCCCTCACGCCCTCATCCCGTCAAGTTCAAAAGTCGTTCCACACAGGAACATTAGAGTAGCACTAAACCAGGTAGGAGGGAAGAGGAGGACGAGAGGGAAGGTCCCAAGGGAGTCCCCAACCAAAGAAACCCCATGCCACACCATTTCCCTCTCAATAGGCAACCCAACTTTCAATCTTGTCATTTTCCCAACCTCCCAAATCCACCTCACTCCCACTTGGCCACACTTGCCAACCTGGTTTGGCTTCACCCAACCACATGGCAGCATCTACAGTAATGGGTTCGAATTTACCAACCCCAAAAGGTCTGTACCCCATATAGATTCAACCCCACAACTTCCCATAGTTGCCACAACCAAAGTATAGAAAGCATACGAACTCCAATGTTCGCAACTTTCTTGATATAGCTCCGATCGCGACGATTCTTGGCTCGTCGAAAAGCTCTCGAGTAGATGAGTCACTTCAGGTATCTGCTCAGGCCAAATAACATTCGCACGCACTCAAGAAATCCAAACCGTGCAAAACACAAATTCTTGCACACGCTCACACAACGCATGCAACGCACAAACACATGATGGGAGGCAGACAGACGTGAATGCATATGATTGCATCACACAACACTCATGCCCTCATGCCCTCCTGCCCTCATGTACTTATGCAATCATGCACTCATGCCCTCATGCCCTCATGCCCTCATGCCCTCATGCCCTCATGCTCTCATGCCCTCACGCCATCATGCCCTCATGCCCTCATGCACTCATGCCCTCATGCCCTCATGCCCTCATGCCCTCATGCCCTCACGCCCTCATGCCCTCATGCCCTCATGCCCTCATGCCCTCATGCCCTCATGCCCTCACGCCCTCATGCCCTCATGCCCTCACGCCCTCATGCCCTCATGCCCTCATGCCCTCACGCCCTCATGCCCTCATGCCCTCATGCCCTCATCCCCTCATGCCCTCATGCCCTCATGCCCTCATGCCCTCATGCCCTCATGCCCTCACGCCCTCATGCCCTCATGCCCTCACGCCCTTATGCCCTCATGCCCTCATGCCCTCATCCCCTCATGCCCTCATGCCCTCATGCCCTCACGCCCTCATGCCCTCATGCCCTCACGCCCTCATGCCCTCATGCCCTCATGCCCTCATGCCCTCATGCCCTCATCCCCTCATGCCCTCATGCCCTCATGCCCTCATGCCCTCACGCCCTCATGCCCTCATGCCCTCATGCCCTCATGTACTCACGCCCTCATGCCCTCATGCCCTCATGCCCTCACGCCCTCATGCCCTCACGCCCTCATGCCCTCACGCCCTCATGCCCTCATGCCCTCATGCCCTCATCCCCTCATGCCCTCATGCCCTCATGCCCTCATGCCCTCATGCCCTCATGCCCTCATGCCCTCACGTACTCATGCCCTCATGCCCTCATGCCCTCATGCCCTCATGCCCTCATGCCCTCATGCCCTCACGCCCTCATGCCCTCACGCCCTCATGCCCTCACGCCCTCATGCCCTCATGCCCTCATGCCCTCACGCCCTCATGCCCTCATCCCCTCATGCCCTCATGCCCTCATGCCCTCACGCCCTCATGCCCTCATGCCCTCATGCCCTCACGCCCTCATGCCCTCATGCCCTCATCCCCTCATGCTTTCATGCCATCATAACCTCATGCCCTCATGCCCTCACGCCCTCATGCCCTCATGCCCTCATGCACTCATGCCCTCATGCCCTCACGCCCTCATGCCCTCATGCCCTCATGCCCTCACACCCTCATGCCCTTATGCACTCATTCACTCACGCCCTTATGCCCTCATGCCCTCATGCCCTCATCCCCTCATGCCCTCATGCCCTCATGCCCTCACGCCCTCATGCCCTCATGCCCTCACGCCCTCATGCCCTCATGCCCTCATGCCCTCATGCCCTCATGCCCTCATCCCCTCATGCCCTCATGCCCTCATGCCCTCATGCCCTCACGCCCTCATGCCCTCATGCCCTCATGCCCTCATGTACTCACGCCCTCATGCCCTCATGCCCTCATGCCCTCACGCCCTCATGCCCTCACGCCCTCATGCCCTCACGCCCTCATGCCCTCATGCCCTCATGCCCTCATCCCCTCATGCCCTCATGCCCTCATGCCCTCATGCCCTCATGCCCTCATGCCCTCATGCCCTCACGTACTCATGCCCTCATGCCCTCATGCCCTCATCCCCTCATGCCCTCATGCCCTCATGCCCTCACGCCCTCATGCCCTCACGCCCTCATGCCCTCACGCCCTCATGCCCTCATGCCCTCATGCCCTCACGCCCTCATGCCCTCATCCCCTCATGCCCTCATGCCCTCATGCCCTCACGCCCTCATGCCCTCATGCCCTCATGCCCTCACGCCCTCATGCCCTCATGCCCTCATCCCCTCATGCTTTCATGCCATCATAACCTCATGCCCTCATGCCCTCACGCCCTCATGCCCTCATGCCCTCATGCCCTCACGCCCTCATGCCCTCATGCCCTCATGCCCTCACGCCCTCATGCCCTCATGCCCTCATCCCCTCATGCCCTCATGCCCTCATGCCCTCATGCCCTCATGCCCTCATGCACTCATGCCCTCATGCCCTCATGCCCTCACGCCCTCATGCCCTCACGCCCTTATGCCCTCATGCCCTCATGCCCTCATGCCCTCATGCCCTCCTGCCGTCATGTACGTATGCACTCATGCAGTCATGCCCCATACACTCATGCCCTCATGCCCTCATGCCTTCATGCCCTCATGCCCTCATGCCCTCATGCACTCATGCCCTCACGCCATCATGCCCTCATGCCCTCATGCACTCATGCCCTCATGCCCTCACGCCCTCATGCCCTCATGCCCTCATGCCCTCACACCCTCATGCCCTTATGCCCTCATGCCCTCACGCCCTCATGCCCTCATGCCCTCATGCCCTCATCCCCTCATGCCCTCATGCCCTCATGCCCTCACGCCCTCATGCCCTCATGCCCTCACGCCCTCATGCCCTCATGCCCTCATGCCCTCATGCCCTCATGCCCTCATCCCCTCATGCCCTCATGCCCTCATGCCCTCATGCCCTCACGCCCTCATGCCCTCATGCCCTCATGCCCTCATGTACTCACGCCCTCATGCCCTCATGCCCTCATGCCCTCACGCCCTCATGCCCTCACGCCCTCATGCCCTCACGCCCTCATGCCCTCATGCCCTCATGCCCTCATCCCCTCATGCCCTCATGCCCTCATGCCCTCATGCCCTCATGCCCTCATGCCCTCATGCCCTCACGTACTCATGCCCTCATGCCCTCATGCCCTCATCCCCTCATGCCCTCATGCCCTCATGCCCTCACGCCCTCATGCCCTCACGCCCTCATGCCCTCACGCCCTCATGCCCTCATGCCCTCATGCCCTCACGCCCTCATGCCCTCATCCCCTCATGCCCTCATGCCCTCATGCCCTCATGCCCTCATGCCCTCATGCCCTCATGCCCTCACGCCCTCATGCCCTCATGCCCTCATCCCCTCATGCTTTCATGCCATCATAACCTCATGCCCTCATGCCCTCACGCCCTCATGCCCTCATGCCCTCATGCACTCATGCCCTCATGCCCTCACGCCCTCATGCCCTCATGCCCTCATGCCCTCACACCCTCATGCCCTATGCACTCATGCACTCACGCCCTTATGCCCTCATGCCCTCATGCCCTCATCCCCTCATGCCCTCATGCCCTCATGCCCTCACGCCCTCATGCCCTCATGCCCTCACGCCCTCATGCCCTCATGCCCTCATGCCCTCATGCCCTCATGCCCTCATCCCCTCATGCCCTCATGCCCTCATGCCCTCATGCCCTCACGCCCTCATGCCCTCATGCCCTCATGCCCTCATGTACTCACGCCCTCATGCCCTCATGCCCTCATGCCCTCACGCCCTCATGCCCTCACGCCCTCATGCCCTCACGCCCTCATGCCCTCATGCCCTCATGCCCTCATCCCCTCATGCCCTCATGCCCTCATGCCCTCATGCCCTCATGCCCTCATGCCCTCATGCCCTCACGTACTCATGCCCTCATGCCCTCATGCCCTCATCCCCTCATGCCCTCATGCCCTCATGCCCTCACGCCCTCATGCCCTCACGCCCTCATGCCCTCACGCCCTCATGCCCTCATGCCCTCATGCCCTCACGCCCTCATGCCCTCATGCCCTCATGCCCTCATGCCCTCATGCCCTCACGCCCTCATGCCCTCATGCCCTCATGCCCTCACGCCCTCATGCCCTCATGCCCTCATCCCCTCATGCTTTCATGCCATCATAACCTCATGCCCTCATGCCCTCACGCCCTCATGCCCTCATGCCCTCATGCCCTCACGCCCTCATGCCCTCATGCCCTCATGCCCTCACGCCCTCATGCCCTCATGTCTCATCCGTCATGCCCTCATGCCCTCATGCCCTCATGCCCTCACGCCCTCATGCACTGATGCCTCATGCCCTCATGCCCTCACGCCCTCATGCCCTCACGCCCTTATGCCCTCATGCCCTATGCCTCATGCCCTCATGCCCTCCTGCCGTCATGCCGTATGCACTCATGCAGTCATGCCCCAACACTCCTGCCCTCATGCCCTCATGCCTTCATGCCCTCATTCCCTCATGCACTCATGCCCTCACCGCCCTCACGCCATCATGCCCTCATGCCCTCATGCCCTCATGCCCTCATGCCCTCACGCCCTCATGCCCTCATGCCCTCATGCCCTCCACACCCTCCATGCCCTTATGCCCTCATGCCCTCACGCCCTCATGCCCTCATGCCCTCATGCCCTCATGCCCTCATCCCCTCATGCCCTCATGCCCTCATGCCCTCATGCCCTCATGCCCTCATGCCCTCATGCCCTCATGCCCTCATGCCCTCATGCCCTCACGCCCTCATGCCCTCATGCCCTCATGCCCTCATGCCCTCATGCCCTCATGCCCTCATGCCCTCATGCCCTCATGCCCTCACGCCCTCATGCCCTCATGCCCTCATGCCCTCATCCCCTCATGCCCTCATGCCCTCATGCCCTCATGCCCTCATGCCCTCATGCCCTCATGCCCTCATGCCCTCATGCTCTCATGCCCTCATGCCCTCACGCCCTCATGCCCTCATGCCCTCATGCCCTCATGCACTCATGCCCTCACGCCATCATGCCCTCACGCCCTCATGCCCTCACGCCCTCATGCCCTCATGCCCTCACGCCCTCACGCCCTCATGCCCTCATGCCCTCATGCCCTCATGCCCTCATGCCCTCATGCCCTCATGCCCTCATGCCCTCATGCCCTCACGCCCTCATGCCCTCATGCCCTCATGCCCTCATCCCCTCATGCCCTCATGCCCTCATGCCCTCATGCCCTCATGCCATCACGCCCTCATGCCCTCATGCCGTATGCCCTCATGCCCTCATGCCCTCATGCCCTCACGCCCTCATGCCCTCATGCCCTCATGCCCTCATGCCCTCATGCCCTTATGCCCTCATGCCCTCACGCCCTCATGCCCTCATGCCCTCATGCCCTCATGCCCTCATGCCCTCATGCCCTCATGCACTCATGCCCTCACGCCATCATGCCCTCATGCCCTCATGCACTCATGCCCTCATGCCCTCACGCCCTCATGCCCTCACGCCCTCATGCCTTACGCCCTCATGCCCTCATGCCCTCATCCCCTCATGCCCTCATGCCCTCATGCCCTCATGCCCTCACGCCCTCATGCCCTCATGCCCTCATGCCCTCATGCCCTCACGCCCTCATGCCCTCATGCCCTCATGCCCTCATGCCCTCATGCCCTCACGCCCTCACGCCCTCATGCCCTCATGCCCTCATCCCCTCATGCCCTCATGCCCTCATGCCCTCATGCCCTCATGCCCTCACGCCCTCATGCCCTCATGCCCTCATGCCCTCATGCCCTCACGCCCTCATGCCCTCATGCCCTCATCCCCTCATGCCCTTGTTGGTGCAACCCTACGGTTTGCACTAGCTTGTTGTCCGTGTGCGTGTGCGTGCATGCGTATGTGCATGGAGTGGTATGAGTGCATGAAATAAACATATATATTCATGCTAATAATGGTGTGTGAATAATGCCCTCATGATGTGAGTGGTGTATCAAGTCAATAGCGAATTATCGCTAGTCGCGTATAACGCGGTCATTTTGTGTGTCCCGCGCGGTTTCTATTTTGTTCGTGCGCGGTTTTATTTGTCGCTTTCGTCACGTTCGGTGTGTCGCAGTTCTCTGTGCAGAGCAGACCCATCAAGAACTCAAGATGAGTTTTGTGTGAAGAACCCGAGCCTTGGTTCAAGCTTCAAGTGATTACGAAGCTCGCCAAAAGGGTACACCTCAGTAGTGAAGATTAATTCATTACAATGTGTAGTGTACATTTCTAGGTTGTAGCCCTTGGGGAGGGTAGTTTCGAGACTCTTCTTGGTTGGGGACAGTGTGGCACTGTTCTACATCACTGTACCTCGGCTCTTGGGGTTTGTAGAAGCTGGGAGTCATTTCCCCACTCGTAACCCTTCCTAGTTGTTCCTTAGTGTGTTCTAAGACTATGTTGCTGCCATAGTGCCGTTCGTTCTCATGCCGTTCTTGATGCAATCGTGCGATCTAAATTGCTTATTGTAGTCGACGTTGAGACGCTCCCGATCCAAGTTGAATGAGGTCATTGGGTTTGGAGAGATCGCTATGATCGTTTAAAGCCGCTGTGCAGAAATCCGACTGTGCACTCTATCTTTGTTTTAGGCACAATGAGCCATTGTGTCTAAACCAGCCCTTATGCCCTCATGCCCTCATGCCCTCATGCTCTCATGCCCTCACGCCATCATGCCCTCATGCCCTCATGCCCTCACGCCCTCACGCCCTCATGCCCTCATGCCCTCATGCCCTCTGCCCTCATTTATCATGCACTCTGCCACTCATGCCCTCATGCCCTCATCCACTTATGCCCTCATGCCCCATGCTCATGCACTCATGCCCTTACACCATCATGCCCTCATGCCCTCATGCCCTTGTTCTTGAATTTTTGCACATGCTAGGCCCTTGTTCTTGAATTTTTGCAGACGCTAGGCCCCTGTTCTTGAATTTTTGCAGACGCTAGGCCCTTGTTCTTTATTTTTTGCAGACGCTAGGCCCTTGTTCTTGAATTTTTGCAGACGCTAGGCCCTTGTTCTTGCAATTTTGCAGACGCTAGGCCCTTGTTCTTGAATTTTTTGCAGACGCTAGGCCCTTGTTCTTGAAATTTTGCAGACGCTAGGCCCTTGTTCTTGAATTTTGCAGACGCTAGGCCCTTGTTCTTGAATTTTTTGCAGACGCTAGGCCCTTGTTCTTGCAATTTTGCAGACGCTAGGCCTTGTTCTTGCAATTTTGCAGACGCTAGGCCCTTGTTCTTGATTTTTTGCACTCGCTAGGCCCTTGTTCTTGAATTTTTGCAGACGCTAGGCCCTTGTTTTTTAATTTTTGCAGACGCTAGGCCTTGTTCTTGCAATTTTGCAGACGCTAGGCCCTTGTTCTTGAATTTTTGCAGACGCTAGGCCCTTGTTCTTGAAATTTTGCAGATGCTAGGCCCTTGTTCTTGAATTTTTGCAGACGCTAGGCCCTTGTTCTTGCAATTTTGCAGATGCTAGGCCCTTGTTCTTGAATTTTTGCTGACGCTAGGCCCTTGTTCTTGAAAATTTTCAGACGCTAGGCCCTTGTTCTTGCAATTTTGCAGACGCTAGGCCCTTGTTCTTGATTTTTTGCACTCGCTAGGCCCTTGTTCTTGAATTTTTGCAGACGCTAGGCCCTTGTTCTTGTATTTTTGCAGACGCTAGGCCCTTGTTCTTGAATTTTTGCAGACGCTAGGCCCCTGTTCTTGCAATTTTGCAGACGCTAGGCACTTGTTCTTGAATTTTTGCAGACGCTAGGCCCTTGTTCTTGAATTTTTCCAGACGCTAGGCCCTTGTTCTTGAACTTTTGCAGACGCTAGGCCCTTGTTCTTGCAATTTTGCAGACGCTAGGCCCTTGTTCTTGAATTTTGCATCGCTAAGCCCTTGTTGAAATTTTTGCAGACGCTAGGCTCTTGTTCTTGAATTTTTGCAGACGCTAGGCCCTTGTTCTTGCAATTTTGCAGACGCTAAGCCCTTGTTCTTGCAATTTTGCAGACGCTAGGCCCTTGTTCTTGAATTTTTGCAGACGCTAGGCCCTTGTTCTTGAATTTTTGCAGACGCTAGGCCCCTGTTCTTGAATTTTTGCAGACGCTAGGCCCTTGTTCTTGAATTTTGCAGACACTAGGCCCTTGTTCTTGCAATTTTGTAGATGCTAGGCCCTTGTTCTTGCAATTTTGCTGATGCTAGGCCCTTGTTCTTGAATTTTTTGCAGACGCTAGGCCCTTGATCTTGCAATTTTGCAGACGCTAGGCCCTTGTTCTTGCAATTTTGCAGACGCTAGGCCCTTGTTCTTGAATTTTTGCAGACGCTAGGCCCTTGTTCTTTATTTTTTGCAGACGCTAGGCCCTTGTTCTTGAATTTTGCAGACGCTAGGCCCTTGTTCTTGCAATTTTGCAGACGCTAGGCCCTTGTTCTTGAATTTTTGCAGACGCTAGGCCCTTGTTCTTGAATTTTTGCAGACGCTAGGCCCTTGTTCTTGAATTTTTGCAGACGCTAGGCCCTTGTTCTTGCAATTTTGCAGACGCTAGGCCCTTGTTCTTGAATTTTTGCAGACGCTAGGCCTTGTTCTTGAATTTTTGCAGACGCTAGGCCCTTGTTCTTGAATTTTTGCAGACGCTAGGCCCTTGTTCTTGCAATTTTGCAGACGCTAGGCCCTTGTTCTTGCAATTTTGCAGACGCTAGGCCCTTGTTCTTGCAATTTTGCAGACGCTAGGCCCTTGTTTTTAAATTTTGCAGACGCTAGGCCCTTGTTCTTGCAATTTTGCAGACGCTAGGCCCCCTTGTTCTTCAATTTTGCAGATGCTAGGCCCTTGTTCTTGATTTTTTGCAGACGCTAGGCCCTTGTTCTTGCAATTTTGCGCACGCTAGGCCCTTGTTCTTGCAATTTTGCAGACGCTAGGCTCTTGTTCTTGAATTTTTGCAGACGCTAGGCCCTTGTTCTTGCAATTTTGCAGACGCTAGGCCCTTGTTCTTGCAATTTTGCAGACGCTAGGCCCTTGTTCTTGAATTTTTGCGGACGCTAGGCCCTTGTTCTTGCAATTTTGCAGACGCTAGGCCTTGTTCTTGATTTTTTGCAGACGCTAGGCCCTTGTTCTTGCAATTTTGCAGATGCTAGGCCCTTGTTCTTGAATTTTTGCAGATGCTAGGCCCTTGTTCTTGCAATTTGCAGACGCTAGGCCCTTGTTCTTGCAAATTTGCAGACGCTAGGCCCTTGTTCTTGCAATTTTGCAGACGCTAGGCCCTTCTTCTTGAATTTTTGCAGACGCTAGGCCCTTGTTCTTGCAATTTTGCAGACGCTAGGCCCTTGTTCTTGCAATTTTGCAGACGCTAGGCCCCTGTTCTTCAATTTTGTAGTCGCTAGGCCATTGTTCTTGAATTTTTGCAGACGCTAGGCCCTTGTTCTTGCAATTTTGCAGACGCTAGGCCCTTGTTCTTGAATTTTTGCAGACGCTAGGCCCTTGTTCTTGCAATTTTGCAGACGCTAGGCCTTGTTCTTGATTTTTTGCAGACGCTAGGCCCTTGTTCTTGAATTTTTGCAGACGCTAGGCCCTTGTTCTTGCAATTTTGCAGACGCTAGGCCCTTGTTCTTGAATTTTTGCAGACGCTAGGCCCTTGTTCTTGAATTGTTGCAGACGCTAGGCCCTTGTTCTTGAAATTTGTGCATGCTAGGCCCTTGTTCTTGAATTTTTGCAGACGCTAGGCCCTTGTTCTAGCAATTTTGCAGACGCTAGGCCCTTGTTCTTGAATTTTTGCAGACGCTAGGCCCTTGTTCTTACAATTTTGCGCACGCTAGGCGCTTGTTCTTGCAATTTTGCAGACGCTAGGCTCTTGTTCTTGAATTTTGCAGACGCTAGGCCCTTGTTCTTGAATTTTTGCAGACGCTAGGCCCTTGTTCTTGCAATTTTTGCAGACGCTAGGCCCCAGTTCTTCAATTTTGCAGTCGCTAGGCCCTTGTTCTTGAATTTTTGCAGACGCCAGGCCCTTGTTCTTGCAATTTTGCAGACGCTAGGCCCTTGTCCTTGAATTTTTGCAGACGCTAGGCCCTTGTTCTTGCAATTTTGCAGACGCTAGGTCCTTGTTCTTGAATTTTTGCAGACGCTAGGCTCTTGTTCTTGAATTTTTGCAGACGCTAGGCCCTTGTTCTTGAATTTTTGCTGACGCTAGGCCCTTGTTCTTGAAATTTTGCAGACACTAGGCCCTTGTTCTTGCAATTTTGCAGACGCTAGGCCCTTGTTCTTGAATTTTTGCAGACGCTAGGCCCTTGTTCTTGATTTTCTGCAGACCCTAGGCCCTTGTTCTTGAATTTTTGCAGACGCTAGGCCCTCGTTCTTGCAATTTTGCAGACGCTAGGCCTTGTTCTTGCAATTTTGCAGATGCTAGGCCCTTGTTCTTGAATTTTGCAGACGCTAGGCCCTTGTTCTTGCAATTTTGCAGATGCTAGGCCCTCGTTCTTGCAATTTTGCAGATGCTAGGCCCTTGTTCTTGCAATTTTTCAGAAGCTAGGACCCTGTTCTTCAATTTTGCAGTCGCTAGGCCCTTGTTCTTGAATTTTTGCAGACGCTAGGTCCTTGTTCTTGCAATTTTGCAGACGCTAGGCCCTTGTTCTTGAATTTTTGCAGACGCAAGGCCCTTGTTCTTGCAATTTTGCAGACGCTAGGTCCTTGTTCTTGAATTTTTGCAGACGCTAGGCTCTTGTTCTTGAATTTTTGCAGATGCTAGGCCCTTGTTCTTGAATTATTGCAGACGCTAGGCCCTTGTTCTTGAATTTTTGCAGACACTAGGCCCTTGTTCTTGCATTTTGAGGACGCTAGGCCCTTGTTCTTGAATTTTTGCAGATGCTAGGCCCTTGTTCTTGAATTTCTGCAGACCCTAGGCCCTTGTTCTTGAATTTTTGCAGATGCTAGGCCCTTGTTCTTGCAATTTTGCAGACGCTAGGCCCTCGTTCTTGCAATTTTGCAGATGCTAGGCCCTTGTTCTTGCAATTCTGCAGACGCTAGGCCCCTGTTCTTCAATTTTATAGTCGCTAGGCCATTGTTCTTGAATTTTTGCAGACGCTAGGCCCTTTTTCTTGCAATTTTGCAGACGCTAGGCCCTTGTTTTTGAATTTTTGCAGATGCTAGGCCCTTGTTCTTGCAATTTTGCAGACGCTAGGTCCTTGTTCTTGAATTTTTGCAGACGCTAGGCTCTTGTTCTTGAGTTTTTGCAGATGCTAGGCCCTTGTTCTTGAATTTTGCAGACCCTAGGCCCTTGTTCTTGAATTTTTGCAGAAACCAGGCTCTTTTTCTTGCAATTTTGCAGACGCTAGGCCCTTGTTCTTGAATTTTTGCAGACGCTAAGCCCTTGTTCTTGAATTTTTGCAGACTCTAGGCCCTTGTTCTTGAATTTTTGCAGACGCTAGGCCCTCGTTCTTGCAATTTTGCAGACGCTAGGCCCTTGTTCTTGCAATTTTGCAGACGCTAGGCCCTTGTTCTTGAATTTTTGCAGACGCTAGGCCCTTATTCTTGCAATTTTGCACTCGCTAGGCCCTTGTTCTTGAATTTTTGCAGACGCTAGGCCCTTGTTCTTGATTTTTTGCAGACGCCAGGCCCTTGTTCTTGCAATTTTGCACACGCTAGGCCCTTGTTCTTGAATTTTTGCACACGCTAGGCCCTTGTTCTTGCAATTTTGCGCACGCTAGGCCCTTATTCTTGCAATTTTGCAGATGCTAGGCCCTTGTTCTTGAATTTTTGCAGACACTAGGCCCTTGTTCTTGCAATTTTGCAGACGCTAGGCCCTTGTTCTTGAATTTTTGCAGACGCTAGGCCCTTGATCTTGCAATTTTGCACACGCTAGGCCCTTGTTCTTGAATTTTTGCACATGTTAGGCCCTTGTTCTTGCAATTTTGCGCATGCTAGGCCCTTGTTCTTGAAATTTTGCAGACGCTAGGCCCTTGTTCTTGAATTTTTGCAGACGCTATGCCCTTGTTCTTGAATTTTTGCAGACGCTAGGCCCTTCTTTCTGGAATTTTTGCAGACGCTAGGCCCTTGTTCTTGAATTTTTGCAGACGCTAGGCCCTTGTTCTTGAATTGTTCCAGACGCTAGGCCCTTGTTCTTGAATTTTTGCAGACGCTAGGCCCTTGTTCTTGCAATTTTGCAGACGCTAGGCACTTGTTCTTGAATTTATGCAGACGCTAGGCCCTTGTTTTTGAATTTTTGCAGATGCTAGGCCCTTGTTCTTGCAATTTTGCAGATGCTAGGCCCTTGTTCTTGCAATTTTGCAGACGCTAGGCCCTTGTTCTTGAATTTTTTCACTCGCTAGGCCCTTGTTCTTGAATTTTTGCAGACGCTAGGCCCTTGTTCTTGAATTTTTGCAGACGTTAGGCCCTTGTTCTTGCAATTTTGCAGACACTAGGCCCTTGTTCTTGAATTTTTGCAGATGCTAGGCCCTTGTTCTTGAATTTTTGCAGACGCTAGGCCCTTGTTCTTGAATTTTTGCAGACGCTAGGCTCTTGTTCTTGATTTTTTGCAGACGCTAGGCCCTTGTTCTTGAATTTTTGCAGACGCTAGGCCCTTGTTTTTGCAATTTTGCAGACGCTAGGCCCTTGTTCTTCAATTTTGCAGATGCTAGGCCCTTGTTCTTGAATTTTTGCAGACGCTAGGCCCTTGTTCTTGCAATTTTGCAGACGCTAGGCTCTTGTTCTTGAATTTTTGCAGACGCTAGGCCCTTGTTCTTGCAATTTTGCAGACGCTAGGCCCTTGTTCTTGAATTTTTGTAGACGCTAGGCCCTTGTTCTTGCAATTTTGCAGACGCTAGGCCCTTGTTCTTGAATTTTTGCAGACGCTAGGCCCTTGTTCTTCAATTTTGCAGACGCTAGGCTCTTGTTCTTGAATTTTTGCAGATGCTAGGCCCTTGTTCTTGCAATTTTTGCAGACGCTAGGCCCTTGTTCTTGAATTTTTGCAGACGCTAGGCCCTTGTTCTTGCAATTTTGCAGACGCTAGGCCCTTGTTCTTGGATTTTTGCAGACGCTAGGCCCTTGTTCTTGAATTTTTGCAGACGCTAGGCCCTTGTTCTTGAATTTTTGCAGACGCTAGGCCCTTGTTCTTGCAATTTTGCAGACGCTAGGTCCTTGTTCTTGAATTTTTGCAGACGCTAGGCCCTTGTTCTTGAATTTTTGTAGACGCTATGCCCTTTTTTTGATTTCTTGCAGACGCTAGGCCCTTGTTCTTGAATTTTTGCAGACGCTAAGCCCTTGTTCTTGAATTTTTGCAGACGCTAGGCCCTTGTTCTTGCAATTTTGCAGACGCTAGGCCCTTGTTCTTGAATTTTTGCAGACGCTAGGCCCTTGTTCTTGAATTTTTGCACTCGCTAGGCCCTTGTTCTTGAATTTTTGCAGACGCTAGGCCCTTGTTCTTGAATTTTTGCAGACGCCAGGCCCTTGTTCTTGCAATTTTGCACACGCTAGGCCCTTGTTCTTGAATTTTTGCACACGCTAGGCCCTTGTTCTTGCAATTTTGCAGACGCTACGCCCTTGTTCTTGAATTTTTGCAGACGCTAGGCCCTTGATCTTGCAATTTTGCACATGCTAGGCCCTTGTTCTTGAATTTTTGCAGACGTTAGGCCCTTGTTCTTGCAATTTTGCGCATGCTAGGCCCTTGTTCTTGCAATTTTGCAGACGCTAGGCCCTTGTTCTTGAATTTTTGCAAACGCTAGGCCCTTGTTCTTGAATTTTTGCAGACGCTAGGCCCTTGTTCTTGCAATTTTGCAGACGCTAGGCTCTTGTTCTTGAATTTTTGCAGACGCTAGGCCCTTGTTCTTGCAATTTTGCAGACGCTAGGCCCTTGTTCTTGAATTTTTGTAGACGCTAGGCCCTTGTTCTTGCAATTTTGCAGACGCTAGGCCCTTGTTCTTGAATTTTTGCAGACGCTAGGCCCTTGTTCTTCAATTTTGCAGACGCTAGGCTCTTGTTCTTGAATTTTTGCAGATGCTAGGCCCTTGTTCTTGCAATTTTTGCAGACGCTAGGCCCTTGTTCTTGAATTTTTGCAGACGCTAGGCCCTTGTTCTTGCAATTTTGCAGACGCTAGGCCCTTGTTCTTGGATTTTTGCAGACGCTAGGCCCTTGTTCTTGAATTTTTGCAGACGCTAGGCTCTTGTTCTTGATTTTTTGCAGACGCTAGGCCTTTGTTCTTGAATTTTTGCAGACGCTAGGCCCTTGTTTTTGCAATTTTGCAGACGCTAGGCCCTTGTTCTTCAATTTTGCAGATGCTAGGCCCTTGTTCTTGAATTTTTGCAGACGCTAGGCCCTTGTTCTTGCAATTTTGCAGACGCTAGGCTCTTGTTCTTGAATTTTTGCAGACGCTAGGCCCTTGTTCTTGCAATTTTGCAGACGCTAGGCCCTTGTTCTTGAATTTTTGTAGACGCTAGGCCCTTGTTCTTGCAATTTTGCAGACGCTAGGCCCTTGTTCTTGAATTTTTGCAGACGCTAGGCCCTTGTTCTTGAATTTTTGCAGACGCCAGGCCCTTGTTCTTGCAATTTTGCACACGCTAGGCCCTTGTTCTTGAATTTTTGCACACGCTAGGCCCTTGTTCTTGCAATTTTGCAGACGCTACGCCCTTGTTCTTGAATTTTTGCAGACGCTAGGCCCTTGATCTTGCAATTTTGCACATGCTAGGCCCTTGTTCTTGAATTTTTGCAGACGTTAGGCCCTTGTTCTTGCAATTTTGCGCATGCTAGGCCCTTGTTCTTGCAATTTTGCAGACGCTAGGCCCTTGTTCTTGAATTTTTGCAAACGCTAGGCCCTTGTTCTTGAATTTTTGCAGACGCTAGGCCCTCGTTCTTGCAATTTTGCAGACGCTAGGCCCTTGTTCTTGCAATTTTGCAGACGCTAGGCCCTTGTTCTTGAATTTTTGCAGACGCTAGGCCCTTATTCTTGAATTTTTGCACTCGCTAGGCCCTTGTTCTTGAATTTTTGCAGACGCTAGGCCCTTGTTCTTGAATTTTTGCAGATGCCAGGCTCTTGTTTTTGCAATTTTGCACACGCTAGGCCCTTGTTCTTGAATTTTTGCACACGCTAGGCCCTTGTTCTTGCAATTTTGCGCACGCTAGGCCCTTATTCTTGCAATTTTGCAGATGCTAGGCCCTTGTTCTTGAATTTTTGCAGACGCTAGGCCCTTGTTCTTGAATTTTTGCACTCGCTAGGCCCTTGTTCTTGAATTTTTGCAGACGCTAGGCCCTTGTTCTTGCAATTTTGCAGACGCTAGGCTCTTGTTCTTGATTTTTTGCAGACGCTAGGCCCTTGTTCTTGAATTTTTGCAGACGCTAGGCCCTTGTTTTTGCAATTTTGCAGACGCTAGGCCCTTGTTCTTCAATTTTGCAGATGCTAGGCCCTTGTTCTTGAATTTTTGCAGACGCTAGGCCCTTGTTCTTGCAATTTTGCAGACGCTAGGCTCTTGTTCTTGAATTTTTGCAGACGCTAGGCCCTTGTTCTTGCAATTTTGCAGACGCTAGGCCCTTGTTCTTGAATTTTTGTAGACGCTAGGCCCTTGTTCTTGCAATTTTGCAGACGCTAGGCCCTTGTTCTTGAATTTTTGCAGACGCTAGGCCCTTGTTCTTCAATTTTGCAGACGCTAGGCTCTTGTTCTTGAATTTTTGCAGACGCTAGGCCCTTGTTCTTGCAATTTTTGCAGACGCTAGGCCCTTGTTCTTGAATTTTTGCAGACGCTAGGCCCTTGTTCTTGCAATTTTGCAGACGCTAGGCCCTTGTTCTTGGATTTTTGCAGACGCTAGGCCCTTGTTCTTGAATTTTTGCAGACGCTAGGCCCTTGTTCTTGAATTTTTGCAGACGCTAGGCCCTTGTTCTTGCAATTTTGCAGACGCTAGGTCCTTGTTCTTGAATTTTTGCAGACGCTAGGCCCTTGTTCTTGAATTTTTGTAGACGCTATGCCCTTGTTTTTGATTTCTTGCAGACGCTAGGCCCTTGTTCTTGAATTTTTGCAGACGCTAAGCCCTTGTTCTTGAATTTT
The DNA here is from genome assembly GCA_947470075.1 of Closterium sp. Yama58-4. Lineage (NCBI taxonomy): Eukaryota > Viridiplantae > Streptophyta > Zygnematophyceae > Desmidiales > Closteriaceae > Closterium > Closterium sp. Yama58-4. The sequence goes on along the minus strand of CANIUD010000511.1, from coordinate 43,420 downwards.
TTCAGACGCTAGGCCCTTGTTCTTGGAATTTTTGCAGACGCTAGGCCCTTGTTCTTGAATTTTTGCAGACGCTAGGCCCTTGTTCTTGAATTTTTGCACTCGCTAGGCCCTTGTTCTTGAATTTTTGCAGACGCTAGGCCCTTGTTCTTGAATTTTTGCAGACGCCAGGCCCTTGTTCTTGCAATTTTGCACACGCTAGGCCCTTGTTCTTGAATTTTTGCACACGCTAGGCCCTTGTTCTTGCAATTTTGCAGACGCTACGCCCTTGTTCTTGAATTTTTGCAGACGCTAGGCCCTTGATCTTGCAATTTTGCACATGCTAGGCCCTTGTTCTTGAATTTTTGCAGACGTTAGGCCCTTGTTCTTGCAATTTTGCGCATGCTAGGCCCTTGTTCTTGCAATTTTGCAGACGCTAGGCCCTTGTTCTTGAATTTTTGCAAACGCTAGGCCCTTGTTCTTGAATTTTTGCAGACGCTAGGCCCTCGTTCTTGCAATTTTGCAGACGCTAGGCCCTTGTTCTTGCAATTTTGCAGACGCTAGGCCCTTGTTCTTGAATTTTTGCAGACGCTAGGCCCGTGTTCTTGAATTTTTGCACTCGCTAGGCCCTTGTTCTTGAATTTTTGCAGACGCTAGGCCCTTGTTCTTGAATTTTTGCAGATGCCAGGCTCTTGTTTTTGCAATTTTGCACACGCTAGGCCCTTGTTCTTGAATTTTTGCACACGCTAGGCCCTTGTTCTTGCAATTTTGCGCACGCTAGGCCCTTATTCTTGCAATTTTGCAGATGCTAGGCCCTTGTTCTTGAATTTTTGCAGACGCTAGGCCCTTGTTCTTGAATTTTTGCACTCGCTAGGCCCTTGTTCTTGAATTTTTGCAGACGCTAGGCCCTTGTTCTTGAATTTTTGCAGACGCCAGGCCCTTGTTCTTGCAATTTTGCACATGCTAGGCCCTTGTTCTTGAATTTTTGCACACGCTATGCCCTTGTTCTTGCAATTTTGCGCACGCTAGGCCGTTTTTTTGCAATTTTGCAGACGCTAGGCCCTTGTTCTTGAATTTTTGCAGACGCTAGGCCCTTGTTCTTGCAATTTTGCAGACGCTACGCCCTTGTTCTTGAATTTTTGCACACGCTAGGCCCTTGTTCTTGAATTTTTGCACACGCTAGGCCCTTGTTCTTGCAATTTTGCGCACGCTAGGCCCTTATTCTTGCAATTTTGCAGATGCTAGGCCCTTGTTCTTGAATTTTTGCAGACGCTAGGCCCTTGTTCTTGCAATTTTGCAGATGCTAGGCCCTTGTTCTTGAATTTTTGCAGACGCTAGGCCCTTGATCTTGCAATTTTGCACACGCTAGGCCCTTGTTCTTGAATTTTTGCACATGTTAGGCCCTTGTTCTTGCAATTTTGCGCATGCTAGGCCCTTGTTCTTGAAATTTTGCAGACGCTAGGCCCTTGTTCTTAAATTTTTGCAGACGCTAGGCCCTTGTTCTTGAATTTTTGCAGACGCTAGGCCCTTGTTCTTGAATTTTTGCAGACGCTTGGCCCTTGTTCTTGAATTTTTGCAGACGCTAGGCCCTTGTTCTTGAATTGTTCCAGACGCTAGGCCCTTGTTCTTGAATTTTGCAGACGCTAGGCCCTTGTTCTTGCAATTTTGCAGACGCTAGGCACTTGTTCTTGAATTTTTGCATACGCTAGGCCCTTGTTCTTGAATTTTTGCAGATGCTAGGCCCTTGTTCTTGCAATTTTGCAGATGCTAGGCCCTTGTTCTTGCAATTTTGCAGATGCTAGGCCCTTGTTCTTGAATTTTTTCACTCGCTAGGCCCTTGTTCTTGAATTTTTGCAGACGCTAGGCCCTTGTTCTTGAAATTTTGCAGACGTTAGGCCCTTGTTCTTGAATTTTTGCCGACGCTAGGCCCTTGTTCTTGAATTTTTGCAGATGCTAGGCCCTTGTTCTTGAATTTTTGCAGACGCTAGGCCCTTGTTCTTGAATTTTGCAGACGCTAGGCTCTTGTTCTTGATTTTTGCAGACGCTAGGCCCTTGTTCTTGAATTTTTGCAGACGCTAGGCCCTTGTTTTTGCAATTTTGCAGACGCTAGGCCCTTGTTCTTCAATTTTGCAGATGCTAGGCCCTTGTTCTTGAATTTTTGCAGACGCTAGGCCCTTGTTCTTGCAATTTTGCAGACGCTAGGCTCTTGTTCTTGAATTTTTGCAGACGCTAGGCCCTTGTTCTTGCAATTTTGCAGACGCTAGGCCCTTGTTCTTGAATTTTTGTAGACGCTAGGCCCTTGTTCTTGCAATTTTGCAGACGCTAGGCCCTTGTTCTTGAATTTTTGCAGACGCTAGGCCCTTGTTCTTCAATTTTGCAGACGCTAGGCTCTTGTTCTTGAATTTTTGCAGACGCTAGGCCCTTGTTCTTGCAATTTTTGCAGACGCTAGGCCCTTGTTCTTGAATTTTTGCAGACGCTAGGCCCTTGTTCTTGCAATTTTGCAGACGCTAGGCCCTTGTTCTTGGATTTTTGCAGACGCTAGGCCCTTGTTCTTGAATTTTTGCAGACGCTAGGCCCTTGTTCTTGCAATTTTGCAGACGCTAGGCCCTTGTTCTTGCAATTTTGCAGACGCTAGGCCCTTGTTCTTGAATTTTTGCAGATGCTAGGCCCTTGTTCTTGAATTTTTGTAGACGCTATGCCCTTGTTTTTGATTTCTTGCAGACGCTAGGCCCTTGTTCTTGAATTTTTGCAGACGCTAAGCCCTTGTTCTTGAATTTTTGCAGATGCTAGGCCCTTGTTCTTGCAATTTTGCAGACGCTAGGCCCTTGTTCTTGAACTTTTGCAGACGCTAGGCCCTTGTTCTTGAATTTTTGCACTCGCTAGGCCCTTGTTCTTGAATTTTTGCAGACGCTAGGCCCTTGTTCTTGAATTTTTGCAGACGCCAGGCCCTTGTTCTTGCAATTTTGCAGAAGCTAGGCCCTTGTTCTTGAATTTTTGCACACGCTAGGCCCTTGTTCTTGCAATTTTGCGCACGCTAGGCCGTTGTTCTTGCAATTTTGCAGACGCTAGGCCCTTGTTCTTGAATTTTTGCAGACGCTAGGCCCTTGTTCTTGCAATTTTGCAGACGCTACGCCCTTGTTCTTGAATTTTTGCAGAAGCTAGGCCCTTGTTCTTGAATTTTTGCATACGCTAGGCCCTTGTTCTTGCAATTTTGCAGACGCTAGGCCCTTGTTCTAGAATTTTTGCAGACGCTAGGCCCTTGTTGTTGAATTTTTGCAGACGCTAGGCCCTTGTTCTTGAATTTTGCAGACGCTAGGCCCTTGTTCTTGCAATTTTGCGGACGCTAGGCCCTTGTTCTTGCAATTTTGCGGACGCTAGGCCCTTGTTCTTAAATTTTTGCAGACGCTAGGCCCTTGTTCTTGAATTTTTGCAGACGCTAGGCCCTTGTTCTTGATTTCTTGCAGACGCTAGGCCCTTGTTCTTGCAAATTTGCAGACGCTAGGCCCTTGTTCTTGAATTTTTGCAGACGCTAGGCCCTTGTTCTTGCTATTTTGCAGACGCTAGGCCCTTGTTCTTGAATTTTGCAGATGCTAGGCCCTTGTTCTTGATTTTTTGCAGACGCGAGGCCCTTGTTCTTGAATTTTTGCAGACGCTATGCCCTTGTTCTTGAATTTTTGCAGACGCTAGGACCTTGTTCTTGAATTTTTGCAGACGCTAGGCCCTTGTTCTTGAATTTTTGCAGACGCTAGGCCCTTGTTCTTCAATTTTTGCAAACGCTAGGCCCTTGTTCTTGAATTTTTGCAGACGCTAGGCCCTTGTTCTTGAAAATTTTCAGACGCTAGGCCCTTGTTCTTTAATTTTTGCAGACGCTAGACCCTTGTTCTTGCAATTTTGTAGACGCTAGGCCCTTGTTCTTGCAATTTTGCAGACGCTAGGCCCTTGTTCTTGGATTTTTGTAGGCGCTAGGCCCTCGTTCTTGCAATTTTGCAGACGCTAGGCCCTTGTTCTTGAATTTTTGCAGACGCTATGCCCTTGTTCTTGAATTTTTGCAGACGCTAGGCCCTTGTTCTTGAATTTTTGCAGACGCTAGGCCCTCGTTCTTGAATTTTTGCAGACGTTAGGCCCTTGTTCTTGCAATTTTGCAGACGCTAGGCCCTTGTTCTTGAATTTTTGCAGACGCTAGGCCCTCGTTCTTGAATTTTTGCAGACCCTAGGCCCTTGTTCTTGAATTTTTGCAGATGCTAGGCCCTTGTTCTTGAATTTTTGCAGATGCTAGGCCATTGTTCTTGGATTTTGCAGACGCTAGGCCCTTGTTCTTGAATTTTTGCAGACGCTAGGCCCTTCTTCTTGAATTTTTGCAGACGTTAGGCCCTTGTTCTTGAATTTTTGCAGACCCTAGGCCCTTGTTCTTGAATTTTTGCAGACGCTAGGCCCTTGTTCTTGAATTTTTGCAGACGCTAGGCCCTTGTTCTTGAATTTTTGCAGACACTAGGCCCTTGTTCTTGAATTTTTGCAGACGCTAGGCCCTTGTTCTCGCAATTTTGCAAACGCTAGGCCATTGTGCTTGAATGTTTGCAGACGCTAGGCCCTTGTTCTTGAATTTTGCAGACGCTAGGCCCTTGTTCTTGAATTTTGCAGACGCTAGGCCCTTGTTCTTGATTTTTTGCAGACGCGAGGCCCTTGTTCTTGAATTTTTGCAGACGCTAGGTCCTTGTTCTTGAATTTTTGCAGACGCTATGCCCTTGTTCTTGAATTTTTGCAGACGCTAGGCCCTTGTTCTTGAATTTTTGCAGACGCTAGGCCCTCGTTCTTGAATTTTTGCAGACGTTAGGCCCTTGTTCTTGCAATTTTGCAGACGCTAGGCCCTTGTTCTTGAATTTTTGCAGACGCTAGGCCCTCGTTCTTGAATTTTTGCAGACCCTAGGCCCTTGTTCTTGAATTTTTGCAGATGCTAGGCCCTTGTTCTTGAATTTTTGCAGATGCTAGGCCATTGTTCTTGGATTTTGCAGACGCTAGGCCCTTGTTCTTGAATTTTTGCAGACGCTAGGCCCTTCTTCTTGAATTTTTGCAGACGTTAGGCCCTTGTTCTTGCAATTTTTGCAGACGCTAGGCCCTTGTTCTTAAATTTTTGCAGACGCTAGGCCCTTGTTCTTGAATTTTTGCAGACGCTAGGCCCTTGTTCTTGAATTTTTGCAGACACTAGGCCCTTGTTCTTGAATTTTTGCAGACGCTAGGCCCTTGTTCTCGCAATTTTGCAAACGCTAGGCCATTGTGCTTGAATGTTTGCAGACGCTAGGCCCTTGTTCTTGAATTTTGCAGACGCTAGGCCCTTGTTCTTGAATTTTGCAGACGCTAGGCCCTTGTTCTTGATTTTTTGCAGACGCGAGGCCCTTGTTCTTGAATTTTTGCAGACGCTAGGTCCTTGTTCTTGAATTTTTGCAGACGCTAGGCCCTTGTTCTTGAATTTTTGCAGACGCTAGGCCCTTGTTCTTGAATTTTTGCAGATGCTAGGCCCTTGTTCTTGTAATTTTGCAGACGCTAGGCCCTTGTTCTTGCAATTTTGCAGACGCTAGGACCTTGTTCTTGAATTTTTGCAGACGCTAGGCCCTTGTTCTTGAATTTTTTCAGACGCTAGGCCCTTGTTTTTCAATTTTTGCAAACGCTAGGCCCTTGTTCTTGAATTTTTGCAGACGCTAGGCCCTTGTTCTTGAAAATTTTCAGACGCTAGGCCCTTGTTCTTTAATTTTTGCAGACTCTAGGCCCTTGTTCTTGCAATTTTGCAGACGCTAGGCCCTTGTTCTTGCAAAATTGCAGACGCTAGGCCCTTGTTCTTGAATTTGTGCACTCGCTAGGCCCTTATTCTTGAATTTTTGCAGATGCTAGGCCCTTGTTCTTGCAATTTTGCAGACGCTAGGCCCTTTTTCTTGCAATTTTGTAGACACTAGGCCCTTGTTCTTGCAATTTTGTAGATGCTAGGCCCATTCTCCCGCTTTCTATCACCCTGCCCATTCTCCCGCTTTCCATCACCCCGCCCCATTCTCCCGCATTCCATCACCCCGCCCCATTCTCCCGCTTTCCATCACCCCGCCCCATTCTCTCTCTTTCCATCACCCCGCCCCACTCTCCCGCTTTCCATCACCCCGCCCCATTCTCCCGCTTTCTATCACCCTGCCCATTCTCCCGCATTCCATCACCCCGCCCCATTCTCCCGCATTCCATCACCCCGCCCCATTCTCCCTCTTTCCATCACCCCGCCCCATTCTCCCTCTTTCCATCACCCCGCCCCATTCTCCCTCTTTCCATCACCCCGCCCCATTCTCCCACTTTCCATCACCCCGCCCCATTCTCCCGCTTTCCATCACCCCGACCCATTCTCCCGCTTTCCATCACCCCGCCCCATCCTCCCGCTTTCCATCACCCCACCCGAATCTCCCGCTTTCTATGACCCTGCCCCATTCTCCCGCTTTCCATCACCCCGTCCCATTCTCCCGCTTTCCATCACCCCGCCCCATTCTCCCGCTTTCCATCACCCCGCCCCATTCTCCTGCTTTCCATCACCCCGCCCCATTCTCCCTCTTTCCATCACCCCGCCCCATTCTCCCGCTTTCCATCACCCCGCCCCATTCTCCCGCTTTCCATGACCCCGCCCCATTCTCCCGCTTTCCATGACCCCGCCCCATTCTCCCTCTTTCCATCACCCCGCCCCATTCTCCCACTTTCCATCACCCCGCCCCATTCTCCCGCTTTCCATCACCCCGCCCCATTCTCCCGCTTTCCATCACCCTGCCCCATTCTTCCGCTTCCTATTACCCCGCCCCATTCTCCCTCTATCCATCACCCCGCCCCATTCTCCCTCTTTCCATCACCCCGCACCATTCTCCCGCTTTCCATCACCCCGCCCCATTCTCCCGCTTTCCATCACCCCGACCCATTCTCCCGCTTTCCATCACCCCTCCCCATTCTCCTGCTTTCCATCACCCCGCCCCATTCTCCCTCTTTCCATCACCCCGCCCCATTCTCCCGCTTTCCATCACCCCGCCTCATTCTCCCGCATTCCATCACCCCGCCCCATTCTCCCGCTTTCCATCACCCCGACCCATTCTCCCGCTTTCCATCACCCCGCCCCATTCTCCCACTTTCCATCACCCCTCCCCATTCTCCCTCTTTCCATCACCCCGCCCCATTCTCCCTCTTTCCATCACCCCGCCCCATTCTCCCTCTTTCCATCACCCCGCCCCATTCTCCCTCTTTCCATCACCCCGCCCCATTCTCCCGCTTTCCATCACCCCGCCCGAATCTCCCGCTTTCTATGACCCTGCCCCATTCTCCCGCTTTCCATCATCCCGCCCCATTCTCCCGCTCTCCATCACCCCGCCGCACTCTCCCGCTTTCCATCACCCCGCCCCATTCTCCCGCTTTCCATCACCCCGCCCCATTCTCCCACTTTCCCTCACCCCGCCCCATTCTCCCACTTTCCATCACCCTGCCCCATTCTCCCTCTTTCCATCACCCCGCCCCATTCTCCCGCTTTCCGTCACCCCGCCCTGTTCACCCGCTTTCCATCACCCCGCTCCATTCTCCCTCTTTCCATCACCTCGCCCCATTCTCCCTCTTTCCATCACCCCGCCCCATTCTCCCTCTTTCCATCACCCCGCCCCATTCTCCCTCTTTCCATCACCTCGCCCCATTCTCCCTCTTTCCATCACCCTGACCATTCTCCCTCTATCCATCACCCCGCCCCATTCTCCCGCATTCCATCACCCTGCCCCATTCTCCCGCTTTCCATCACCATTCTCCCGCTTTCCATCACCCCGCCCCATTCTCCCGCTTTCCATCACCCCGCCCCATTCTCCCGCTTTCCATCACCCCGCCCCATTCTCCCGCTTTCCATGACCCCGCCCCATTCTCCCGCTTTCCATGACCCCGCCCCATTCTCCCTCTTTCCATCACCCCGCCCCATTCTCCCGCTTTCTATCACCCCGCCCCATTCTCCCACTTTCCATCACCCCGCCCCATTCTCCCGCTTTCCATCACCCTGCCCCATTCTTCCGCTTCCTATCAACCCGCCCCATTCTCCCTCTATCCATCACCCCGCCCCATTCTCCCTCTATCCATCACCCCGCCCCATTCTCCCGCTTTCCATCACCCCGCCCCATTCTCCCGCTTTCCATCACCCGGCCCCATTCTCCCGCTTTCCATCACCCCGCCCGAATCTCCCGCTTTCTATGACCCTGCCCCATTCTCCCGCTTTCCATCACCCCGCCCCATTCTCCCGCTTTCCATCACCCCGCCCCATTCTCCCACTTTCCATCACCCCGCCCCATTCTCCCGCTTTCCATCACCCCGCCCCATTTTCCCGCTTTCCATCACCCCGCCCCATTCTCCCGCTTTCTATCACCCCGCCCCATTCTCCCTCTATCCATCACCCCGCCCCATTCTCCCTCTTTCCATCACCCCGCCCCATTCTCCCGCTTTCCATCACCCCGGCCCATTCTCCCGCTTTCCATCACCCCGCCCCATTCTCCCGCTTTCCATCACCCCGCCCCATTCTCCCGCTTTCCATCACCCCGCCCCATTCTCCCGCATTCCATCACCCCGCCCCATTCTCCCGCTTTACATCACCCGACCCATTCTCCCGCTTTCCATCACCCTGCCCCATATTCCCTCTTTCCATCACCCCACCCCATTCTCCCGCTTTCCATCACCTCGCCCCATTCTCCCTCTTTCCATCACCCCGCCCCATTCTCCCGCTTTCCATCACCCCGCCCCATTCTCCCTCTTTCCATCACCCCGCCCCGTTCTCCCGCTTTCCATCACCCCGCCCCATTCTCCCGCCTTCCATCACCCCGCCCCATTCTCCCGCTTTCAATCACCCCGCCCCATTCTCCCGCTTTCCATCACCCCGCCCCATTCTCCCTCTTTCCATCACCCCGCCCCATTCTCTCGCTTTCCATCACCCCGCCCCATTCTCCCGTTTTCCATCACCCCGCCCCATTCTCCCGCTTTCCCTCGCCCCATTCTCCCGCTTTCCATCATCCCGCCCCATTCTCCCGCATTCCATCACCCCGCCCCATTCTCCCGCTTTCCATCACCCCGACCCATTCTCCCGCTTTCCATCACCCCGCCCCATTCTCCCTCTTTCCATCACCCCGCCCCATTCTCCCACTTTCCATCACCCCGCCCGATTCTCCCGCTTTCTATGACCCTGCCCCATTCTCCCGCTTTCCATCACCCCTCCCCATTCTCCCTCTTTCCATCACCCCGCCCCATTCTCCCTCTTTCCATCACCCCGCCCCGTTCTCCCTCTTTCCATCACCCCGCCCCATTCTCCCTCTTTCCATCACCCCGCCCCATCCTCCCGCTTTCCATCACCCCGCCCCATTCTCCCTCCTTCCATCACCCCGCCCCATTCTCCCACTTTCCATCACCCCGCCCCATTCTCCCGCTTTCCACCACCCCGCCCCATTCTCCCGCTTTCCATCACCCCGCCCCCTTCTCCCGCTTTCCACCTCCCCGCCCCATTCTCCCGCTTTCCATCACCCGCCCCATTCTCCCGCTTTCCACCACCCCGCCCCATTCTCCCGCTTTCCATCACCCCGCCCCATTCTCCCGCTTTCCATCACCCCGCCTCATTCTCCCTCTTTCCATCACCCCGCCCCATTCTCCCGCTTTCCATCACCCCGCCCCATTCTCCCGCTCTCCATCACCCCACCCCATTCTCCCGCTTTCCATCACCCCGCCCCATTCTCCCACTTTCCATCACCCCGCCCCATTCTCCCGCTTTCCATCACCCCGCCCCATTCTCCCGCTTTCCATCACCCCGCCCCATTCTCCCACTTTCCATCACCCCGCCTCATTCTCCCTCTTTCCATCACCCCACCCCATTCTCCCGCTTTCCATCACCCGGCCCCATTCCCACCCTTTCCATCACCCCGCCCCATTCACTCGCCTTCCATCTCCCCGCCCCATTCTCCCGCTTTCCATCACCCCGCCCCATTCTCCCTCTTTCCATCACCCCGCCCCATTCTCTCGCTTTCCATCACCCCGCCCCATTCTCCCGTTTTCCATCACCCCGCCCCATTCTCCCGCTTTCTATCACCCTGACCATTCTCCCGCTTTCCATCACCCCGCCCCATTCTCCCGCATTCCATCACCCCGCCCCATTCTCCCGCTTTCCATCACCATTCTCCCGCTTTCCATCACCCCGCCCCATTCTCCCTCTTTCCATCACCCCGCCCCATTCTCCCGCTTTCCATCACCCCGCCCGAATCTCCCGCTTTCTATGACCCTGCCCCATTCTCCCGCTTTCCATCACCCCGCCCAATTCTCCCGCTTTCCATCACCCCACCCCATTCTCCCGCTTTCCATCACCCCGCCCCATTCTCCCTCTTTCCATCACCCCGCCCCATTCTCCCGCTTTCCATCACCCCGCCCCATTCTCCCGCTTTCCATGACCCCGCCCCATTCTCCCGCTTTCCATGACCCCGCCCCATTCTCCCTCTTTCCATCACCCCGCCCCCTTCTCCCGCTTTCCATCACCCCGCCCCATTTTCCCGCTTTCCATCACCCCGCCCCATTCTCCCGCTTTCCATCACTCCGCCCCATTCTCCCGCTTTCCATCACCCCGCTCCATTCTCCCGCTTTCCATCACCCCGCCCCATTCTCCCGCTTTCCATCACCCCGACCTACTCTCCCTCTTTCCATCACCCCGCCCCATTCTCCCTCTTTCCATCACCCCGCCCCCTTCTCCCGCTTTCCACCAAGAAAGCACGTGTTTCCCTCTTGAAGGCTAAAAGGCTTGAGGGCTTGAGGGCTTGAAGGCTTGAGGGATTGAAGGCTTGAAGGCTTGAAGGCTTGAAGGCTTGAAGGCTTGAAGGCTTGAGGGCTTGAGGGCTTGAGGGCTTGAAGGCTTGAAGGCTTGAAGGCTTGAAGGCTTGAAGGCTTGAAGGCTTGAGGGCTTGAGGGCTTGAAGGCTTGAAGGCTTGAAGGCTTGAAGGCTTGAGGGCTTGAGGGCTTGAAGGCTTGAGGGCTTGAGGGCTTGAGGGCTTGAGGGCTTGAGGGCTTGAGGGATTGAGGGCTTGAAGGCTCTAAGGCTTGAAGGCTTGAGGGCTTGAAGGCTTGAAGGCTTGAGGGCTTGAAGGCTTGAAGGCTTGAGGGCTTGAGGGCTTGAAGGCTTGAGGGCTTGAAGGCTTGAAGGCTTGAAGGCTTGAGGGCTTGAAGGCTTGAAGGCTTGAAGGCTTGAGGGCTTGAGGGCTTGAAGGCTTGAAGGCTTGAAGGCTTGAAGGCTTGAAGGCTTGAAGGCTTGAGGGCTTGAGGGCTTGAGGGCTTGAAGGCTTGAAGGCTTGAGGGCTTGAAGGCTTGAAGGCTTGAAGGCTTGAAGGCTTGAAGGCTTGAAGGCTTGAGGGCTTGAAGGCTTGAGGGCTTGAAGGCTTGAAGGCTTGAGGGCTTGAAGGCTTGAAGGCTTGAAGGCTTGAGGGCTTGAGGGCTTGAAGGCTTGAAGGCTTGAAGGCTTGAAGGCTTGAAGGCTTGAGGGCTTGAGGGCTTGAAGGCTTGAAGGCTTGAAGGCTTGAAGGCTTGAAGGCTTGAGGGCTTGAGGGCTTGAGGGCTTGAGGGCTTGAGGGCTTGAGGGCTTGAGGGCTTGAAGGCTTGAAGGCTTGAGGGCTTGAGGGCTTGAGGGCTTGAGGGCTTGAGGGCTTGAGGGCTTGAGGGCTTGAAGGCTTGAAGGCTTGAGGGCTTGAGGGCTTGAGGGCTTGAGGGCTTGAGGGCTTGAGGGCTTGAGGGCTTGAAGGCTTGAAGGCTTGAAGGCTTGAAGGCTTGAGGGCTTGAAGGCTTGAAGGCTTGAGGGCTTGAGGGCTTGAGGGCTTGAAGGCTTGAAGGCTTGAAGGCTTGAAGGCTTGAGGGCTTGAAGGCTTGAAGGCTTGAAGGCTTGAGGGCTTGAAGGCTTGAAGGCTTGAAGGCTTGAAGGCTTGAGGGCTTGAAGGCTTGAGGGCTTGAGGGCTTGAAGGCTTGAGGGCAGGGCTTGAAGACTTGAAAGGCTTGAGGGCAGGGCTTTTAGGCTTGAAGACTTGAAAGGCTTGAAGGCTTGAAGGCTTGAAGGCTTGAAGGCTTGAAGGCTTGAAGGCTTGAGGGCTTGAAGGCTTGAAGGCTTGAGGGCTTGAGGGCTTGAGGGCTTGAGGGCTTGAGGGCTTGAGGGCTTGAGGGCTTGAAGGCTTGAAGGCTTGAGGGCTTGAGGGCTTGAAGGCTTGAAGGCTTGAGGGCTTGAGGGCTTGAGGGCTTGAGGGCTTGAAGGCTTGAAGGCTTGAAGGCTTGAAGGCTTGAAGGCTTGAAGGCTAAAAGGCTTGAGGGCTTGAGGGCTTGAAGGCTTGAGGGATTGAAGGCTTGAAGGCTTGAAGGCTTGAAGGCTTGAAGGCTTGAAGGCTTGAGGGCTTGAGGGCTTGAGGGCTTGAAGGCTTGAAGGCTTGAAGGCTTGAAGGCTTGAAGGCTTGAAGGCTTGAGGGCTTGAGGGCTTGAAGGCTTGAAGGCTTGAGGGCTTGAAGGCTTGAAGGCTTGAAGGCTTGAAGGCTTGAAGGCTTGAAGGCTTGAGGGCTTGAAGGCTTGAGGGCTTGAAGGCTTGAAGGCTTGAGGGCTTGAGGGCTTGAAGGCTTGAAGGCTTGAAGGCTTGAAGGCTTGAAGGCTTGAAGGCTTGAAGGCTTGAAGGCTTGAAGGCTTGAATGCTTGAATGCTTGAAGGCTTGAAGGCTTGAAGGCTTGAGGGCTTGAAGGCTTGAGGGCTTGAAGGCTTGAAGGCTTGAGGGCTTGAAGGCTTGAAGGCTTGAAGGCTTGAGGGCTTGAGGGCTTGAAGGCTTGAAGGCTTGAAGGCTTGAAGGCTTGAAGGCTTGAGGGCTTGAGGGCTTGAAGGCTTGAAGGCTTGAAGGCTTGAAGGCTTGAAGGCTTGAGGGCTTGAGGGCTTGAGGGCTTGAGGGCTTGAGGGCTTGAGGGCTTGAGGGCTTGAAGGCTTGAAGGCTTGAGGGCTTGAGGGCTTGAGGGCTTGAGGGCTTGAGGGCTTGAGGGCTTGAGGGCTTGAAGGCTTGAGGGCTTGAGGGCTTGAAGGCTTGAGGGCTTGAGGGCTTGAGGGCTTGAGGGCTTGAAGGCTTGAAGGCTTGAGGGCTTGAAGGCTTGAAGGCTTGAAGGCTTGAAGGCTTGAAGGCTTGAAGGCTTGAGGGCTTGAGGGCTTGAGGGCTTGAGGGCTTGAGGGCTTGAAGGCTTGAAGGCTTGAAGGCTTGAAGGCTTGAAGGCTTGAAGGCTTGAGGGCTTGAAGGCTTGAAGGCTTGAGGGCTTGAAGGCTTGAAGGCTTGAAGGCTTGAAGGCTTGAAGGCTTGAAGGCTTGAAGGCTTGAGGGCTTGAAGGCTTGAAGGCTTGAGGGCTTGAGGGCTTGAGGGCTTGAAGGCTTGAAGGCTTGAAGGCTTGAAGGCTTGAGGGCTTGAGGGCTTGAAGGCTTGAAGGCTTGAAGGGTTGAAGGCTTGAAGGCTTGAGGGCTTGAGGGCTTGAAGGCTTGAGGGCTTGAAGGCTTGAAGGCTTGAGGGCTTGAAGGCTTGAAGGCTTGAGGGCTTGAAGGCTTGAAGGCTTGAAGGCTTGAGGGCTTGAGGGCTTGAGGGCTTGAGGGCTTGAGGGCTTGAAGGCTTGAGGGCTTGAAGGCTTGAAGGTTTGGAGGCTTGAAGGCTTGAAGGCTTGAAGGCTTGAAGGATTGAAGGCTTGAAGGCTTGAAGGCTTGAGGGCTTGAGGGCTTGAGGGCTTGAAGGCTTGAAGGCTTGAAGGCTTGAAGGCTTGAAGGCTTGAAGGCTTGAGGGCTTGAGGGCTTGAAGGCTTGAAGGCTTGAAGGCTTGAAGGCTTGAAGGCTTGAGGGCTTGAGGGCTTGAGGGCTTGAGGGCTTGAGGGCTTGAGGGCTTGAGGGCTTGAAGGCTTGAAGGCTTGAGGGCTTGAGGGCTTGAGGGCTTGAGGGCTTGAGGGCTTGAGGGCTTGAGGGCTTGAAGGCTTGAGGGCTTGAGGGCTTGAAGGCTTGAGGGCTTGAGGGCTTGAGGGCTTGAGGGCTTGAAGGCTTGAAGGCTTGAGGGCTTGAAGGCTTGAAGGCTTGAAGGCTTGAAGGCTTGAAGGCTTGAGGGCTTGAAGGCTTGAAGGCTTGAAGGCTTGAGGGCTTGAAGGCTTGAAGGCTTGAAGGCTTGAGGGCTTGAGGGCTTGAAGGCTTGAAGGCTTGAAGGCTTGAAGGCTTGAGGGCTTGAAGGCTTGAAGGCTTGAAGGCTTGAAGGCTTGAAGGCTTGAGGGCTTGAGGGCTTGAAGGCTTGAAGGCTTGAAGGCTTGAAGGCTTGAAGGCTTGAGGGCTTGAGGGCTTGAGGGCTTGAGGGCTTGAGGGCTTGAGGGCTTGAGGGCTTGAAGGCTTGAAGGCTTGAGGGCTTGAGGGCTTGAGGGCTTGAGGGCTTGAGGGCTTGAGGGCTTGAGGGCTTGAAGGCTTGAGGGCTTGAGGGCTTGAAGGCTTGAGGGCTTGAGGGCTTGAGGGCTTGAGGGCTTGAAGGCTTGAAGGCTTGAGGGCTTGAAGGCTTGAAGGCTTGAAGGCTTGAAGGCTTGAAGGCTTGAAGGCTTGAGGGCTTGAGGGCTTGAGGGCTTGAGGGCTTGAGGGCTTGAAGGCTTGAAGGCTTGAAGGCTTGAAGGCTTGAAGGCTTGAAGGCTTGAGGGCTTGAAGGCTTGAAGGCTTGAGGGCTTGAAGGCTTGAAGGCTTGAAGGCTTGAAGGCTTGAAGGCTTGAAGGCTTGAGGGCTTGAAGGCTTGAAGGCTTGAGGGCTTGAGGGCTTGAGGGCTTGAAGGCTTGAAGGCTTGAAGGCTTGAAGGCTTGAGGGCTTGAGGGCTTGAAGGCTTGAAGGCTTGAAGGGTTGAAGGCTTGAAGGCTTGAGGGCTTGAGGGCTTGAAGGCTTGAGGGCTTGAAGGCTTGAAGGCTTGAGGGCTTGAAGGCTTGAAGGCTTGAGGGCTTGAAGGCTTGAAGGCTTGAAGGCTTGAGGGCTTGAGGGCTTGAGGGCTTGAGGGCTTGAAGGCTTGAAGGTTTGGAGGCTTGAAGGCTTGAAGGCTTGAAGGCTTGAAGGATTGAAGGCTTGAAGGCTTGAAGGCTTGAGGGCTTGAGGGCTTGAGGGCTTGAAGGCTTGAAGGCTTGAAGGCTTGAAGGCTTGAAGGCTTGAAGGCTTGAGGGCTTGAGGGCTTGAAGGCTTGAAGGCTTGAAGGCTTGAAGGCTTGAAGGCTTGAGGGCTTGAGGGCTTGAGGGCTTGAGGGCTTGAGGGCTTGAGGGCTTGAGGGCTTGAAGGCTTGAAGGCTTGAGGGCTTGAGGGCTTGAGGGCTTGAGGGCTTGAGGGCTTGAGGGCTTGAGGGCTTGAAGGCTTGAGGGCTTGAGGGCTTGAAGGCTTGAGGGCTTGAGGGCTTGAGGGCTTGAGGGCTTGAAGGCTTGAAGGCTTGAGGGCTTGAAGGCTTGAAGGCTTGAAGGCTTGAAGGCTTGAAGGCTTGAGGGCTTGAAGGCTTGAAGGCTTGAAGGCTTGAGGGCTTGAAGGCTTGAAGGCTTGAAGGCTTGAGGGCTTGAGGGCTTGAAGGCTTGAAGGCTTGAAGGCTTGAAGGCTTGAGGGCTTGAAGGCTTGAAGGCTTGAAGGCTTGAAGGCTTGAGGGCTTGAGGGCTTGAAGGCTTGAAGGCTTGAAGGCTTGAAGGCTTGAAGGCTTGAAGGCTTGAGGGCTTGAGGGCTTGAGGGCTTGAGGGCTTGAGGGCTTGAGGGCTTGAGGGCTTGAAGGCTTGAAGGCTTGAGGGCTTGAGGGCTTGAGGGCTTGAGGGCTTGAGGGCTTGAGGGCTTGAGGGCTTGAGGGCTTGAGGGCTTGAAGGCTTGAGGGCTTGAGGGCTTGAAGGCTTGAAGGCTTGAAGGCTTGAAGGCTTGAAGGCTTGAAGGCTTGAGGGCTTGAAGGCTTGAGGGCTTGAGGGCTTGAGGGCTTGAGGGCTTGAGGGCTTGAAGGCTTGAGGGCTTGAAGGCTTGAAGGCTTGAGGGCTTGAAGGCTTGAAGGCTTGAATGCTTGAAGGCTTGAAGGCTTGAAGGCTTGAAGGCTTGAAGGCTTGAAGGCTTGAAGGCTTGAAGGCTTGAAGGCTTGAAGGCTTGAAGGCTTGAAGGCTTGAGGGCTTGAAGGCTTGAAGGCTTGAAGGCTTGAGGGCTTGAGGGCTTGAAGGCTTGAGGGCTTGAAGGCTTGAAGGCTTGAAGGCTTGAAGGCTTGAAGGCTTGAAGGCTTGAAGGCTTGAAGGCTTGAAGGCTTGAAGGCTTGAAGGCTTGAAGGCTTGAAGGCTTGAAGGCTTGAAGGCTAGAGTGCTTGAAGGCTTGAAGGCTTGAAGGCTTGAAGGCTTTTGGGCTTGAGGGCTTGAAGGCTTGAAGGCTTGAAGGCTTGAAGGCTTGAGGGCTTGAGGGCTTGAGGGCTTGAGGGCTTGAAGGCTTGAAGGCTTGAGGGCTTGAAGGCTTGAAGGCTTGAAGGCTTGAGGGCTTGAAGGCTTGAAGGCTTGAAGGCTTGAGGGCTTGAGGGCTTGAGGGCTTGAAGGCTTGAAAGCTTGAAGGCTTGAAGGCTTGAAGGCTTGAGGGCTTGAAGGCTTGAAGGCTTGAAGGCTTGAAGGCTTGAAGGCTTGAAGGATTGAGGGCTTGAGGGATTGAAGGCTTGAAGGATTGAAGGCTTGAAGGCTTGAAGGCTTGAGGGCTTGAAGGCTTGAGGGCTTGAAGGCTTGAAGGCTTGAAGGCTTGAAGGCTTGAAGGCTTGAAGGCTTGAAGGCTTGAAGGCTTGAAGGCTTGAAGGCTTGAAGGCTTGAAGGCTTGAGGGCTTGAAGGCTTGAAGGCTTGAGGGCTTGAGGGCTTGAAGGCTTGAAGGCTTGAGGGCTTGAGGGCTTGAAGGCTTGAGGGCTTGAGGGCTTGAGGGCTTGAGGGCTTGAAGGCTTGAAGGCTTGAAGGCTTGAAGGCTTGAAGGATTGAAGGCTTGAAGGCTTGAAGGCTTGAAGGCTTGAGGGCTTGAGGGCTTGAAGGCTTGAGGGCTTGAAGGCTTGAAGGCTTGAGGGCTTGAAGGCTTGAAGGCTTGAAGGCTTGAAGGCTTGAAGGCTTGAAGGCTTGAGGGCTTGAAGGCTTGAAGGCTTGAAGGCTTGAGGGCTTGAGGGCTTGAAGGCTTGAAGGCTTGAAGGCTTGAAGGCTTGAAGGCTTGAGGGCTTGAAGGCTTGAAGGCTTGAGGGCTTGAAGGCTTGAAGGCTTGAGGGCTTGAAGGCTTGAAGGCTTGAAGGCTTGAAGGCTTGAAGGCTTGAAAGCTTGAAGGCTTGAAAGCTTGAAGGCTTGAAGGCTTGAGGGCTTGAAGGCTTGAAGGCTTGAAGGCTTGAAGGCTTGAAGGCTTGAGGGCTTGAGGGCTTGAAGGCTTGAAGGCTTGAAGGCTTGAGGGCTTGAGGGCTTGAAGGCTTGAGGGCTTGAAGGCTTGAAGGCTTGAGGGCTTGAGGGCTTGAAGGCTTGAAGGCTTGAAGGCTTGAAGGCTTGAGGGCTTGAAGGCTTGAAGGCTTGAAGGCTTGAAGGCTTGAGGGCTTGAGGGCTTGAAGGCTTGAGGGCTTGAAGGCTTGAAGGCTTGAAGGCTTGAGGGCTTGAAGGCTTGAGGGCTTGAGGGCTTGAAGGCTTGAGGGCTTGAAGGCTTGAAGGCTTGAAGGCTTGAGGGCTTGAAGGCTTGAAGGCTTGAAGGCTTGAAGGCTTGAGGGCTTGAAGGCTTGAAGGCTTGAAGGCTTGAAGGCTTGAAGGCTTGAGGGCTTGAAGGCTTGAAGGCTTGAAGGCTTGAGGGCTTGAAGGCTTGAAGGCTTGAGGGCTTGAAGGCTTGAAGGCTTGAAGGCTTGAAGGCTTGAAGGCTTGAAGGCTTGAAGGCTTGAAGGCTTGAGGGCTTGAAGGCTTGAAGGCTTGAAGGCTTGAGGGCTTGAAGGCTTGAAGGCTTGAGGGCTTGAGGGCTTGAAGGCTTGAGGGCTTGAGGGCTTGAAGGCTTGAGGGCTTGAAGGCTTGAAGGCTTGAAGGCTTGAGGCTTAATGGCTTGAAGGCTTGAAGGCTTGAAGGCTTGAGGGCTTGAAGGCTTGAAGGCTTGAAGGCTTGAAGGCTTGAAGGCTTGAGGGCTTGAAGGCTTGAG
This sequence comes from Closterium sp. Yama58-4, assembly GCA_947470075.1. Classification (NCBI taxonomy): domain Eukaryota; kingdom Viridiplantae; phylum Streptophyta; class Zygnematophyceae; order Desmidiales; family Closteriaceae; genus Closterium; species Closterium sp. Yama58-4. The sequence goes on along the minus strand of CANIUD010000511.1, from coordinate 25,277 downwards.
GGCTTGAGGGCTTGAAGGCTTGAAGGCTTGAGGGCTTGAAGGCTTGAAGGCTTGAAGGCTTGAAGGCTTGAAGGCTTGAGGGCTTGAAGGCTTGAAGGCTTGAAGGCTTGAGGGCTTGAAGGCTTGAAGGCTTGAGGGCTTGAAGGCTTGAAGGCTTGAAGGCTTGAAGGCTTGAAGGCTTGAAGGCTTGAAGGCTTGAAGGCTTGAGGGCTTGAAGGCTTGAAGGCTTGAAGGCTTGAGGGCTTGAAGGCTTGAAGGCTTGAGGGCTTGAGGGCTTGAAGGCTTGAGGGCTTGAGGGCTTGAAGGCTTGAGGGCTTGAAGGCTTGAAGGCTTGAGGGCTTGAAGGCTTGAAGGCTTGAAGGCTTGAAGGCTTGAGGGCTTGAAGGCTTGAAGGCTTGAAGGCTTGAAGGTTTGAGGCTTGAAGGCTTGAAGGCTTGAGGGCTTGAGGGCTTGAAGGCTTGAAGCTTGAGGCTTGAAGGCTTGAGGGCTTGAAGGCTTGAAGGCTTGAAGGCTTGAGGGCTTGAAGGCTTGAAGGCTTGAAGGCTTGAGGGCTTGAAGGCTTGAAGGCTTGAGGGCTTGAAGGCTTGAAGGCTTGAAGGCTTGAAGGCTTGAAGGCTTGAAGGCTTGAAGGCTTGAAGGCTTGAAGGCTTGAAGGCTTGAAGGCTTGAAGGCTTGAAGGCTTGAAGGCTTGAAGGCTTGAGGGCTTGAAGGCTTGAAGGCTTGAGGGCTTGAGGGCTTGAAGGCTTGAGGGCTTGAAGGCTTGAAGGCTTGAAGGCTTGAGGGCTTGAAGGCTTGAAGGCTTGAAGGCTTGAGGGCTTGAAGGCTTGAAGGCTTGAAGGCTTGAAGGCTTGAGGGCTTGAGGGCTTGAAGGCTTGAAGGCTTGAAGGCTTGAGGGCTTGAAGGCTTGAAGGCTTGAAGGCTTGAGGGCTTGAAGGCTTGAAGGCTTGAGGGCTTGAAGGCTTGAAGGCTTGAAGGCTTGAAGGCTTGAGGGCTTGAAGGCTTGAAGGCTTGAAGGCTTGAAGGCTTGAAGGCTTGAAGGCTTGAAGGCTTGAAGGCTTGAAGGCTTGAAGGCTTGAAGGCTTGAAGGCTTGAGGGCTTGAAGGCTTGAGGGCTTGAGGGCTTGAAGGCTTGAAGGCTTGAGGGCTTGAGGGCTTGAAGGCTTGAGGGCTTGAAGGCTTGAAGGCTTGAAGGCTTGAGGCTTAAGGGCTTGAAGGCTTGAAGGCTTGAAGGCTTGAGGGCTTGAAGGCTTGAAGGCTTGAGGGCTTGAAGGCTTGAAGGCTTGAGGGCTTGAGGGCTTGAAGGCTTGAAGGCTTGAAGGCTTGAAGGCTTGAAGGCTTGAAGGCTTGAGGGCTTGAAGGCTTGAAGGCTTGAGGGCTTGAAGGCTTGAAGGCTTGAAGGATTGAAAGGGCTTGAAGGCTTGAAGGCTTGAAGGCTTGAAGGCTTGAGGGCTTGAAGGCTTGAAGGCTTGAAGGCTTGAAGGCTTGAGGGCTTGAGGGCTTGAGGGCTTGAAGGCTTGAGGGCTTGAAGGCTTGAGGGCTTGAAGGCTTGAAGGCTTGAAGGCTTGAGGGCTTGAAGGCTTGAAGGCTTGAAGGCTTGAAGGCTTGAAGGCTTGAAGGCTTGAAGGCTTGAAGGCTTGAAGGCTTGAAGGCTTGAAGGCTTGAAGGCTTGAAGGCTTGAAGGCTTGAAGGCTTGAAGGCTAGAGGGCTTGAGGCTTGAAGGCTTAGAGGCTTGCTTGAAGGCTTGAAGGCTTGAAGGCTTGAGGGCTTGAAGGCTTGAAGGCTTGAAGGCTTGAAGGCTTGAAGGCTTGAAGGCTTGAAGGCTTGAAGGCTTGAAGGCTTGAAGGCTTGAAGGCTTGAAGGCTTGAAGGCTTGAAGGCTTGAAGGCTTGAAGGCTTGAAGGCTTGAAGGCTTGAAGGCTTGAGGGCTTGAGGGCTTGAAGGCTTGAAGGCTTGAAGGCTTGAAGGCTTGAGGGCTTGAGGGCTTGAAGGCTTGAAGGCTTGAAGGCTTGAAGGCTTGAAGGCTTGAGGGCTTGAAGGCTTGAAGGCTTGAAGGCTTGAAGGCTTGAGGGCTTGAAGGCTTGAAGGCTTGAAAGCTTGAAGGCTTGAAGGCTTGAAGGCTTGAGGGCTTGAAGGCTTGAAGGCTTGAAGGCTTGAAGGCTTGAAGGCTTGAGGGCTTGAGGGCTTGAAGGCTTGAAGGCTTGAAGGCTTGAAGGCTTGAAGGCTTGAAGGCTTGAAGGCTTGAGGGCTTGAAGGCTTGAAGGCTTGAAGGCTTGAAGGCTTGAAGGCTTGAAGGCTTGAAGGCTTGAAGGCTTGAAGGCTTGAAGGCTTGAAGGCTTGAAGGCTTGAGGGCTTGAAGGCTTGAAGGCTTGAAGGCTTGAAGGCTTGAAGGCTTGAAGGCTTGAGGGCTTGAGGGCTTGAGGGCTTGAGGGCTTGAGGGCTTGAGGGCTTGAAGGCTTGAAGGCTTGAAGGCTTGAAGGCTTGAAGGCTTGAAGGCTTGAAGGCTTGAAGGCTTGAAGGCTTGAAGGCTTGAGGGCTTGAAGGCTTGAAGGCTTGAGGGCTTGAAGGCTTGAAGGCTTGAGGGCTTGAAGGCTTGAAGGCTTGAAGGCTTGAAGGCTTGAAGGCTTGAAGGCTTGAAGGCTTGAAGGCTTGAAGGCTTGAAGGCTTGAAGGCTTGAGGGCTTGAGGGCTTGAAGGCTTGAAGGCTTGAAGGCTTGAAGGCTTGAAGGCTTGAGGGCTTGAAGGCTTGAAGGCTTGAGGGCTTGAAGGCTTGAAGGCTTGAGGGCTTGAAGGCGCTGAAGGCTTGAAGGCTTGAAGGCTTGAAGGCTTGAAGGCTTGAAGGCTTGAAGGCTTGAAGGCTTGAAGGCTTGAAGGCTTGAAGGCTTGAAGGCTTGAAGGCTTGAAGGCTTGAAGGCTTGAGGGCTTGAGGGCTTGAAGGCTTGAAGGCTTGAAGGCTTGAGGGCTTGAAGGCTTGAAGGCTTGAAGGCTTGAAGGCTTGAAGGCTTGAGGGCTTGAGGGCTTGAAGGCTTGAAGGCTTGAAGGCTTGAAGGCTTGAGGGCTTGAAGGCTTGAAGGCTTGAAGGCTTGAAGGCTTGAAGGCTTGAGGGCTTGAAGGCTTGAGGGCTTGAGGGCTTGAAGGCTTGAAGGCTTGAGGGCTTGAAGGCTTGAGGGCTTGAAGGCTTGAAGGCTTGAAGGCTTGAGGGCTTGAAGGCTTGAAGGCTTGAAGGCTTGAGGGCTTGAAGGCTTGAAGGCTTGAGGGCTTGAAGGCTTGAAGGCTTGAAGGCTTGAAGGCTTGAAGGCTTGAAGGCTTGAAGGCTTGAAGGCTTGAAGGCTTGAAGGCTTGAAGGCTTGAAGGCTTGAAGGCTTGAAGGCTTGAGGGCTTGAAGGCTTGAAGGCTTGAAGGCTTGAAGGCTTGAAGGCTTGAGGGCTTGAAGGCTTGAAGGCTTGAAGGCTTGAGGGCTTGAAGGCTTGAAGGCTTGAAGGCTTGAAGGCTTGAGGGCTTGAAGGCTTGAAGGCTTGAAGGCTTGAAGGCTTGAGGGCTTGAAGGCTTGAAGGCTTGAAGGCTTGAAGGCTTGAGGGCTTGAAGGCTTGAAGGCTTGAAGGCTTGAGGGCTTGAAGGCTTGAAGGCTTGAAGGCTTGAAGGCTTGAAGGCTTGAGGGCTTGAAGGCTTGAAGGCTTGAAGGCTTGAAGGCTTGAAGGCTTGAAGGCTTGAAGGCTTGAAGGCTTGAAGGCTTGAGGGCTTGAAGGCTTGAAGGCTTGAGGGCTTGAAGGCTTGAGGGCTTGAAGGCTTGAAGGCTTGAAGGCTTGAAGGCTTGAAGGCTTGAAGGCTTGAAGGCTTGAAGGCTTGAAGGCTTGAAGGCTTGAAGGCTTGAAGGCTTGAAGGCTTGAAGGCTTGAAGGCTTGAAGGCTTGAAGGCTTGAAGGCTTGAAGGCTTGAGGGCTTGAGGGCTTGAAGGCTTGAGGGCTTGAAGGCTTGAAGGCTTGAAGGCTTGAAGGCTTGAAGGCTTGAAGGCTTGAAGGCTTGAAGGCTTGAAGGCTTGAAGGCTTGAAGGCTTGAAGGCTTGAAGGCTTGAAGGCTTGAGGGCTTGAAGGCTTGAAGGCTTGAAGGCTTGGTGGCTTGAAGGCTTGAAGGCTTGAAGGCTTGAAGGCTTGAGGGCTTGAGGGCTTGAAGGCTTGAAGGCTTGAAGGCTTGAGGGCTTGAGGGCTTGAGGGCTTGAAGGCTTGAAGGCTTGAAGGCTTGAAGGCTTGAAGGCTTGAAGGCTTGAAGGCTTGAGGGCTTGAAGGCTTGAAGGCTTGAAGGCTTGAAGGCTTGAGGGCTTGAGGGCTTGAAGGCTTGAAAGCTTGAAGGCTTGAAGGCTTGAAGGCTTGAGGGCTTGAAGGCTTGAAGGCTTGAAGGCTTGAAGGCTTGAAGGCTTGAAGGCTTGAGGGCTTGAGGGCTTGAAGGCTTGAAGGCTTGAAGGCTTGAGGGCTTGAAGGCTTGAGGGCTTGAAGGCTTGAAGGCTTGAAGGCTTGAAGGCTTGAAGGCTTGAAGGCTTGAAGGCTTGAGGGCTTGAAGGCTTGAAGGCTTGAGGGCTTGAGGGCTTGAAGGCTTGAAGGCTTGAAGGCTTGAAGGCTTGAGGGCTTGAAGGCTTGAAGGCTTGAAGGCTTGAGGGCTTGAAGGCTTGAAGGCTTGAAGGCTTGAAGGCTTGAAGGCTTGAAGGCTTGAGGGCTTGAAGGCTTGAAGGCTTGAAGGCTTGAAGGCTTGAAGGCTTGAAGGCTTGAAGGCTTGAAGGCTTGAGGGCTTGAAGGCTTGAAGGCTTGAAGGCTTGAGGGCTTGAAGGCTTGAAGGCTTGAAGGCTTGAGGGCTTGAAGGCTTGAGGGCTTGAAGGCTTGAAGGCTTGAGGGCTTGAAGGCTTGAAGGCTTGAAGGCTTGAAGGCTTGAAGGCTTGAAGGCTTGAAGGCTTGAAGGCTTGAGGGCTTGAAGGCTTGAAGGCTTGAAGGCTTGAAGGCTTGAGGGCTTGAGGGCTTGAAGGCTTGAAGGCTTGAAGGCTTGAAGGCTTGAAGGCTTGAAGGCTTGAAGGCTTGAGGGCTTGAAGGCTTGAAGGCTTGAGGGCTTGAAGGCTTGAAGGCTTGAAGGCTTGAAGGCTTGAGGGCTTGAAGGCTTGAAGGCTTGAAGGCTTGAAGGCTTGAAGGCTTGAAGGCTTGAAGGCTTGAAGGCTTGAGGGCTTGAAGGCTTGAAGGCTTGAGGGCTTGAGGGCTTGAAGGCTTGAAGGCTTGAAGGCTTGAAGGCTTGAAGGCTTGAAGGCTTGAGGGCTTGAAGGCTTGAGGGCTTGAAGGCTTGAAGGCTTGAAGGCTTGAGGGCTTGAAGGCTTGAAGGCTTGAAGGCTTGAAGGCTTGAGGGCTTGAAGGCTTGAAGGCTTGAAGGCTTGAAGGCTTGAAGGCTTGAAGGCTTGAGGGCTTGAAGGCTTGAAGGCTTGAAGGCTTGAAGGCTTGAAGGCTTGAAGGCTAAGGGCTTGAAGGCTTGAAGGCTTGAAGGCTTGAGGGCTTGAAGGCTTGAGGGCTTGAGGGCTTGAAGGCTTGAAGGCTTGAAGGCTTGAAGGCTTGAAGGCTTGAGGGCTTGAAGGCTTGAAGGCTTGAAGGCTTGAAGGCTTGAAGGCTTGAAGGCTTGAAGGCTTGAAGGCTTGAAGGCTTGAAGGCTTGAAGGCTTGAAGGCTTGAAGGCTTGAAGGCTTGAAGGCTTGAAGGCTTGAAGGCTTGAGGGCTTGAAGGCTTGAAGGCTTGAAGGCTTGAAGGCTTGAAGGCTTGAAGGCTTGAAGGCTTGAAGGCTTGAAGGCTTGAAGGCTTGAGGGCTTGAAGGCTTGAAGGCTTGAAGGCTTGAAGGCTTGAAGGCTTGAAGGCTTGAAGGCTTGAAGGCTTGAAGGCTTGAAGGCTTGAAGGCTTGAAGGCTTGAAGGCTTGAAGGCTTGAGGGCTTGAAGGCTTGAAGGCTTGAAGGCTTGAAGGCTTGAAGGCTTGAAGGCTTGAAGGCTTGAAGGCTTGAAGGCTTGAAGGCTTGAAGGCTTGAAGGCTTGAAGGCTTGAAGGCTTGAAGGCTTGAAGGCTTGAAGGCTTGAAGGCTTGAAGGCTTGAAGGCTTGAGGGCTTGAAGGCTTGAAGGCTTGAAGGCTTGAAGGCTTGAAGGCTTGAAGGCTTGAGGGCTTGAAGGCTTGAGGGCTTGAAGGCTTGAAGGCTTGAGGGCTTGAAGGCTTGAAGGCTTGAAGGCTTGAAGGCTTGAAGGCTTGAAGGCTTGAAGGCTTGAAGGCTTGAAGGCTTGAAGGCTTGAAGGCTTGAAGGCTTGAGGGCTTGAAGGCTTGAAGGCTTGAAGGCTTGAGGGCTTGAAGGCTTGAAGGCTTGAAGGCTTGAAGGCTTGAAGGCTTGAAGGCTTGAAGGCTTGAAGGCTTGAAGGCTTGAAGGCTTGAAGGCTTGAAGGCTTGAAGGCTTGAGGGCTTGAAGGCTTGAAGGCTTGAAGGCTTGAAGGCTTGAAGGCTTGAAGGCTTGAAGGCTTGAAGGCTTGAAGGCTTGAAGGCTTGAAGGCTTGAAGGCTTGAAGGCTTGAAGGCTTGAAGGCTTGAGGGCTTGAGGGCTTGAAGGCTTGAAGGCTTGAGGGCTTGAAGGCTTGAAGGCTTGAAGGCTTGAAGGCTTGAAGGCTTGAGGGCTTGAAGGCTTGAAGGCTTGAAGGCTTGAAGGCTTGAAGGCTTGAAGGCTTGAAGGCTTGAAGGCTTGAAGGCTTGAAGGCTTGAAGGCTTGAAGGCTTGAAGGCTTGAGGGCTTGAAGGCTTGAAGGCTTGAGGGCTTGAAGGCTTGAAGGCTTGAAGGCTTGAAGGCTTGAAGGCTTGAAGGCTTGAAGGCTTGAAAGCTTGAAGGCTTGAAGGCTTGAAGGCTTGAGGGCTTGAAGGCTTGAAGGCTTGAAGGCTTGAGGGCTTGAAGGCTTGAAGGCTTGAAGGCTTGAAGGCTTGAGGGCTTGAAGGCTTGAAGGCTTGAAGGCTTGAGGGCTTGAAGGCTTGAAGGCTTGAAGGCTTGAAGGCTTGAGGGCTTGAGGGCTTGAAGGCTTGAGGGCTTGAAGGCTTGAAGGCTTGAAGGCTTGAAGGCTTGAAGGCTTGAAGGCTTGAAGGCTTGAAGGCTTGAAGGCTTGAAGGCTTGAAGGCTTGAAGGCTTGAAGGCTTGAAGGCTTGAAGGCTTGAAGGCTTGAAGGCTTGAAGGCTTGAAGGCTTGAAGGCTTGAAGGCTTGAGGGCTTGAAGGCTTGAAGGCTAAGGGCTTGAAGGCTTGAGGGCTTGAAGGCTTGAAGGCTTGAGGGCTTGAAGGCTTGAAGGCTTGAAGGCTTGAAGGCTTGAAGGCTTGAAGGCTTGAAGGCTTGAAGGCTTGAAGGCTTGAAGGCTTGAAGGCTTGAGGGCTTGAGGGCTTGAAGGCTTGAAGGCTTGAGGGCTTGAAGGCTTGAAGGCTTGAAGGCTTGAAGGCTTGAAGGCTTGAGGGCTTGAAGGCTTGAGGGCTTGAGGGCTTGAGGGCTTGAAGGCTTGAAGGCTTGAAGGCTTGAAGGCTTGAAGGCTTGAAGGCTTGAAGGCTTGAAGGCTTGAAGGCTTGAAGGCTTGAAGGCTTGAAGGCTTGAAGGCTTGAAGGCTTGAAGGATTGAAGGCTTGAAGGCTTGAAGGCTTGAAGGCTTGAAGGCTGAGGCTTGAAGGCTTGAAGGCTTGAAGGCTTGAAGGCTTGAAGGCTTGAAGGCTTGAAGGCTTGAGGGCTTGAAGGCTTGAAGGCTTGAAGGCTTGAAGGCTTGAGGGCTTGAGGGCTTGAAGGCTTGAAGGCTTGAAGGCTTGAAGGCTTGAAGGCTTGAAGGCTTGAAGGCTTGAAGGCTTGAAGGCTTGAGGGCTTGAAGGCTTGAAGGCTTGAAGGCTTGAAGGCTTGAGGGCTTGAAGGCTTGAAGGCTTGAAGGCTTGAGGGCTTGAAGGCTTGAAGGCTTGAAGGCTTGAGGGCTTGAAGGCTTGAAGGCTTGAAGGCTTGAGGGCTTGAAGGCTTGAGGGCTTGAAGGCTTGAAGGCTTGAGGGCTTGAAGGCTTGAAGGCTTGAAGGCTTGAGGGCTTGAAGGCTTGAAGGCTTGAAGGCTTGAAGGCTTGAGGGCTTGAAGGCTTGAAGGCTTGAAGGCTTGAAGGCTTGAGGGCTTGAAGGCTTGAAGGCTTGAAGGCTTGAAGGCTTGAGGGCTTGAAGGCTTGAAGGCTTGAAGGCTTGAGGGCTTGAAGGCTTGAAGGCTTGAGGGCTTGAAGGCTTGAAGGCTTGAAGGCTTGAGGGCTTGAAGGCTTGAAGGCTTGAAAGCTTGAAGGCTTGAAGGCTTGAAGGCTTGAAGGCTTGAAGGCTTGAAGGCTTGAAGGCTTGAAAGCTTGAAGGCTTGAAGGCTTGAAGGCTTGAGGGCTTGAGGGCTTGAAGGCTTGAAGGCTTGAAGGCTTGAAGGCTTGAAGGCTTGAAGGCTTGAAGGCTTGAAGGCTTGAAGGCTTGAAGGCTTGAAGGCTTGAAGGCTTGAAGGCTTGAAGGCTTGAAGGCTTGAGGGCTTGAAGGCTTGAAGGCTTGAGGGCTTGAAGGCTTGAGGGCTTGAGGGCTTGAAGGCTTGAGGGCTTGAGGGCTTGAAGGCTTGAGGGCTTGAAGGCTTGAAGGCTTGAAGGCTTGAAGGCTTGAAGGCTTGAAGGCTTGAAGGCTTGAGGGCTTGAGGGCTTGAAGGCTTGAAGGCTTGAGGGCTTGAAGGCTTGAAGGCTTGAAGGCTTGAAGGCTTGAGGGCTTGAGGGCTTGAAGGCTTGAGGGCTTGAAGGCTTGAAGGCTTGAAGGCTTGAAGGCTTGAAGGCTTGAAGGCTTGAGGGCTTGAAGGCTTGAAGGCTTGAAGGCTTGAAGGCTTGAGGGCTTGAAGGCTTGAAGGCTTGAAGGCTTGAAGGCTTGAAAGCTTGAAGGCTTGAAGGCTTGAAGGCTTGAAGGCTTGAGGGCTTGAAGGCTTGAAGGCTTGAAGGCTTGAAGGCTTGAAGGCTTGAAGGCTTGAAGGCTTGAAGGCTTGAAGGCTTGAAGGCTTGAAGGCTTGAAGGCTTGAAGGCTTGAAGGCTTGAAGGCTTGAGGGCTTGAAGGCTTGAAGGCTTGAAGGCTTGAAGGCTTGAAGGCTTGAGGGCTTGAAGGCTTGAGGGCTTGAGGGCTTGAAGGCTTGAAGGCTTGAAGGCTTGAAGGCTTGAAGGCTTGAAGGCTTGAAGGCTTGAGGGCTTGAAGGCTTGAAGGCTTGAAGGCTTGAAGGCTTGAAGGCTTGAAGGCTTGAAGGCTTGAAGGCTTGAAGGCTTGAAGGCTTGAAGGCTTGAGGGCTTGAAGGCTTGAAGGCTTGAGGGCTTGAAGGCTTGAGGGCTTGAAGGCTTGAAGGCTTGAGGGCTTGAGGGCTTGAAGGCTTGAAGGCTTGAAGGCTTGAAGGCTTGAAGGCTTGAAGGCTTGAAGGCTTGAAGGCTTGAAGGCTTGAAGGCTTGAGGGCTTGAGGGCTTGAAGGCTTGAAGGCTTGAAGGCTTGAAGGCTTGAAGGCTTGAAGGCTTGAAGGCTTGAAGGCTTGAAGGCTTGAGGGCTTGAAGGCTTGAAGGCTTGAAGGCTTGAAGGCTTGAAGGCTTGAAGGCTTGAAGGCTTGAAGGCTTGAGGGCTTGAAGGCTTGAAGGCTTGAAGGCTTGAAGGCTTGAAGGCTTGAAGGCTTGAAGGCTTGAAGGCTTGAGGGCTTGAAGGCTTGAGGGCTTGAAGGCTTGAAGGCTTGAAGGCTTGAAGGCTTGAAGGCTTGAAGGCTTGAAGGCTTGAAGGCTTGAAGGCTTGAAGGCTTGAAGGCTTGAGGGCTTGAAGGCTTGAAGGCTTGAAGGCTTGAAGGCTTGAAGGCTTGAAGGCTTGAAGGCTTGAGGGCTTGAGGGCTTGAAGGCTTGAAGGCTTGAAGGCTTGAGGGCTTGACGGCTTGAGGCTTGAAGGCTTGAAGGCTTGAAGGCTTGAAGGCTTGAGGGCTTGAAGGCTTGAAGGCTTGAAGGCTTGAAGGCTTGAAGGCTTGAAGGCTTGAAGGCTTGAAGGCTTGAAGGCTTGAGGGCTTGAAGGCTTGAGGGCTTGAAGGCTTGAAGGCTTGAAGGCTTGAAGGCTTGAAGGCTTGAAGGCTTGAAGGCTTGAAGGCTTGAAGGCTTGAAGGCTTGAAGGCTTGAAGGCTTGAAGGCTTGAAGGCTTGAAGGCTTGAAGGCTTGAGGGCTTGAAGGCTTGAAGGCTTGAAGGCTTGAAGGCTTGAAGGCTTGAAGGCTTGAAGGCTTGAAGGCTTGAAGGCTTGAAGGCTTGAAGGCTTGAAGGCTTGAGGGCTTGAAGGCTTGAAGGCTTGAGGGCTTGAAGGCTTGAGGGCTTGAAGGCTTGAAGGCTTGAAGGCTTGAAGGCTTGAAGGCTTGAAGGCTTGAGGGCTTGAAGGCTTGAAGGCTTGAAGGCTTGAAGGCTTGAAGGCTTGAAGGCTTGAAGGCTTGAAGGCTTGAAGGCTTGAAGGCTTGAAGGCTTGAAGGCTTGAAGGCTTGAAAGCTTGAAGGCTTGAAGGCTTGAAGGCTTGAAGGCTTGAAGGCTTGAAGGCTTGAAGGCTTGAAGGCTTGAAGGCTTGAGGGCTTGAAGGCTTGAAGGCTTGAAGGCTTGAAGGCTTGAAGGCTTGAGGGCTTGAAGGCTTGAAGGCTTGAGGGCTTGAAGGCTTGAAGGCTTGAAGGCTTGAAGGCTTGAAGGCTTGAAGGCTTGAAGGCTTGAAGGCTTGAAGGCTTGAGGGCTTGAGGGCTTGAAGGCTTGAGGGCTTGAGGGCTTGAGGGCTTGAGGGCTTGAGGGCTTGAAGGCTTGAGGGCTTGAAGGCTTGAAGGCTTGAAGGCTTGAGGGCTTGAAGGCTTGAAGGCTTGAGGGCTTGAAGGCTTGAAGGCTTGAAGGCTTGAAGGCTTGAAGGCTTGAAGGCTTGAAGGCTTGAAGGCTTGAAGGCTTGAGGGCTTGAGGGCTTGAAGGCTTGAAGGCTTGAGGGCTTGAGGGCTTGAGGGCTTGAGGGCTTGAAGGCTTGAGGGCTTGAAGGCTTGAAGGCTTGAAGGCTTGAAGGCTTGAAGGCTTGAAGGCTTGAAGGCTTGAAGGCTTGAAGGCTTGAAGGCTTGAAGGCTTGAAGGCTTGAAGGCTTGAAGGCTTGAAGGCTTGAAGGCTTGAAGGCTTGAAGGCTTGAAGGCTGAGAGGCTTGAAGGCTTGAAGGCTTGAGGGCTTGAAGGCTTGAGGGCTTGAAGGCTTGAAGGCTTGAGGGCTTGAAGGCTTGAAGGCTTGAAGGCTTGAGGGCTTGAAGGCTTGAAGGCTTGAAGGCTTGAAGGCTTGAAGGCTTGAAGGCTTGAAGGCTTGAAGGCTTGAGGGCTTGAAGGCTTGAAGGCTTGAAGGCTTGAGGGCTTGAAGGCTTGAGGTTTGAGGGCTTGAGGGCTTGAAGGCTTGAGGGCTTGAGGGCTTGAAGGCTTGAAGGCTTGAAGGCTTGAAGGCTTGAAGGCTTGAGGGCTTGAAGGCTTGAAGGCTTGAAGGCTTGAAGGCTTGAGGGCTTGAGGGCTTGAAGGCTTGAAGGCTTGAAGGCTTGAAGGCTTGAAGGCTTGAAGGCTTGAAGGCTTGAAGGCTTGAAGGCTTGAGGGCTTGAAGGCTTGAAGGCTTGAAGGCTTGAGGGCTTGAAGGCTTGAAGGCTTGAGGGCTTGAAGGCTTGAAGGCTTGAGGGCTTGAAGGCTAAGGAAGGCTGAAGGCTTGAAGGCTTGAAGGCTTGAAGGCTTGAAGGCTTGAAGGCTTGAGGGCTTGAGGGCTTGAAGGCTTGAAGGCTTGAAGGCTTGAAGGCTTGAGGGCTTGAAGGCTTGAAGGCTTGAAGGCTTGAAGGCTTGAAGGCTTGAGGGCTTGAAGGCTTGAAGGCTTGAAGGCTTGAAGGCTTGAAGGCTTGAAGGCTTGAAGGCTTGAAGGCTTGAAGGCTTGAAGGCTTGAGGGCTTGAAGGCTTGAAGGCGGAGGGCTTGAAGGCTTGAGGGCTTGAGGGCTTGAAGGCTTGAGGGCTTGAGGGCTTGAAGGCTTGAAGGCTTGAAGGCTTGAAGGCTTGAAGGCTTGAAGGCTTGAAGGCTTGAAGGCTTGAAGGCTTGAAGGCTTGAAGGCTTGAGGGCTTGAGGGCTTGAAGGCTTGAAGGCTTGAAGGCTTGAAGGCTTGAAGGCTTGAAGGCTTGAAGGCTTGAAGGCTTGAGGCTTGAGGGCTTGAAGGCTGAGCTTGGGGCTTGAAGGCTTGAAGGCTTGAAGGCTTGAAGGCTTGAAGGCTTGAAGGCTTGAAGGCTTGAGGGCTTGAAGGCTTGAAGGCTTGAAGGCTTGAAGGCTTGAAGGCTTGAAGGCTTGAAGGCTTGAGGGCTTGAAGGCTTGAAGGCTTGAAGGCTTGAAGGCTTGAAGGCTTGAAGGCTTGAAGGCTTGAAGGCTTGAAGGCTTGAAGGCTTGAGGGCTTGAAGGCTTGAAGGCTTGAAGGCTTGAAGGCTTGAAGGCTTGAGGGCTTGAAGGCTTGAAGGCTTGAAGCGCTTTGAGGGCTTGAGGGCTTGAGGGCTTGAAGGCTTGAAGGCTTGAAGGCTTGAAGGCTTGAAGGCTGGAGGCCTTGAAGGCTTGAGGGCTTGAAGGCTTGAAGGCTTGAGGGCTTGAAGGCTTGAAGGCTTGAAGGCTTGAAGGCTTGAAGGCTTGAAGGCTTGAAGGCTTGAGGGCTTGAAGGCTTGAAGGCTTGAGGGCTTGAGGGCTTGAGGGCTTGAAGGCTTGAAGGCTTGAAGGCTTGAAGGCTTGAAGGCTTGAAGGCTTGAAGGCTTGAAGGCTTGAAGGCTTGAAGGCTTGAAGGCTTGAAGGCTTGAAGGCTTGAAGGCTTGAAGGCTTGAAGGCTTGAGGGCTTGAAGGCTTGAAGGCTTGAGGGCTTGAAGGCTTGAAGGCTTGAGGGCTTGAAGGCTTGAAGGCTTGAAGGCTTGAAGGCTTGAAGGCTTGAAGGCTTGAGGGCTTGAAGGCTTGAAGGCTTGAGGGCTTGAAGGCTTGAGGGCTTGAAGGCTTGAAGGCTTGAGGGCTTGAAGGCTTGAAGGCTTGAAAGCTTGAAGGCTTGAAGGCTTGAAGGCTTGAAGGCTTGAAGGCTTGAAGGCTTGAAGGCTTGAAGGCTTGAAGGCTTGAAGGCTTGAAGGCTTGAAGGCTTGAAGGCAAGAGGGCTTGAGTGCTTGAAGGCTTGAAGGCTTGAAGGCTTGAAGGCTTGAAGGCTTGAAGGCTTGAAGGCTTGAGGGCTTGAGGGCTTGAAGGCTTGAAGGCTTGAAGGCTTGAGGGCTTGAAGGCTTGAAGGCTTGAAGGCTTGAGGGCTTGAAGGCTTGAAGGCTTGAGGGCTTGAAGGCTTGAAGGCTTGAAGGCTTGAAGGCTTGAAGGCTTGAAGGCTTGAAGGCTTGAAGGCTTGAAGGCTTGAAGGCTTCAAGGGCTTGAAGGCTTGAGGGCTTGAGGGCTTGAAGGCTTGAGGGCTTGAGGGCTTGAGGGCTTGAGGGCTTGAAGGCTTGAAGGCTTGAGGGCTTGAAGGCTTGAAGGCTTGAAGGCTTGAAGGCTTGAGGGCTTGAAGGCTTGAAGGCTTGAAGGCTTGAAGGCTTGAAGGCTTGAAGGCTTGAAGGCTTGAAGGCTTGAAGGCTTGAAGGCTTGAAGGCTTGAAGGCTTGAAGGCTTGAAGGCTTGAGGGCTTGAAGGCTTGAGGGCTTGAGGGCTTGAAGGCTTGAGGGCTTGAGGGCTTGAGGGCTTGAGGGCTTGAGGGCTTGAAGGCTTGAAGGCTTGAAGGCTTGAAGGCTTGAAGGCTTGAAGGCTTGAGGGCTTGAGGGCTTGAGGGCTTGAAGGCTTGAAGGCTTGAGGGCTTGAAGGCTTGAAGGCTTGAAGGCTTGAAGGCTTGAAGGCTTGAAGGCTTGAAGGCTTGAAGGCTTGAGGGCTTGAGGGCTTGAAGGCTTGAGGGCTTGAGGGCTTGAGGGCTTGAAGGCTTGAGGGCTTGAGGGCTTGAAGGCTTGAGGGCTTGAGGGCTTGAAGGCTTGAGGGCTTGAAGGCTTGAAGGCTTGAAGGCTTGAGGGCTTGAAGGCTTGAAGGCTTGAAGGCTTGAAGGCTTGAAAGCTTGAAGGCTTGAAGGCTTGAAGGCTTGAAGGCTTGAGGGCTTGAAGGCTTGAAGGCTTGAGGGCTTGAAGGCTTGAAGGCTTGAGGGCTTGAAGGCTTGAAGGCTTGAAGGCTTGAAGGCTTGAAGGCTTGAAGGCTTGAAGGCTTGAAGGCTTGAAGGCTTGAAGGCTTGAAGGCTTGAAGGCTTGAAGGCTTGAAGGCTTGAAGGCTTGAAGGCTTGAAGGCTTGATGGCTTGAAGGGCTTGAAGGCTTGAAGGCTTGAAGGCTTGAAGGCTTGAAGGCTTGAAGGCTTGAAGGCTTGAGGGCTTGAGGGCTTGAAGGCTTGAAGGCTTGAAGGCTTGAAGGCTTGAAGGCTTGAAGGCTTGAAGGCTTGAAGGCTTGAAAGCTTAAGGCTTGAAGGCTTGAAGTTTGAAGGTTTGAGGCTTGAAGGCTTGAAGGCTTGAAGGCTTGAAGGCTTGAGGGCTTGAGGGCTTGAAGGCTTGAAGGCTTGAAGGCTTGAGGGCTTGAAGGCTTGAAGGCTTGAAGGCTTGAAGGCTTGAAGGCTTGAAGGCTTGAGGGCTTGAAGGCTTGAGGGCTTGAAGGCTTGAAGGCTTGAAGGCTTGAAGGCTTGAAGGCTTGAAGGCTTGAAGGCTTGAAGGCTTGAAGGCTTGAGGGCTTGAAGGCTTGAAGGCTTGAAGGCTTGAAGGCTTGAGGGCTTGAAGGCTTGAAGGCTTGAAGGCTTGAAGGCTTGAGGGCTTGAAGGCTTGAAGGCTTGAAGGCTTGAGGGCTTGAGGGCTTGAAGGCTTGAAGGCTTGAAGGCTTGAAGGCTTGAAGGCTTGAAGGCTTGAAGGCTTGAGGGCTTGAAGGCTTGAAGGCTTGAGGGCTTGAAGGCTTGAAGGCTTGAAGGCTTGAAGGCTTGAAGGCTTGAAGGCTTGAGGGCTTGAAGGCTTGAAGGCTTGAGGGCTTGAAGGCTTGAGGGCTTGAAGGCTTGAAGGCTTGAAGGCTTGAAGGCTTGAAGGCTTGAAGGCTTGAAGGCTTGAAGGCTTGAAGGCTTGAAGGCTTGAAGGCTTGAAGGCTTGAAGGCTTGAAGGCTTGAAGGCTTGAAGGCTTGAAGGCTTGAAGGCTTGAAGGCTTGAGGGCTTGAAGGCTTGAAGGCTTGAAGGCTTGAAGGCTTGAAGGCTTGAAGGCTTGAGGGCTTGAAGGCTTGAAGGCTTGAGGGCTTGAGGGCTTGAGGGCTTGAAGGCTTGAAGGCTTGAAGGCTTGAAGGCTTGAAGGCTTGAAGGCTTGAAGGCTTGAAGGCTTGAAGGCTTGAAGGCTTGAAGGCTTGAAGGCTTGAAGGCTTGAAGGCTTGAAGGCTTGAAGGCTTGAAGGCTTGAAGGCTTGAAGGCTTGAGGGCTTGAAGGCTTGAAGGCTTGAAGGCTTGAAGGCTTGAAGGCTTGAAGGCTTGAAGGCTTGAAGGCTTGAAGGCTTGAGGGCTTGAGGGCTTGAAGGCTTGAAGGCTTGAAGGCTTGAGGGCTTGAAGGCTTGAAGGCTTGAAGGCTTGAGGGCTTGAAGGCTTGAAGGCTTGAAGGCTTGAAGGCTTGAAGGCTTGAAGGCTTGAAGGCTTGAAGGCTTGAAGGCTTGAGGGCTTGAAGGCTTGAAGGCTTGAGGGCTTGAGGGCTTGAAGGCTTGAGGGCTTGAGGGCTTGAAGGCTTGAGGGCTTGAGGGCTTGAAGGCTTGAGGGCTTGAAGGCTTGAAGGCTTGAGGGCTTGAAGGCTTGAAGGCTTGAAGGCTTGAAGGCTTGAGGGCTTGAAGGCTTGAAGGCTTGAAGGCTTGAAGGCTTGAAGGCTTGAAGGCTTGAAGGCTTGAGGGCTTGAAGGCTTGAAGGCTTGAAGGCTTGAAGGCTTGAAGGCTTGAAGGCTTGAAGGCTTGAGGGCTTGAGGGCTTGAAGGCTTGAAGGCTTGAAGGCTTGAGGGCTTGAAGGCTTGAAGGCTTGAAGGCTTGAGGGCTTGAAGGCTTGAAGGCTTGAGGGCTTGAAGGCTTGAAGGCTTGAAGGCTTGAAGGCTTGAAGGCTTGAGGGCTTGAAGGCTTGAAGGCTTGAAGGCTTGAGGGCTTGAGGGCTTGAGGGCTTGAGGGCTTGAAGGCTTGAAGGCTTGAGGGCTTGAAGGCTTGAAGGCTTGAAGGCTTGAAGGCTTGAAGGCTTGAAGGCTTGAAGGCTTGAAGGCTTGAAGGCTTGAAGGCTTGAAGGCTTGAAGGCTTGAAGGCTTGAGGGCTTGAAGGCTTGAAGGCTTGAAGGCTTGAAGGCTTGAAGGCTTGAAGGCTTGAGGGCTTGAAGGCTTGAGGGCTTGAAGGCTTGAAGGCTTGAAGGCTTGAGGGCTTGAGGGCTTGAGGGCTTGAGGGCTTGAGGGCTTGAAGGCTTGAAGGCTTGAAGGCTTGAAGGCTTGAGGGCTTGAAGGCTTGAAGGCTTGAGGGCTTGAAGGCTTGAAGGCTTGAAGGCTTGAGGGCTTGAAGGCTTGAAGGCTTGAAGGCTTGAAGGCTTGAAGGCTTGAAGGCTTGAGGGCTTGAGGGCTTGAGGGCTTGAAGGCTTGAAGGCTTGAGGGCTTGAAGGCTTGAGGGCTTGAAGGCTTGAGGGCTTGAAGGCTTGAAGGCTTGAGGGCTTGAGGGCTTGAAGGCTTGAGGGCTTGAAGGCTTGAAGGCTTGAAGGCTTGAGGCTTAAGGGCTTGAAGGCTTGAAGGCTTGAAGGCTTGAAGGCTTGAAGGCTTGAAGGCTTGAAGGCTTGAAGGCTTGAAGGCTTGAAGGCTTGAGGGCTTGAGGGCTTGAGGGCTTGAAGGCTTGAGGGCTTGAAGGCTTGAAGGCTTGAAGGCTTGAAGGCTTGAAGGCTTGAAGGCTTGAAGGCTTGAAGGCTTGAAGGCTTGAGGGCTTGAAGGCTTGAGGGCTTGAAGGCTTGAAGGCTTGAGGGCTTGAGGGCTTGAAGGCTTGAAGGCTTGAAGGCTTGAAGGCTTGAAGGCTTGAAGGCTTGAAGGCTTGAAGGCTTGAAGGCTTGAAGGCTTGAAGGCTTGAGGGCTTGAAGGCTTGAAGGCTTGAAGGCTTGAGGGCTTGAAGGCTTGAAGGCTTGAAGGCTTGAAGGCTTGAAGGCTTGAGGGCTTGAGGGCTTGAAGGCTTGAGGGCTTGAAGGCTTGAAGGCTTGAAGGCTTGAAGGCTTGAAGGCTTGAAGGCTTGAAGGCTTGAAGGCTTGAAGGCTTGAAGGCTTGAAGGCTTGAAGGCTTGAAGGCTTGAAGGCTTGAAGGCTTGAAGGCTTGAGGGCTTGAAGGCTTGAAGGCTTGAAGGCTTGAAGGCTTGAGGGCTTGAAGGCTTGAAGGCTTGAAGGCTTGAAGGCTTGAAGGCTTGAAGGCTTGAGGGCTTGAAGGCTTGAAGGCTTGAGGGCTTGAAGGCTTGAAGGCTTGAAGGCTTGAAGGCTTGAAGGCTTGAAGGCTTGAAGGCTTGAAGGCTTGAAGGCTTGAAGGCTTGAAGGCTTGAAGGCTTGAAGGCTTGAGGGCTTGAAGGCTTGAAGGCTTGAGGGCTTGAAGGCTTGAAGGCTTGAAGGCTTGAAGGCTTGAAGGCTTGAAGGCTTGAAGGCTTGAGGGCTTGAAGGCTTGAAGGCTTGAGGGCTTGAGGGCTTGAGGGCTTGAAGGCTTGAAGGCTTGAAGGCTTGAAGGCTTGAAGGCTTGAAGGCTTGAAGGCTTGAAGGCTTGAAAGCTTGAAGGCTTGAAGGCTTGAAGGCTTGAAGGCTTGAAGGCTTGAAGGCTTGAAGGCTTGAAGGCTTGAGGGCTTGAAGGCTTGAGGGCTTGAAGGCTTGAAGGCTTGAGGGCTTGAAGGCTTGAAGGCTTGAAGGCTTGAAGGCTTGAAGGCTTGAAGGCTTGAAGGCTTGAAGGCTTGAAGGCTTGAGGGCTTGAGGGCTTGAGGGCTTGAAGGCTTGAAGGCTTGAAGGCTTGAAGGCTTGAAGGCTTGAAGGCTTGAAGGCTTGAAGGCTTGAAGGCTTGAAGGCTTGAAGGCTTGAAGGCTTGAAGGCTTGAAGGCTTGAAGGCTTGAAGGCTTGAAGGCTTGAAGGCTTGAAGGCTTGAGGGCTTGAAGGCTTGAAGGCTTGAAGGCTTGAAGGCTTGAAGGCTTGAAGGCTTGAAGGCTTGAAGGCTTGAGGGCTTGAGGGCTTGAAGGCTTGAAGGCTTGAAGGCTTGAGGGCTTGAAGGCTTGAAGGCTTGAAGGCTTGAGGGCTTGAAGGCTTGAAGGCTTGAAGGCTTGAAGGCTTGAAGGCTTGAAGGCTTGAAGGCTTGAAGGCTTGAAGGCTTGAAGGCTTGAAGGCTTGAAGGCTTGAGGGCTTGAGGGCTTGAGGGCTTGAGGGCTTGAAGGCTTGAAGGCTTGAGGGCTTGAGGGCTTGAAGGCTTGAAGGCTTGAAGGCTTGAGGGCTTGAAGGCTTGAAGGCTTGAAGGCTTGAAGGCTTGAAGGCTTGAAGGCTTGAAGGCTTGAAGGCTTGAAGGCTTGAAGGCTTGAAGGCTTGAAGGCTTGAAGGCTTGAAGGCTTGAAGGCTTGAAGGCTTGAAGGCTTGAAGGCTTGAAGGCTTGAGGGCTTGAAGGCTTGAGGGCTTGAGGGCTTGAGGGCTTGAGGGCTTGAGGGCTTGAGGGCTTGAAGGCTTGAGGGCTTGAAGGCTTGAAGGCTTGAAGGCTTGAAGGCTTGAGGGCTTGAAGGCTTGAGGGCTTGAGGGCTTGAGGGCTTGAAGGCTTGAAGGCTTGAGGGCTTGAGGGCTTGAGGGCTTGAAGGCTTGAAGGCTTGAAGGCTTGAAGGCTTGAGGGCTTGAAGGCTTGAGGGCTTGAAGGCTTGAAGGCTTGAGGGCTTGAGGGCTTGAGGGCTTGAAGGCTTGAGGGCTTGAGGGCTTGAAGGCTTGAGGGCTTGAGGGCTTGAAGGCTTGAGGGCTTGAAGGCTTGAAGGCTTGAAGGCTTGAGGGCTTGAGGGCTTGAAGGCTTGAAGGCTTGAAGGCTTGAAGGCTTGAAGGCTTGAAGGCTTGAAGGCTTGAAGGCTTGAGGGCTTGAAGGCTTGAGGGCTTGAAGGCTTGAGGGCTTGAAGGCTTGAAGGCTTGAAGGCTTGAAGGCTTGAAGGCTTGAAGGCTTGAAGGCTTGAAGGCTTGAAGGCTTGAAGGCTTGAAGGCTTGAAGGCTTGAAGGCTTGAAGGCTTGAAGGCTTGAAGGCTTGAAGGCTTGAAGGCTTGAAGGCTTGAGGGCTTGAAGGCTTGAAGGCTTGAAGGCTTGAAGGCTTGAAGGCTTGAAGGCTTGAAGGCTTGAAGGCTTGAAGGCTTGAAGGCTTGAAGGCTTGAGGGCTTGAAGGCTTGAAGGCTTGAAGGCTTGAAGGCTTGAAGGCTTGAAGCTTAAGGCTTGAAGGCTTGAAGGCTTGAAGGCTTGAGGGCTTGAAGGCTTGAAGGCTTGAAGGCTTGAAGGCTTGAAGGCTTGAGGGCTTGAAGGCTTGAAGGCTTGAAGGCTTGAGGGCTTGAAGGCTTGAAGGCTTGAAGGCTTGAGGGCTTGAAGGCTTGAAGGCTTGAGGGCTTGAAGGCTTGAAGGCTTGAAGGCTTGAAGGCTTGAAGGCTTGAAGGCTTGAAGGCTTGAAGGCTTGAAGGCTTGAAGGCTTGAAGGCTTGAGGGCTTGAAGGCTTGAAGGCTTGAAGGCTTGAAGGCTTGAGGGCTTGAAGGCTTGAGGGCTTGAAGGCTTGAAGGCTTGAGGGCTTGAAGGCTTGAAGGCTTGAAGGCTTGAGGGCTTGAGGGCTTGAGGGCTTGAAGGCTTGAAGGCTTGAAGGCTTGAAGGCTTGACGGCTTGAGGCTTGAAGGCTTGAGGGCTTGAAGGCTTGAAGGCTTGAGGGCTTGAAGGCTTGAAGGCTTGAAGGCTTGAAGGCTTGAAGGCTTGAAGGCTTGAGGGCTTGAAGGCTTGAAGGCTTGAGGGCTTGAGGGCTTGAGGGCTTGAAGGCTTGAAGGCTTGAAGGCTTGAAGGCTTGAAGGCTTGAAGGCTTGAAGGCTTGAAGGCTTGAAGGCTTGAAGGCTTGAAGGCTTGAAGGCTTGAAGGCTTGAAGGCTTGAAGGCTTGAAGGCTTGAGGGCTTGAAGGCTTGAAGGCTTGAGGGCTTGAAGGCTTGAAGGCTTGAAGGCTTGAAGGCTTGAAGGCTTGAAGGCTTGAGGGCTTGAAGGCTTGAAGGCTTGAGGGCTTGAGGGCTTGAGGGCTTGAAGGCTTGAAGGCTTGAAGGCTTGAAGGCTTGAAGGCTTGAAGGCTTGAAGGCTTGAAGGCTTGAAGGCTTGAAGGCTTGAAGGCTTGAAGGCTTGAAGGCTTGAAGGCTTGAAGGCTTGAAGGCTTGAAGGCTTGAAGGCTTGAAGGCTTGAGGGCTTGAAGGCTTGAAGGCTTGAAGGCTTGAAGGCTTGAAGGCTTGAAGGCTTGAAGGCTTGAAGGCTTGAGGGCTTGAGGGCTTGAAGGCTTGAAGGCTTGAAGGCTTGAGGGCTTGAAGGCTTGAAGGCTTGAAGGCTTGAGGGCTTGAAGGCTTGAAGGCTTGAGGGCTTGAAGGCTTGAAGGCTTGAAGGCTTGAAGGCTTGAAGGCTTGAAGGCTTGAAGGCTTGAAGGCTTGAAGGCTTGAAGGCTTGAGGGCTTGAGGGCTTGAAGGCTTGAGGGCTTGAGGGCTTGAAGGCTTGAGGGCTTGAGGGCTTGAAGGCTTGAGGGCTTGAAGGCTTGAAGGCTTGAAGGCTTGAAGGCTTGAAGGCTTGAAGGCTTGAAGGCTTGAAGGCTTGAAGGCTTGAAGGCTTGAAGGCTTGAAGGCTTGAAGGCTTGAAGGCTTGAGGGCTTGAAGGCTTGAAGGCTTGAAGGCTTGAAGGCTTGAAGGCTTGAAGGCTTGAAGGCTTGAAGGCTTGAGGGCTTGAGGGCTTGAAGGCTTGAAGGCTTGAAGGCTTGAGGGCTTGAAGGCTTGAAGGCTTGAAGGCTTGAGGGCTTGAAGGCTTGAAGGCTTGAGGGCTTGAAGGCTTGAAGGCTTGAAGGCTTGAAGGCTTGAAGGCTTGAAGGCTTGAAGGCTTGAAGGCTTGAAGGCTTGAAGGCTTGAAGGCTTGAGGGCTTGAGGGCTTGAGGGCTTGAAGGCTTGAAGGCTTGAGGGCTTGAAGGCTTGAGGGCTTGAAGGCTTGAAGGCTTGAGGGCTTGAAGGCTTGAAGGCTTGAAGGCTTGAAGGCTTGAAGGCTTGAAGGCTTGAAGGCTTGAAGGCTTGAAGGCTTGAAGGCTTGAAGGCTTGAAGGCTTGAAGGCTTGAAGGCTTGAAGGCTTGAAGGCTTGAAGGCTTGAAGGCTTGAAGGCTTGAGGGCTTGAAGGCTTGAAGGCTTGAGGGCTTGAAGGCTTGAGGGCTTGAAGGCTTGAGGGCTTGAGGGCTTGAGGGCTTGAGGGCTTGAAGGCTTGAAGGCTTGAAGGCTTGAAGGCTTGAAGGCTTGAAGGCTTGAAGGCTTGAGGGCTTGAAGGCTTGAAGGCTTGAAGGCTTGAGGGCTTGAAGGCTTGAGGGCTTGAAGGCTTGAAGGCTTGAAGGCTTGAAGGCTTGAGGGCTTGAGGGCTTGAGGGCTTGAGGGCTTGAAGGCTTGAGGGCTTGAGGGCTTGAGGGCTTGAAGGCTTGAGGGCTTGAGGGCTTGAAGGCTTGAGGGCTTGAGGGCTTGAAGGCTTGAAGGCTTGAAGGCTTGAAGGCTTGAAGGCTTGAAGGCTTGAGGGCTTGAAGGCTTGAAGGCTTGAAGGCTTGAAGGCTTGAAGGCTTGAAGGCTTGAAGGCTTGAAGGCTTGAGGGCTTGAAGGCTTGAGGGCTTGAGGGCTTGAAGGCTTGAAGGCTTGAGGGCTTGAAGGCTTGAAGGCTTGAAGGCTTGAAGGCTTGAAGGCTTGAAGGCTTGAAGGCTTGAAGGCTTGAAGGCTTGAAGGCTTGAAGGCTTGAAGGCTTGAAGGCTTGAAGGCTTGAAGGCTTGAAGGCTTGAAGGCTTGAGGGCTTGAAGGCTTGAAGGCTTGAAGGCTTGAAGGCTTGAAGGCTTGAAGGCTTGAAGGCTTGAAGGCTTGAGGGCTTGAAGGCTTGAAGGCTTGAGGGCTTGAAGGCTTGAAGGCTTGAAGGCTTGAAGGCTTGAAGGCTTGAAGGCTTGAAGGCTTGAAGGCTTGAAGGCTTGAAGGCTTGAGGGCTTGAAGGCTTGAAGGCTTGAAGGCTTGAAGGCTTGAGGGCTTGAGGGCTTGAAGGCTTGAAGGCTTGAAGGCTTGAGGGCTTGAAGGCTTGAAGGCTTGAAGGCTTGAAGGCTTGAAGGCTTGAAGGCTTGAGGGCTTGAAGGCTTGAAGGCTTGAAGGCTTGAAGGCTTGAAGGCTTGAAGGCTTGAAGGCTTGAAGGCTTGAAGGCTTGAAGGCTTGAAGGCTTGAGGCTTGAAGGCTTGAAGGCTAAGGGCTTGAAGGCTTGAAGGCTTGAGGGCTTGAAGGCTTGAAGGCTTGAAGGCTTGAGGGCTTGAAGGCTTGAAGGCTTGAGGGCTTGAAGGCTTGAGGGCTTGAGGGCTTGAAGGCTTGAAGGCTTGAAGGCTTGAAGGCTTGAAGGCTTGAAGGCTTGAAGGCTTGAGGGCTTGAAGGCTTGAAGGCTTGAGGGCTTGAAGGCTTGAAGGCTTGAAGGCTTGAAGGCTTGAAGGCTTGAAGGCTTGAGGGCTTGAAGGCTTGAAGGCTTGAGGGCTTGAGGGCTTGAAGGCTTGAGGGCTTGAAGGCTTGAAGGCTTGAAGGCTTGAAGGCTTGAAGGCTTGAAGGCTTGAAGGCTTGAAGGCTTGAAGGCTTGAAGGCTTGAAGGCTTGAAGGCTTGAAGGCTTGAAGGCTTGAAGGCTTGAGGGCTTGAAGGCTTGAAGGCTTGAGGGCTTGAAGGCTTGAAGGCTTGAAGGCTTGAAGGCTTGAAGGCTTGAAGGCTTGAGGGCTTGAAGGCTTGAAGGCTTGAGGGCTTGAGGGCTTGAAGGCTTGAAGGCTTGAAGGCTTGAAGGCTTGAAGGCTTGAAGGCTTGAAGGCTTGAAGGCTTGAAGGCTTGAAGGCTTGAAGGCTTGAAGGCTTGAAGGCTTGAGGGCTTGAAGGCTTGAAGGCTTGAAGGCTTGAGGGCTTGAAGGCTTGAGGGCTTGAAGGCTTGAAGGCTTGAGGGCTTGAAGGCTTGAAGGCTTGAGGGCTTGAAGGCTTGAAGGCTTGAAGGCTTGAAGGCTTGAAGGCTTGAAGGCTTGAAGGCTTGAAGGCTTGAAGGCTTGAAGGCTTGAAGGCTTGAGGGCTTGAGGGCTTGAAGGCTTGAAGGCTTGAAGGCTTGAAGGCTTGAAGGCTTGAAGGCTTGAAGGCTTGAAGGCTTGAAGGCTTGAAGGCTTGAAGGCTTGAAGGCTTGAAGGCTTGAAGGCTTGAAGGCTTGAAGGCTTGAGGGCTTGAAGGCTTGAAGGCTTGAGGGCTTGAAGGCTTGAAGGCTTGAAGGCTTGAAGGCTTGAAGGCTTGAAGGCTTGAAGGCTTGAAGGCTTGAAGGCTTGAGGGCTTGAGGGCTTGAGGGCTTGAAGGCTTGAAGGCTTGAAGGCTTGAGGGCTTGAGGGCTTGAGGGCTTGAAGGCTTGAAGGCTTGAGGGCTTGAAGGCTTGAAGGCTTGAAGGCTTGAAGGCTTGAAGGCTTGAAGGCTTGAAGGCTTGAAGGCTTGAGGGCTTGAAGGCTTGAAGGCTTGAAGGCTTGAAGGCTTGAAGGCTTGAAGGCTTGAAGGCTTGAAGGCTTGAAGGCTTGAAGGCTTGAGGGCTTGAAGGCTTGAGGGCTTGAGGGCTTGAAGGCTTGAAGGCTTGAGGGCTTGAGGGCTTGAAGGCTTGAAGGCTTGAAGGCTTGAAGGCTTGAAGGCTTGAAGGCTTGAAGGCTTGAGGGCTTGAAGGCTTGAGGGCTTGAAGGCTTGAGGGCTTGAAGGCTTGAAGGCTTGAGGGCTTGAAGGCTTGAGGGCTTGAGGGCTTGAGGGCTTGAAGGCTTGAGGGCTTGAAGGCTTGAAGGCTTGAAGGCTTGAAGGCTTGAAGGCTTGAAGGCTTGAAGGCTTGAAGGCTTGAAGGCTTGAAGGCTTGAAGGCTTGAAGGCTTGAAGGCTTGAAGGCTTGAAGGCTTGAAGGCTTGAAGGCTTGAGGGCTTGAAGGCTTGAAGGCTTGAAGGCTTGAAGGCTTGAAGGCTTGAAGGCTTGAAGGCTTGAAGGCTTGAGGGCTTGAAGGCTTGAAGGCTTGAGGGCTTGAAGGCTTGAAGGCTTGAAGGCTTGAAGGCTTGAAGGCTTGAAGGCTTGAAGGCTTGAAGGCTTGAAGGCTTGAAGGCTTGAGGGCTTGAAGGCTTGAAGGCTTGAAGGCTTGAAGGCTTGAAGGCTTGAGGGCTTGAAGGCTTGAAGGCTTGAAGGCTTGAGGGCTTGAAGGCTTGAAGGCTTGAAGGCTTGAGGGCTTGAAGGCTTGAAGGCTTGAAGGCTTGAAGGCTTGAAGGCTTGAAGGCTTGAAGGCTTGAAGGCTTGAAGGCTTGAAGGCTTGAAGGCTTGAAGGCTTGAAGGCTTGAAGGCTTGAGGGCTTGAAGGCTTGAAGGCTTGAAGGCTTGAAGGCTTGAGGGCTTGAAGGCTTGAGGGCTTGAAGGCTTGAAGGCTTGAAGGCTTGAAGGCTTGAAGGCTTGAAGGCTTGAAGGCTTGAGGGCTTGAGGGCTTGAAGGCTTGAAGGCTTGAAGGCTTGAAGGCTTGAAGGCTTGAAGGCTTGAAGGCTTGAGGGCTTGAAGGCTTGAAGGCTTGAGGGCTTGAAGGCTTGAAGGCTTGAAGGCTTGAAGGCTTGAAGGCTTGAAGGCTTGAGGGCTTGAAGGCTTGAAGGCTTGAGGGCTTGAGGGCTTGAAGGCTTGAAGGCTTGAAGGCTTGAAGGCTTGAAGGCTTGAAAGCTTGAAGGCTTGAAGGCTTGAAGGCTTGAAGGCTTGAAGGCTTGAAGGCTTGAAGGCTTGAAGGCTTGAAGGCTTGAAGGCTTGAAGGCTTGAGGGCTTGAAGGCTTGAAGGCTTGAGGGCTTGAAGGCTTGAAGGCTTGAAGGCTTGAAGGCTTGAAGGCTTGAAGGCTTGAGGGCTTGAAGGCTTGAAGGCTTGAGGGCTTGAGGGCTTGAGGGCTTGAAGGCTTGAAGGCTTGAAGGCTTGAAGGCTTGAAGGCTTGAAGGCTTGAAGGCTTGAGGGCTTGAAGGCTTGAAGGCTTGAAGGC